>NQII01000150.1:1229672-1266847 GCA_002778355.1 Clitarchus hookeri | reverse complement strand
AAAAAAAATGACATGGAAAAATGTCCATCGCTACCTCTGAAGCGTTGAGAACATTATTGCAAAGTTGAAAACGTCACAAATGTAGTCACCCATCTGTCTACACTGCAGTGGGCCTAATCGCTGTAATCACGTGTGTTTCTCACGAAGTCATTAAATAGTGGAGACCGGTTAGTAATACTACGTTATATTTGTATAAAACAAGAAAAACAAACTTGGGTGGTCATAGATTCATTCAGTACACTGACTAAAGAATATCTGCGAGCGCTTCAGTAATTCAAGTGACAGAAGAATCCAGAGATATACGGAATGGAATAAGTAGCCTATCAAAGTAAGTCACATGTCTTTTTAAAATAAAAAATAGGGTATAAAACTGAAATTACCCTTATTTTTTAACTGAAGAAGTCAAATATAAATGATTCACACACGATCATTTCATAAATAACTGAAGTACTTAAACCTTTCACTGTGAAACATGTTAACAGATGGAGAAACGAAGCAAAAANATCATTTCATAAATAACTGAAGTACTTAAACCTTTCACTGT
The DNA here is from genome assembly GCA_002778355.1 of Clitarchus hookeri. Lineage (NCBI taxonomy): Eukaryota > Metazoa > Arthropoda > Insecta > Phasmatodea > Phasmatidae > Clitarchus > Clitarchus hookeri. Next base: position 1,266,303 of record NQII01000150.1, on the reverse strand, counting down.
GAAACATGTTAACAGATGGAGAAACGAAGCAAAAACATAAGCAAGTAAGGGAAAATTAACATCTCGTTTTTTATATAGGATGTTTAGAAACTCAACGTCCTAACTCCATGCGTAATTGCTTTGGACTAATTTAAATACAAAAGCCCTATACACTTGTATCCTGAAAATAATTTTTATATCATTTAAATGTAGTTCCACGTTTACTGACAATGCTGTCATCTATCCCAAATACAATAAACAAACATTTCCCCCATGATTCCATGTGCAGCGTTGTGCAACATCAGGCTGCAACTTTGAACACNCCATGTGCAGCGTTGTGCAACATCAGGCTGCAACTTTGAACATAATTAAATTATATAAAAATACTTCCCGGATATAAACGTATAGGGCTTTTGTATTACAGTTGGTCCAAAGAAACTATGTCTGAAATGTGGGCGTTGAGTTTCCGAACATTCCGTATCCAAGTTGAAAATGAACACGAGCAACATACATATTGTTATGTGTCGCTGGTCTGCGCCGCTGACCTTGGCCCGCCCCGCGCGAGCGGGCGGAAGAGAAGGACACAGTAGTGAAGATAACAGGGCAACACGTCAATGGAAAGTTTTGAATGGCAGGCGAGCGAACCGCGTGTCAATTCCAAAAAGCGAGCCGACACGATCATCTCTTGCGGCGAACGCTGATGACACCGGTTGAATTGATTTCTGCGTTTATCTGAAGAATGTTCCGGATTACTGACCTCGTTCTCTCAGCGCGTTCTCGGGGTGAGTTGAACCTTCCAGATGGTCAGGGCGAACGATATTAAAGTGTGACAGGCCCCCGAGCCGGGAGTNTTCTCGGGGTGAGTTGAACCTTCCAGATGGTCAGGGCGAACGATATTAAAGTGTGACAGGCCCCCGAGCCGGGAGTTGAGTTGAGTGTAGTTGATGAGGGAATGAGTGGCCGAGTTCCGAGTGAAGTGACCAGCGGAATAGAAATCTGCGACTGCGAGTATCAAGCGGTGAAGGTGCGGCTGGTAGGCTGGACTATCGGACGAGATTCGTGAGCGAAAGACATTACAAATGGGGGCAACAGATAGACTGAACACGTGTTAATGATGAGTTTGAGTTAATTGACTGTAAGCAAACAGATACAGTTAAGCCAGACGTTAATTAGAGTTGAAATAGACATTAAATATTGCGCTCACTCTAAAATAAAAAGAATAATTGCGAAGACAGATAATTATATGCTGTAAATAATAGCTGTGTTAATAAGTTATAAATTCAATTTAGTTATTTTATTTGTATTAAGACCTCCATCCCTCACGAACTCAGATACGCCCCTCAAGCGTCCATGTAACACCGGTATCAGAAGTGGGATGGAGGAAATTAAAAATAATCTGCTGTAAATAATGTTAGGCCATAGGCAAGTAGTTAAGTTTTTAAACAAATTAATTAATTAATTGGAATAACTATTTCTGAAAATAATTAAGACTGTTCTGTACATTCATCACTGTGAATGTTAACTAGAAAACTGTGTGCAGAAGAGGAAGCACTGCGAGCATTAATTGAGGAGCGCAAGTGCAAGTAGGTTGAGGGAAGATGTAAAAAGTGAAATAAGTAATGCGAACAACAAAATAAGTAGTGTGATAGAAGTGTAAATTAAATTGTAACTACCCAAATTATTAGTGCGAAAGAAAGTGTAAATGACCAAATTAGTTTAGTGATAGTAAGTGTGAACGAGAATGTGCATAGCCAGATAACTAATGCAAGTGAGTTAGTAAATAAGAACATAGATAACGCAGACAGGAGAATAGACACTGTAAATGGAAATGTAAACAGAAAAGTTGAAGGCATTAGCGAGTTAGTGGACACGATTATTGACAGTGTATTGACACGAGTATTGACATATACTTCCTCTTACCCATTTTCATTGCAATTAGATTTAATTAAAATCCGTAACTGCTGACTATGTGGCATTGACAGTTGTGCTGGTGTGAGGTAGGTCAATGTTGGGCACATAAGCAGAAGACGAAATATAGGTCTCCTTCATCTATATCCTATTGCCTAGATGCGCAGTTACAGACTCACTGAACTGCCAACCAGCAAGCACATGACTCTGGCCCGGGAGAGGTGTGGTGGGGTTTGTGGACGATACTTAACTCAGATCTTCAGCGTTGATGTAAGCGAATCATGTTCTCTGGATCATGTCCAGATTTCCGTACCTCCACTCCTTTTGTACCTCATCCTTAAGGTTTAACAGGAGTCGTCTTTGCAGAGCCATTACTACAAGCCAGTACACTGCCGAGTTACGGTTGCAACGCTACCAAGGTGAAACTGAGAAAACGTATCACTGCACCTTATCCCACCATTTGTATCATGCTTCTCATGATCAGCTTATATTAAACGCATGGCACGAAATCATGCAATAAATAATCTTCGGGGAAACTCCACGCACTAAGCAACTACCTGCAAGCTGCAGCTACAATCCTTTTGTAACTCCGGAACCGAATGACAAAAAGGAAACCGAGAGTGGAGAGCCATATGCACATCACTCTTGTGGTTTTACGACGCCATCGCCCTCGCGTTCGAGGCGCACAGCCAGCAAGCCCTTTGCACTACTTGCCCTCTGCCCTATTTGACTCTCTTTTCTCCTTTCTTCTCTAGGCGCGATGCTCGCTTGTCAGCTTTGGCTTCGGTCAGATGGGCGAAGCATTCCGCTCAGGGTGTATACGAGTAGAGAGCTGTAACTCAACGTTATAACCACAAATCCTTATCCTTTTAATTTGTTTGCCGAAGCAAGCCAAAGTAGGTTCTACAGTACGTTACGAAACAGAGTAAACTACAAATTCTTACTTTGTTACGTTGGTGGTATTATAAAAACCTTGCTGGCTGTTATTTTTGATAATTACCATTTCGTGTAACATGTCGTTTGTTGCGAGTGGCGCTGGACGCCGTTGAGTGTGCGCAAGTGTGTCCATATCCTTCTGCTTTAGAGTAAGTTTAACATAGTTTTTTAGCACGATTGTTTGTATAGTCTATTCGCGGTTTCTTCACACTTATTCAATCAAAGCTTTGGAAAATCACCCCATGTATCGCGTAGTTAGTCATTTCCTAAATATGCCGTGTATGACAAGCGTTTCATACCTCTATTAACGCGGAAGTATATTATTTTTCGTTAAATTAAAGTTAAAACCTATATTTTATTTGTAATTAATAATATTTAATGTTTAATAAATATGAATAAAAACAGTAAGAAAACAGGTATGTTGGTAGAACCTAACAAGAAATAGTTCTCATGCAAAATATTAATACAACTCGGTGCGCACGAAGTCGGTGCGTAGTACTTTGGTGTAATTTTCCAGACTTAGTTAAGCTTAGTTTGCACGAGGCGGAGGAACATCCTGGAAGTAGAACTTTAGCAGGGCTTCAGAAAAGTGTGAAGTAACCGTGAATGGACTATGACATGGTTATCCCCTGAGGTTTTCAGCAGGGTGTACAAGTAATGTGGTTATGTAATAGAAGAAGGTTGTGTTTTGTACGCTAGTAGCTAGTATCAGGCTGCGGAGCAGACGTCGCTCGTCCAAACGTAACAAATTTAGTTTTTTTAAATAGTATGACAGGTAATCACGTGGCTTCAGGGTTAAACTATAGTCGAACAAAGGAATTCAACGAACAAGAATGCTTTATCGAGTATAGTGGATTGATGTGTAAGAGTTGTAGTGTTAAAATTAGTATATAACACTAGGATATTATACGTCAGTGCGAGCATCGCGGAAAACTAATTTAAGGCAGCTAAAAAATTTAAAATATTCTTGCGTCAGGTTATTCGCGACCTTTAGGTAACATAACTTAAAACATTAGAATTGATTGAAACCTGTTTCTAATTCCGGTAGTTCGATGTTGTACCTGAAATGACGAGTCCTTGTGTATAAATACTGTAACAGGATTTCAGTGACTGACGTTGCAGTCCTGATGAAGATGTTTAAGCACAGAGTGGCGAGTCAGAGCAATAAGGCAAACGTATTATTTACCTAATGTAAACAAAGTTTCAAGTAATGAGGAGTGCTCAGAGCATTTGTTATGGGTTATCAGTGTATTTTTTTAAAATCATTGTACACCAATTTCCTTTAAATACAGCCACAGAAAGATATTTCTGAAATTGTTTCTTTGTATCTCTAAGGAAAATGTAGTATTTACCTAATGTGTACACAGAATTTCAAATAATGTGGTATGCCATTTTTATTTTTTACCTTTTAAGTAGGGGCATGTTTCGTGAGTCTCGGTCGTGGATGTTTTAAAATTATTCGTTAAAATTCACCTCACCTGTTGATAATGATGAAAGGCACTTCTCAAGTGTCTAAGTGTACACAGAGTTTCAAGTGATTTGGAGCGCTCAGAGTGTCAGCGTACGCCATTTGTTTTCAAATATAGTCACTGGAAGTTCAACCTTTTTTCCATTCAGGACGCACGTTTGTTCTGATGAGCTGAGTTCAGCGGGGCTATGGCAGACATTCCTCGTGCACCTGAACCCGGAGGAGTCTCAACACGCACCAAGGTGAACATAGAGCGGTGACGGAATTCATTAGGCAGAGAAGACGGCACTACCTGGAAGAAACTCAGCGACCAACGGAATTGGGGAAAACGTCCAGGAAATATTTCTTTATTTGACTTAGATTTCTTATCTTGGATAGCACCTAAAAAATATATGCCAGATTAATGGTCATTTGATCAAAACTCTGAAGATCTGTAACTTGCAGCATGGAGATAATGAGCTCTAATATAACAATTCTATTGCTTATTTTTAAAACAAACATGCTTAAATTTATTATTAAAATTTGGGGTATAATTGTTACGTTATGTTCACATTAATAATTTTGCAACTGAGCTTCAAGAATGTTAAAAAATCTACTTTCCTAATTGTGAAAAATTTGCTTGTCCATCGAACAAGTACCCCCACTTCTTCTATCAGCCTGACACTATGTTGCGAACCATTGAAATTGCCGTCAAGTCGGGTAATGACTTTTCTTACAGTGAATAAAGTGGAGAAACGTTTTCTGACAACTTCGTAGCGCAACGCACTTTGACAACATATCCATATGCACATATAATGAATACGATATCATTTACTATAAAAATGACGTTACGTATTATAATTTGTTAAGTGTTATAGTAAGTACACGTGGGAAGAATTGGACGTTTCATTACAACTTTCAAAGGTGCCGCTTGCCTAGGGCGTGAAAGGGTAAGCAGAGCTTCAGTAAAAACAATTTTTTTCAAATACTGTCCAATATTTGTGAATAATATCATATAAATAGTGGGTTTTAAAATTTTCACGTATAAATACTAGTTTAGGATTTCTTGTTCGGCCTATAATGAGTATTTTTTTCAACGAGAAAATTACTAGAACAGGCGTTTTCACAATCATTTTTTACACACGAGAAGTCCATTACGTTTAGCACAACTTTGTCATTATTTCATTACAAAACTACAGGACCACCGTTTAAGTCTCATACATGTGAGTTGCCGTCGGGAAGACTGCACACGAGTTCAGCGGCTTGCGTGTAGAGGCTATTGCAACATGTGATGCACGTACATGGGTCACCCTTAGCACTCGTGTACTTCTACAGAATGTAAATAAATATATATTACAAGGATCGGTGGTACGTAGGTGAGTACCACGTGATCATCATATTTTTTTTTCATAAGCCAATGTTCAAAAACGCTTTGTTTACATGCTAGAGTCTCTGATCTTCAAAACGCTGGGGTACTGTTTCTTCAAGCTCTGTACGGCGTGTCCACGGACGTCCACAGGGGTGTTTGTTAGGACGTAAGCTGGCTGTTTCACGTAAACGCCTCTCCAATCTTGGAAACATGGCGTGGGCTGGGTGACGCATGTTGGGGTAATGTTCTTGATATGGCCGGCAAACCTCTCTTGCATTCTTTTGGGCTTTCCCATAGATGAGAAGCATCTCGGTGTACTCTGCATTTGTGTACAAGTCCGCCATTGTACCACCCCACTGGACGATAACCACGCAAATGAACTGTACAGTGTGAAACTACTAAGCAGAATGAAACACTACCGTAGGCTGTAGGTATGGTGAAGAACCTGTGTGTATCATGCAACAGTTGATGCAGTGTCACTCGCACACAACTCTACTGGCTGTGACGTCTGTACTGTTCGTCGCCGAGTATACGTGTTGTTTGCCTACAGGCAACCTCCTTCCCGTTTCGGAGGCCCTAGCGCGTAACCAAAGTGTTCCTGGACATGGGATCATGAACAAAATATGATCACATGGTGCCCATATACCTACCATTGAGCCTTGTAACATATAATTATTTACATTTTCTATACACAGGACTTACAAGATACATCCTGTTAGACGACACCTTAAGTATAATTGCATTAGGTATAAAATCCGTTTGCAATATTAAGTTATCCAGGTGAAGTAACAGTCAAAATGTGTGCCTTATCTGTTTATTCGCTCAGCTAGTTGGTGACTCAAAAGTAAATATCTTAATCTCTTTTATATACCCAATTATCGTCGTTATCCTTCTTTCATTTGGAAATAAAGGTTGTGTGTGTGTGTGCGTGTGTGTGTNTTTATATACCCAATTATCGTCGTTATCCTTCTTTCATTTGGAAATAAAGGTTGTGTGTGTGTGTGCGTGTGTGTGTGTATGTACGCCGGCGCACCCACGCACGGTGACGTGAGATCATATTTAGGCCTAAAGGATCTTCATGGCTAATTGAACACTTTTGAAAGCCCTGCTTAGAATCAACTTTACTTATAGTTTTTTGTCATTTCTCCATACGTAAAATTAACACTACCGTGAGCCTGATCTCATTGTTCATGCGCCATTTCAGTGTAACCGTGGGTCTGTTAGGAATATATAAACATTTAAATGCATACTATAATCAGTATAAAAGAATAAATACTAACTTCAATGACCATAAATTTGAACATTACAATCGAAATACATCAAGGGTTAAAAACTATTTCTTAATAATTTGCTGCCAACTTAACTAGATGACTGCATACCGGTGAGTGGTGAAGTATAAAGCTATGTAGTTGTGAGCAGTAATTTTTTTCAAAGGTTTGTTTCATAAGTGCTCACTTTAACGTGAACAACCTATAATAATATTAAAATCGTTCGCATTGAATCTCACATAATACACATCCGCGCAGAAAAATACAACTAAAAACGTGCGGTTTCTGAACGTTGTCACATCGGTAATTATCTTTGAAATTTAATGGCAATGGTGAGTTCGTGTTATTATGATGGTATGATTTAATTGTGTTCATTGCTGACCACGAGAGCAAATAAAACCTTTTACACACATACACACACACACGCACACACACACACACACACACACACACACTCTCTCTCTCTCTCACAAAACTGAACCAAAAAAAAAAAACGGAAAAACCTCTTAACCTCTTAAGTAAAACACCACAGACAGATGTGTCTTACATTTGGATGCGAGTATAAAAATGCTTATTTAAATATGCGTTGCGAGAAATTTGGGCAGAGCTTACCAGCGGAGGTGTTCAGCGTCAATAACGGGAATGCGAAGCGAAGATTCAACAATGACGGAACGCAATAGTGAGGAAACGGAAGTAAACCCGAGAAAACCCAACCGTGTAAGTTTAACGTCAGCAACATTTACCATATTTGAAAATCAGTGTGTGACCGCATTAAAAACGGAACCTGGTTAACCGTGGTGGGAGGTAATCGGCCTGGCCAAGTACACAATCCCCCGCCTTGATCTCTTAAACATGGGACTACATCAATCTACAGTATTGGAGACTGTGAAAATCGTCGTTGACAGCCCGCTTACGTTCTCCTTTAAAATACTGCACTGTNCTCTCTCACAAAACTGAACCAAAAAAAAAAAACGGAAAAACCTCTTAACCTCTTAAGTAAAACACCACAGACAGATCTGTCTTACATTTGGATGCGAGTATAAAAATGCTTATTTAAATATGCGTTGCGAGAAATTTGGGCAGAGCTTACCAGCGGAGGTGTTCAGCGTCAATAACGGGAATGCGAAGCGAAGATTCAACAATGACGGAACGCAATAGTGAGGAAGCGGAAGTAAACCCGAGAAAACCCAACCGTGTAAGTTTAACGTCAGCAACATTTACCATATTTGAAAATCAGTGTGTGACCGCATTAAAAACGGAACCTGGTTAACCGTGGTGGGAGGTAATCGGCCTGGCCAAGTACACAATCCCCCGCCTTGGTCTCTTAAACATGGGACTACACNAAATCAGTGTGTGACCGCATTAAAAACGGAACCTGGTTAACCGTGGTGGGAGGTAATCGGCCTGGCCAAGTACACAATCCCCCGCCTTGGTCTCTTAAACATGGGACTACATCAATCTACAGTATTGGAGACTGTGAAAATCGTCGTTGACAGCCCGCTTACGTTCTCCTTTAAAATACTGCACTGTAACGCTGAACACAATACCCATATCAGTTTGTTCACAGACCTGTATGAATAAAACATTTACGTTTGACAGCCGTCTCCGTGGCAGTAGCAATACTTACTAATTGCTGACCTTCGGTTATTGAAATTTTGAATTACCCGTTCAATTATGATTTACCATACTTTACTTGAGCTGATCCTCTTTTTTAATGCCTGATACCAACATTAATATTGCTGATTTTCCCGCCTGCTACAACTAATTCAAAGACCTATACATTCTTAGCCCTACCTTACATATTGCTATAGCATATGTGGCATGTACCGTGGTGGGTGTCGTTGGAGAAGATAAACTCTCTACTTATATTTTTTCCTTTGTTTTATTTAGGCTTCAAGTCAGTCGAATAAAGACATGTTTTTAACCGAGGAAGTGGTTAAAATTCCCCTTCTTGGTAGAAGTAATTCTATGAAAGTCTTAAAGATTTTGCAAATGGAAAGGAGAAGGGAAGTTAAGCCGTTGGAAACGAAAATTTTGACTCATAAGCGTGGGGTGGAGAGTTTCTTTTCTTTTTGCGGCTCTTAACCACGAAGTCTTGAGAGCCGACGAGGGTGAAGCGAGGTGGATATGGAGCAGCGCCGGAATGCACGGGCGGGGGAAACGGGAGATGCCTGAGAAAACCCGCCGACCAGCGGAATCGTTTGGCATGATTCCCACGTGCGGAAATCCAGTAACAACCCCACCTGGAATCGAACCCGGTTCTCCTCAGCGGGAGCTAACTAGCAAGATTTTTATGCCTTTTTATTGATGCACAATTAGATGAATTTGCTTGCACGCACTAACATATACGTGCGATAAAAGATTTCGTGTAATCCGAAAAATTCCGGTGGCTATATTGCTGACCATAAAACTGGTCGTAATTAATTGTAAGCTCTTTCACGCGCGAAGATGATAAACGTGTTGCTCTCTTCTATTTTAATATGCGTTAATCAACTGTTGTCGTTAAGCACACTCTTCGGCTGCTTGATAAGGGACCGCAATTCGGACTCCCTAGAAAACGTATCTCACAAAGGATATAGCATCGCCGCACGTTTCCCCGGATTCTCTGGCAATTTACAAATACGAAATAACAAGCAATTATGTAAGCTTACTAGCCAGCGAGAATACCAATAGAGAATGACGTGAGGGTAAATAGTTGACATAATGCATTGAGGATGAAACACCCGTAACGAGAGATGCCACCTAGAGCCAAATCGGCTGATAATTTTTGACGAGGCCGCTAAACGCAGTTGTCGCCCTTAATTTCGTTCCACTAACCAAACACACGGTTCAATAAACAAAACCTTCGTGTTGGGCCAAAATAAATTAGTCTGCCAACCAAATGTTTTGTTGAATCAAACTGAATATATTTGTTTGGCAGCTCTTTTGATTGCCTCCATTCGTAAATACAGCTGGAGTGTTTGTTTTTTTTTGTGATAATTAGGATAGTAACAGTGTTTGTTAGTGCTTTTATTGATACTTAATTATGGTATAAACATCCTAATGAAACAAATTCAACAGGAAACTAGAAAGTAGAGCTTTAAAACTTGAAATATTTATTGTTTATGTACGTAGAGCCAAACAAATCTTCAGTTGCACCGACCAAATCTTTGTTAGGGGCAGCCAAATAAGAACAACAATATAATTTGGTTTCAACAACACAATATTTCATTGCCACTATACAAACAATAAATTTGGTTGTGCCAAACAAACTTCGTTTGATTCAACGAAACCTTTTTCTCATTGTTTTCCCCCCACCCTTGCGTTCCGTCACAGCCATCGCCTCCGCTTTTAACCACCATCGGCGCCCAAGACGTTATTCAACTGTCAAATGCCCCTCATATGTCCCTTTCGCCCACTCACTCAGAACCGTCGGACCCGCACCACGGCAAATCGACTGACCATAAAAACGAGCGCGATAGATTAATAATCCGCGAGTAATTGAGATAAAATGATACGTGCCACGCACGAATTTTGACGACCAAACATCTTAGCTGTGGTTTTGAAAATCTTCATTTGTCGCCTGTGTCTGAAGGAAGTTGTTCATATAGAGGGTACTAGTTCAAGTAGCCTATATACGACAGCTCAGTCGTCGATAGTGTGGCACTGATCACTTTGATACTATCCGGGGGAGTNTGTTCAAGTAGCCTATATACGACAGCTCAGTCGTCGATAGTGTGGCACTGATCACTTTGATACTATCCGGGGGAGTCGATCCCCATGTATCGATCCCAATGTTTCTCTTGATCACCACTAACGTCTTTAAGGGGGAAGTATCCTTGCCATCTTGCGTTTACGTATTTTCCTCCATAACTTAATTTTCGGAGTCAATATTTAAAAACCAAGCCAGTCCAAGCATAGGGAANGCGTTTACGTATTTTCCTCCATAACTTAATTTTCGGAGTCAATATTTAAAAACCAAGCCAGTCCAAGCATAGGGAACATCTTAACAGTTATTTATAAATCCAACGTATTTATCTTACATGATTAGTTTCACATCTGTAACCGTAATAAAATATTACCTAGACATTTAATAATGTCAATCCCACATGGAAAAATACAGGTATTATTGAAATCGTACAAATTTCAAAAAATTGGTTGCGTAGTCTTTTATGTCATGTTAAGCTTTAATTTTTTGTGTCTGGCCATACATTTTCCTTACAAAGATTTGAAAGAAAAATCTAAGATGAAATTGATACTACCCCATAAGCCAACGAGAAAGGAACCCAATCTAATTTATTTTTTAGAACCCTGAGGAATTTCAGTAATATTTCTCTGTGAAGAATGTTTACATCTTTGAGCAATTCTTGCAATGACGATGAGTAGCTGATTTAACTTTGCAACGACTTACAGTGGCTCACATTAATATTCGGCCACCGATGATTATCGCAGTTGTATGGCATTATGTTACATTAGAAATTAAGATAAACATAAAACATATAGCACAATCATTCTTGTGTGCTTTAAATGAAATGAAATAGTAGCCAATAACTGAAATGAGCACTGTAAGTTATTGAAACACAATATTTTGTCCTCGCGTGTTTCATATGCACGCCACTTTAAATTAGGCCAGTTGTGGTGGACGCGTGGCACAGGCATGATGCACATTATGTTCGTACCTCGTTTCATTCCCTGCACGCTCTCTGCGCTGAGAGGTTGTATTGGATAGCTCTGTTGGCTGCGTCAGTCAGGAAAATGGGACGTAGGGCAGGAATACAACGTTTGAACAGCGGCAGCGGGTCATTTTTTTATCATGCAAAGAAGAAATCTCAACNGATAGCTCTGTTGGCTGCGTCAGTCAGGAAAATGGGACGTAGGGCAGGAATACAACGTTTGAACAGCGGCAGCGGGTCATTTTTTTATCATGCAAAGAAGAAATCTCAACGAGAAATTGCGGATAACTTGAAACTGCCGAGGTGCACTGTTGGAGACATCACAAGAAGGTTTCAGAAGGAGAATAGATTCGGTACCTCAAAAACGACANACTGCCGAGGTGCACTGTTGGAGACATCACAAGAAGGTTTCAGAAGGAGAATAGATTCGGTACCTCAAAAACGACAGCCAAAGAAACTAAGCGAGAGAGAAGAACGTCTAGTAATCAGGAAANAAGCACACTCTTCGGCTGCTTGATAAGGGACCGCAATTCGGACTCCCTAGAAAACGTATCTCACAAAGGATATAGCCTCACCGCACGTTTCCCCGGATTCTACGGCAATTTACAAATACGAAATAACAAGCAATTATGTAAGCTTACTAGCCAGCGAGAATACCAATAGAGAATGACGTGAGGGTAAATAGTTGACATAATGCATTGAGGCTGAAACACCCGTAACGAGAGATGTCACCTAGAGCCAAATCGGCTCATAATTTTTGACGAGGCCGCTAAACGCAGTTGTCGCCCTTAATTTCGTTCCACTAACCAAACACACGGTTCAATAAACAAAACCTTCGTGTTGGGCCAAAAGAAATTAGTCTGCCAACCAAATGTTTTGTTGAATCAAACTGAATATATTTGTTTGGCAGCTCTTTTGATTGCCTCCATTCGTAAATACAGCTGGAGTGTTTGTTTTTTTTTGTGATAATTAGGATAGTAACAGTGTTTGTTAGTGCTTTTATTGATACTTAATTATGGTATAAACATCCTAATGAAACAAATTCAACAGGAAACTAGAAAGTAGAGCTTTAAAACTTCAAATATTTATTGTTTACGTACGTAGAGCCAAACAAATCTTCAGTTGCACCGACCAAATCTTTGTTAGGGGCAGCCAAATAAGAACAACAATATAATTTGGTTTCAAAAACACAATATTTCATTGCCACTATACAAACAATAAATTTGGTTGTGCCAAACAAACTTCGTTTGATTCAACGAAACCTTTTTCTCATTGTTTTCCCCCCACCCTTGCGTTCCGTCACAGCCATCGCCCCCGCTTTTAACCGCCATCGGCGCCCAAGACGTTATTCAACTGTCAAACGCCCCTCATATGTCCCTTTCGCCCACTCACTCAGAACCGTCGGACCCGCACCACGGCAAATCGACTGACCATAAAAACGAGCGCGATAGATTAATAATCCGCGAGTAATTGAGATAAAATGATACGTGCCACGCGCGAATTTTGACGACCAAACATCTTAGCTGTGGTTTTGAAAATCTTCATTTGTCGCCTGTGTCTGAAGGAAGTGGTTCATATAGAGGGTACTTGTTCAAGTAGCCTATATACGACAGCTCAGTCGTCGATAGTGTGGCACTGATCACTTTGATACTATCCGGGGGAGTCGATCCCCATGTATCGATCCCAATGTTTCTCTTGATCACCACTAACGTCTTTAAGGGGGAAGTATCCTTGCCATCTTGCGTTTACGTATTTTCCTCCATAACTTAATTTTCGGAGTCAATATTTAAAAACCAAGCCAGTCCAAGCATAGGGAATATCTTAACAGTTATTTATAAATCCAACGTATTTATCTTACATGATTAGTTTCACATCTGTAACCGTAATAAAATATTACCTAGACATTTAATAATGTCAATCCCACATGAAAAAATACAGGTATTATTGAAATCGTACAAATTTCAAAAAATTGGTTGCGTAGTCTTTTATGTCATGTTAAGCTTTAATTTTTTGTGTCTGGTCATAAATTTTCCTTACAAAGATTTGAAAGAAAAATCTAAGATGAAATTGATACTACCCCATAAGCCAACGAGAAAGGAACCTAATCTAATTTATTTTTTAGAACCCTGAGGAATTTCAGTAATATTTCTCTGTGAAGAATGTTTACATCTTTGAGTAATTCTTGCAATGACGATGAGTAGCTGATTTAACTTTGCAACGACTTACAGTGGCTCACATTAATATTCGGCCACCGATGATTATCGCAGTTGTATGGCATTATGTTACATTATAAATTAAGATAAACATAAAACATATAGCACAATCATTCTTGTGTGCTTTAAATGAAATGAAATAGTAGCCAATAACTGAAATGAGCACTGTAAGTTATTGAAACACAATATTTTGTCCTCGCGTGTTTCATATGCACGCCACTTTAAATTAGGCCAGTTGTGGTGGACGCGTGGCACAGGCATGATGCACATTATGTTCGTACCTCGTTTCATTCCCTGCACGCTCTCTGCGCTGAGAGGTTGTATTGGATAGCTCTGTTGGCTGCGTCAGTCAGGAAAATGGGACGTAGGGCAGNGGTAGCTCTGTTGGCTGCGCCAGTCAGGCAGATGGGACGTAGGGCAGGAATACAACGTTTGAACAGTGGCAGCTGGTCATTTTTTCATCATGCAAAGAAGAAATCTCAACGAGAAATTGCGGATAACTTGAATCTGCCGAGGTGCACTGTTGGAGACATCACAAGAAGGTTTCAGAAGGAGAATAGATTCGGTACCTCAAAAACGACAGCCAAAGAAACTAAGCGAGAGAGAAGAACGTCTAGTAATCAGGAAAATAAAGAAAGGTCCGAAAATTAGTGCTTGCAAACTTACAACGGAGGTACTCAATGAATGCGGAAAGAACGTCCATCCAGAAACCATACGACGAGTTATCAGAAGAGCAGGATATAATATCAGGGTATCTAGAAAGAATCCTTTCATTAATGAGGCAAATAGAAGTAACGACTTACGTTTGCAAAAGACCACGCTGACAAAGATGAAAATTGGTGGAATGATATTATTTTTGCTGATGAGACGAAATTGAATGTGTTTGGTTCAGATGGCTGGGTAACAGTATGGCGCAAGTAAAATCAGGAGCTAAAACCTGGGAACATACAACCTACTGTGAAACACAGTGGAGGTAGTATTATGATCTGGGGCTGTATATCTACAGCATGTGCTGGAGAGCCTGTACGTGTCGATGGAACAATGAAAAAGGAAGACCATCTCAACACCCTGACAGCAAATCTGCACAAGAGGGATGATAATCTGGGCATTAGGAAAACGTTTAAGTTCTACCAAGATAATGACCCAATACAAACGTTANGCACAAGAGGGATGATAATCTGGGCATTAGGAAAACGTTTAAGTTCTACCAAGATAATGACCCAATACAAACGTTACACATGGTCAAGAGCTGGCTTTTGTATAACTGCCCCAAAGTCATTAACACACCTCCTCAATCACCCAACCTGAATCNGGTCAAGAGCTGGCTTTTGTATAACTGCCCCAAAGTCATTAACACACCTCCTCAATCACCCAACCTGAATCCCATACAAAATCTGTGGGATGAACTCAAAAGAAGACTGCGAACTACAATAGTTAGGTCCACAAAAGAATTAGAGAAAAGGTTCAAGGAATGATGGATTAAGATTGACTCCGAATGTACCAGGAATGTAATTGCTTATATGCCACAACGTCTGCGAGAAGTAATTAAACAGAATGGCCATGCTACCAGGTACTAAAAAACTGTTTGTTTAGTTTCCAAAGATAATTATGTTTGTGTTTGAATGATAATGGCCGAATATTAAAGTGGCGTACTTATGCAGCATGGGATGGCAAAGTCATATTGTTTGTTAAGTTGCATTGCTCATTTCCGTTATTGGCTACCGCTTTATTTCATTTAAAGCACACAAGAATGGTTGTGCAATATGATTTATGTTTATCTTCATTACTAATGTAACTTAAGGCCATGAAACTGCGATAATCATAGGTGGNATGATTTATGTTTATCTTCATTACTAATGTAACTTAAGGCCATGAAACTGCGATAATCATAGGTGGCCGAATATTAGTGTGAGCCACTGTATAAAGAACACAACAGTTAATTCGATTTCTGTTTATCTCACTCAGTATGCCCAAATGTTTTATACCAGCATGACCATTTCAAGTAAATACCTAAAACCTGTAAAACTTGCTTTACTCTTCCTAGTAAATGCTGAAACCAAATGTTTTAATATATAAATTGGTGCTTTCGTGCTGTGACGTGTATGAAAAGAGAATTCAGTGTACAGATTGCCTTTGTTAATGTTGCTTGTTCAAAGTTTCAGTTAAAGATTTTAATTCAGTACTGCAAAATAATAGTTAAAAAAATAAGCTGGAGTTATTGGAGTTGTGAAAAATTGTTTGTTCATAAAGTTATACAAGCTCCATGTAAGATACTAAAGAAGTTCACAACGGGAGTACCCCGGGAAAACCAATCAACCAATGGCAACGTCCGCCATGTTTCCCACATGCGAAAATTGAGCTATGACTCCGCAGGAAATCGAACAAGGATCGCTTTGGTGGAAGGCCTGTGTACTATCCACGCGATCACCACCGTCCACTCTTCGGAGGAAGATCTACCTTGACGGAGGATTGCTTAAGAGTCAAGCACAGAACCGACAAAAGCGCTAAGGAGGACGCGTACAGGCGTGTTTAGTGACGTATCGCTTCTATTAGCAAGTCACTAAATTGACGTGCAATGTGCAACTAAACGATTTAAAGAGGAGACTCTGCGACTCAACCAGCTGGAATTCCGTAGCCAGTTTTAGTGCATTCGCCTACCCTAGTTCCGCATGCATAAGTTTACTGTAGCAATATATTTGTGGTAATTTAAAGTGACGTATTAGAAAGACACTTACCAACGGCACTAGTATCTAATATAACAAATACGAGCCAGTTTACTCCCATGTGTTTATGTTAAATTGTCAAGGGACGGAAATTATACAAATTTTAATTATTACAAGAAAAAATTGATTTTGTTCGCCTTTGGGTTTGAAAAATCCCAAACTAGGTTTTATGCATTCTTTTAAAGCACAGAGCTTAACGATACTCTATCGGGTTAGTGAACTATTAAGAATTCCTTGAAAACACATTTTGCCCCTCTAACCCCCTTAAAAATTTAATTTAAAAAAATTATAAAATTAGTTTCATAATTTATATAAGCAGTCTTTTAAAGCAAAGATCATAACGATATTTCATCGGGGTAGTCCTCGAAAACACATTTAACCCCTTTTCACTCCCTTCGGCACTGAACTTCAAATAATTTAAAAAATATATTGTTAAGGTATTTATACCGTAAATGCAACGGGAGGGTGTCACAGGGGACATACTCCCCCCCCCCCCAGCCATCTAAATGACATGGAACTGGGCTGTGAATGTTTAAAAATTGAAATAAAATTACGTAAGTATTATTTAAAATATCTATTTTATTTGATTTATTTAATATTTTTACCTAAAACTATGATTGAACAGAGTCCTCCTCCCATGCTACGAATCTAAATTCAACTGGACAATAGGATAATAGCTTACCCCCCCCGAATATAGTCTATATCCGCTATTGATAGGTAATTTTTGAAGCTAAGAGCATAACGATATATCATCGGTTTAATAAGCTATTGCGGGGTACACAAAAACACATCTTACAAGCCCCCTCTTCCCGCTCTTAGGGGTAGAATTTTCAAAATTGCTTTCTTTGTGGGTGCCTGCACCTTGAAGGAAAGCCATCGGTAAATTTTCAGGTTTTTGCATCCAGCGGTTTGGACCGTGCGTTAATGAGCGAGTGAGATAGTCAATCGGAAACTTCATTATACACAATACAGATTTTTGTTCGTGGGCGCATCGTTCGAACAACCCGACGTCCGGCGTTTTATTGTCCGAGCACGAGCCACTGCCAAATGGCGAATTGGTTCTTTCGTGCTGTGACGTGCATGGAAAGAGAATTCAGTGTACAGGCTGCCTTTTTTTTAATGTTGCTTGTTCAAAGTTTAAGTTAAAGGTTTTAATTCAGTACTGCTAAATAATAATAAAAAAAAAAATAAGCTGCAGTTACTGGAGTTGTGAAAAATGGTTTGTTTATAAAGTTATACAAGCTCCATGTAAGATACATATAGACATCGCTTTATTACTGTGCACTAAAGAAGTGNCGAATCGAAATTCAACTCGACAATAGGACAATAGATTTCCCCACCCCCCGAATATAGTCTAGATCCACTATTGATGGGCACTTTTTGAAGCTAAAAGCATAACGATATATCATCGGCTTAATAAGCTATTGAGGGGTACACAAAAACACATCTTACAAGCCCCCTCTTCCCGCTCTTAGGGGTCGAATTTTCAAAAATGTTTTCTTTGTGGGTGCCTGCACCTTAAAGGAAAGCCATCGGTAAATTTTCAGGTTTTTGCATCCAGCGGTTTTGGACCGTGCGTTGACGAGTGAGTGAGATAGTCAATCGGAAACTTCATATACACAATACAGATTTTTGTGTGTGGGCGCATCGTTCGAACAACCCGACGTCCGGCGTTTTATTGTCCGAGTACGAGCCGCTGCCAAATGGCGAACTGGTGCTTTCGTGCTGTGACGTGTATGAAAAGAGAATTCAGTGTACAGACTGCCTTTATTTAATGTTGCTTGTTCAAAGTTTAAGCCAAAGGTTTAAATTCAGTACTGCTAAATTATAATAAAAAAAAATAAGCTGCAGTTACTGGAGTTGTGAAAAATTGTTTGTTTATAAAGTTATACAAGCTCCATGTAAGATACATATAGACATCGCTTTATTACTGTGCACTAAAGAAGTGTAGTTTATGATTAATTCCAACTTCACGCATGTAGGTGAGGCGAGAGAAGTGAAAATACACGTTTCTTTGAACTGCGAAGTGCCTATGCAGTCGTATTACAGAAAAGGGCTTTTTAAAATTAATATTATGATTTCATTCAGGCTTACAATAATTTTCACAGTGACACAACCGTTTGTTTTGTTTCTACTCTCCATGTGCGGAGTTGTGTATTAATTATTCCCCGGTGCAAGTCAACATCGCTTTGCAGTGTTTTTAAATGGGAGATGAAGATGTGACTTACAATATAAGCGGCGAATTTTCCCTCAAGTTAACACATTTTGGTTGCTAGGATAGGCATAATTTACCGTAACTATGTGCTCACTTTAGAAAAAGCGTAAATAAATGGGCGTGTTTATAGGCATACGTGTAAGTATAGGCTCTTTACGGTAAAGTGAGCAATTTTGAAAGCCCTCTCATTTGGAGCAATAGACAATAAATATATTTTATTTTAGCCTTAGACGATAATTTCCGAATGCTGTGGAATATACACTCTGTGTTTATTACTTACATGGCAGTATTTATTTTATAATGTGTTTAAGGATAAATAAATGGCTGAAAGGAAAAAACAACTAGGGCCTCAAAAGTGCTCACTTTATCGTGAACAGCCTATAGATAAAATAATAGCCCATTTGAACGTAATCATACTGAAACAAATATTTTTTATAAATACATAACTTTGTTGTGTCAACGTTAAATTTGTTCGTAGTTACTGAAAATGATAATTTTGCTTTCCCAAGTCAAGGCTAATATTTTTCTCTGAGATTCAAGCTACTAAAGAAGAAGGAACCCTGTCTTGAGGGGGAGGGGGAGGGGGGGGCGGAGAAAATTTATTTTATGAATTTACCTTAAATGTTTAGTGAGTGAGTAAAGTGACGTGTAGTCATGATTAAACTGAAATTTGTGCCTACGCACTGCTTTACGTACGTATTACGTTGAAAGACACTACTGTCTGCAGTGTCAATCCACACGTCTTCTTCTCTAATTGGTTGCTTTAGGGATACCACTGTAGCTGTGGCGTAGTGTTTTAAATAGCTCTACATACACGGGCAGTGGAGTAATAAATGTTAGCATGGACTTCTCGCAGAAAAATTGTGACAGATCGAATGTGTGTAAGCTGTCACTTTGTGAGCATTCGTGCGCCAAACTTTGGGAGATGACTCCTCATGAAACATTATGCGCGGTATACATTGGCAAACACTATCGTGTGGTAAATGTTGAGGGAGATATGCGACGTTGAAAATCAAAGTTTGAAATGCATGAATGTAAGCATATCAGAAAATACTTGAGATAGAGCGACACAAATCGGAATCGTGTTTCAAGAAACGGACATTGAAAATTTGTTAAAATGTCGTTAATAAAATCGTTTTCCTTTATTACTTAAGTTGTGGTAGTCGCCCTATTTTCACAGGTAGCTTTGGAACACTATGTAGCAATGGAAAGTTAGAGGCAAATTATTACACATCATTGCAAAATAAAGACAAAATGTCCTCTTGTTTGNACTATGTAGCAATGGAAAGTTAGAGGCAAATTATTACACATCATTGCAAAATAAAGACAAAATGTCCTCTTGTTTGAACTAGCTCGGGTAAACCGTTTTCGAGAAAACGCCCCTCAAACTTTCGGAGGTGCTGTGTAGCCCTGCAAGGGTAGGTAACACATTTGCAACTCACGCTACGGTATACGTNTCCTCAAACTTTCGGAGGTGCTGTGTAGCCCTGCAAGGGTAGGTAACACATTTGCAACTCACGCTACGGTATACGTATGTAAGCACTGGTTAATTTGAGGGAAGACAAGCGTAAATTATAAGGAATGGCGTGAAAATAGGAGGGATACATGACAAATGTGAACATGTTATGTAGTAAGGCGAAGCACGTCCTCGTCAAATGCCGCCGNGAAAATAGGAGGGATACATGACAAATGTGAACATGTTATGTAGTAAGGCGAAGCACGTCCTCGTCAAATGCCGCCGTTCGCCTTGTCCGTGGTGCACCAACATTCGGTCGCGTCACTATCGTCGGCCCTTAACTCCCCAATCTCTAATGGAGTGAGTGAATGAGGGAAGAGATTTGTGCTACTCTTAACATCCAGGTCTTGGGAGCCGGGAGGGTGAAGTGAGGCGAGTATGGAGCAGCGCTGGAATGAAAGGGTGGGGGAAATGGGATATCCCTTAGAAAATCCGCCGACTACTGGCATCGTCCGGCAGAATTCACACACGCGAAAATCCGGNAGGAAATGGGATATCCCTTAGAAAATCCGCCGACTACTGGCATCGTCCGGCAGAATTCACACACGCGAAAATCCGGGAGCGACCCCACGGGGAATCTAACCCAGTTGGCCTAGGTGAGAGGCGCGTAGTCTACCCACTACACCACCGCGGCCCCTATCTCTGATGGAGCCGTGAAAATGTCGCACAAGAGGGTTGACGACGCGTTGGATAACGCAACCGGTACAACTTCACAGCTTGTCTTGCATTCGTTTTGGCTGCTCCGTATACGAGGTGCGTGTCGGCTAGCACCACTCGCGTAAAACCGCCCTTGCTTCCACAACCAGCTGTAGGCTCGTACTAACGTGCCAGCAGCCAAGCTCAGCTTCACACATGTACCAGTCACATCCTCGTTGTCTACTGGCTGAAGAGCTGCCCAGGGCGTGTACTACAAAATGTGGCCCGATAGTGAAACCATGCAACGGAGGGTTCTTAGTGACCACCAGACCACTCTATCACGTGTATAAAACTCTCCCCCAACTCCACAACTATGCCCTCTATGATGCACATCAATCGGAGGCGAATAATAATTATGGAAAAAAGCGAATCACTAGCAGCACGTGAATGATAACCTCAGAGGGTGACTGTAGAAAGTAAAAAATAATAATTTATATGTTTATTTTTAATTACCAGGCACTACTTCTCTTTTTTTGTTTTCCTCCGCCCCAAAATATATAACAGTTTTCAAAATTATTAACTTTACAAAATTTATGCTTATATTACATTAAAACATTTTAAAAATATAATTCCCCAAATAATTTTAAAATATTATAAAATTTAGGGGTTACAAAAAATATGCTATTAAAAAATATACAGTTACAGAAAAATGTACAATTACTTAAGTAGCACAATAAGTCCTATATTCCCAATTTTACGTGTCTCTAGTGNATACAGTTACAGAAAAATGTACAATTACTTAAGTAGCACAATAAGTCCTATATTCCCAATTTTACGTGTCTCTAGTGAGACCCAAAAACCCTAGGTGTGACCTCCCCCCCGAGTGTCCGCGGTCGCTTAGTTTGCCAAGGTATTTGTAGCGAAGTTTTCGTAACCACCGCCCACCCCGAAGCCGTGGAGAACGTTCTCGAAACGGAAGTCGATCTTCGTCCAGTCAAATTCAAAGGCGGCACTGACGTCACCTCCTCTCAGTCACCCCCACCCGCCGCTAGGCGGAAGGAAACGCTGTACGCTCAGTATAGTTCCGACCTCCGTCGACACCACCAAGCACCCGCGTCGCAGAATCCAACGCTTCCTTGGCTGCCATCAACGGGCAACGTCTTCGAACACGTAAGTACCCACGATCGACGTGAGGTTGCATAACTCCGTTACAACGAATACACGTGTACATGTTCTTGAAGTCTGTCACCAGAAGGATATGANGACGTGAGGTTGCATAACTCCGTTACAACGAATACACGTGTACATGTTCTTGAAGTCTGTCACCAGAAGGATATGAGAAATTCACGAATTTATGTTTACTTGTGTTGCCGACGACTTACACAGACGCCATGATAAACAGCAGGCTCTCAGAATCACATTAAAAAGCCAACTATAAAAACTGTTACATTACGAAACGATGTTTATATAAATTACTAGCTGACCCGGAAAACGTTGTTTTGCCATAAAAAGTATTTCTAGTTATTATAGTATAAAAAAAAATAACTATAACTTATTGTAAGTGNGACGTGAGGTTGCATAACTCCGTTACAACGAATACACGTGTACATGTTCTTGAAGTCTGTCACCAGAAGGATATGAAAAATTCACGAATTTATGTTTACTTGTGTTGCCGACGACTTACACAGACGCCATGATAAACAGCAGGCTCTCAGAATCACATTAAAAAGCCAACTATAAAAACTGTTACATTACGAAACGATGTTTATATAAATTACTAGCTGACCCGGCAAACGTTGTTTTGCCATAAAAAGTATTTCTAGTTATTATAGTATAAAAAAAAATAACTATAACTTATTGTAAGTGTGTGAGGATGTGGTATATAAGTGGAAGAGGCATGGAGCTCTGTGGACGATGACGGAATATAAAATTAGATAATTTAATAAATATTAATAAAATGGAAATACAAACAATTACAGCTTTGCGATCAATAATAAAGTTAATTAAGAAGTACACTTAATTATTGAAAATATAATTGTAAACACGTCACTACTACGATCTGAGCACAAATGAATAAGAGAAAGGTTATTGTGTGAGAGAAAGTGGAGACCGGCTACTCCGTGCTGTGTCACTGGGAGACACCTGGTGGGAATAAATTGTAACCTAGATCGATAAATGATCGATGATAATTGATCAGTTATCGACCTAGGGTAAAATTTATTAAATTACTAATATCGCTATAAAAAAATAAGGGTTGGTGGTAGAAGGGTGAAAATTTAGGAGGGTATGTATTTTTTGATGCCACATCATAAAAAAATTAAAAATAAAAATTTTGTTCAAACAATAAAAAAAAATTGTTTGGGGGTGGCCACCCTTATTACTCAGGGGTGTAAAAAAAATATATAAATCTATTCTCAGACCTACCGAGTACACATAAAAAATTTCATAAAAATCGGCCAAGCCGTTTCGGAGGAGTTCAGTGACTAACACTGTGACGGGAGAATTTTATATATTAGATATATAGACCTAGGGAAATTTCGTGTTTAAACTAGGCTACTTGTAGACTAAACTACACTGTATTACGTATCTTCGAGCCTCGGCTATCTGCTTGTTTGCTGCTGCCCCAGTGTGTAGCCATTTTTACCTCNCCACTGTATTACGTATCTTCGAGCCTCGGCTATCTGCTTGTTTGCTGCTGCCCCAGTGTGTAGCCATTTTTACCTCTGACCAGGTGACATGGGATTTAGTGCTTGTTTCCTTGCAGGTATGTTATTGACTCAGAGTTCACCTGGGCGTATCTAATATACTATAATCCAATTACAAACACATCAGAACTGTAGATGCGATTGAAGTATAGCTTGTCCTGAAATGAATTCGCGAAATTTTCCGATCTAAACTTACATACTTGTAATAAAGTAAATTATTTATAGTAGCATGAAATTGCCATAATTTAAATGTCTGATTTGTATGCATTTCGGCACTGTAGAACATTAAATGACGCACTTTAGTTTTTTTTTACTAAGTTACACTTAAAAAATCACAAAAACACTGCCGGAACTTTTTTCTGCTACTGCCATACAATGAAGACGTGATTTTCCTCACCAAATCTCCCTTGTTTGCAAATATTTTGGAAGTTTCTGTGATTTAAGGCAGTTATTTGCCTATGCACTCAATAACGTCCTCCTTGATCAACGACCTGAAATGGAGACTCCGTTGAGTTTCAATGATGGCTGTACCGTTATGGATGAGTGATGGATACGTATGGCAAACACTGAGATTTCTGATTTGAAAACTACTGATGTTGTAATCGTCGTAATCTCGATTGATGATTGCTTCCCAGTTTCCAACAGCACCGAATTGCATTGTTAACATATATTTATAATACTTACGCCAACTGAATTAAAATTACTGCATTTACGAAATTGGATATATAAGAGTATAAACAAGGTTGATATTTCTTTGCGAAAACGATACTCTTTCCAATTCTGCATACATAGTGTCCCGAATAAACACTGTTGCCTTTCAGTCGTTATACAATAATCTCCAGCATGTTCGCAGATATAAGAATTGAAATTAAAAAGGTTTATTATCCACAAAAAAAAAAAAAGGACTGTACTAAAAAAAAAATTGTATACGCACTGCAAGTTTCAAACTTTATTTCTTTTTTTTTACATAAAAATACACCCAATGACTTAAAGCTATTAACAAGCTGATTGTTGAACACGACAGTCATCTGTACATTGTATGTACAAACATAGATACACGTAACTCAGACAGAATTGATAAGATATTTCGAAAAGTTATATACATGTGTGCACATTTACAAAAGAAGCCTTAAATGTACATGATTGCGACATTAGTTCTTCTTATATTCTTTATGTACATAATTCTTTGTAAAATAGACTGCTGATAAGCTTATTATCTCACCTAATAGTAAGAAGTGACCAGCACAACGGTTTCAGGATGTAACCAAGCGCTAATATTTTTGTTTATATCCAATAATTCAGCAGCNAAGAAGTGACCAGCACAACGGTTTCAGGATGTAACCAAGCGCTAATATTTTTGTTTATATCCAATAATTCAGCAGCGTTACAAATACCCTATTTATTTATTGTTATTTCGAGAAAAATCGCTAACATGTAAATTCCCTAACTATGTCGATTGTAAAATGACCCTGTACAGCAGTTTTCATAAATTAGATTGAGTTGTTTGTGAGTCACAAATATGTAAGTTTTAACGAATCCCATCATAGAAATACAATCATAATTTGTTTTTTTCTTAAAATATCAAATTTATAATTATTTTACTTAAATGAACACTGTCTTTTGTTTGCTAGAGACAGTCGCGTGGTTAAATACGCGAAATTACCGACAAATCTGTTACCAGCTAATAATATTGAAGTTTTACTTTTGAAATCTATACTGGCCACTGAGTAGAACAGGATATGAAATAAGCAACCGGTTCGTTCCCGTGATCTGTTGTTTACAGATATGTCCAGTGAAGCATTCTTTAAATCACTTCCTTGGTACTGATACAAAACGTAGAACACAACGACAAAGTGATGTGTATTTAGAAAAAATTCACGTGTGCAGTAGATAGCTATTACTTAAAAAATAAATTAAGTTCTACTCGTTTGTTGTAATTTTTAAAGCTTATGTTCTAAATAAAATAAGGAAAATTATTATCGAATTATCTAACCTGTTACTAAATGATAATACGTTTTAACNAAGAAGTGACCAGCACAACGGTTTCAGGATGTAACCAAGCGCTAATATTTTTGTTTATATCCAATAATTCAGCAGCATTACTAATACCCTATTTATTTATTTTTATTTCGAGAAAAATCGCTAACATGTAAATTCCCTAACTATGTCGATTGTAAAATGACCCTGTACAGCAGTTTTCATAAATTAGATTGAGTTGTTTGTGAGTCACAAATATGTAAGTTGTAACGAATTCCATCATAGAAATACAATCATAATTTGTTTTTCTCTTAAAATATCAAATTTATAATTATTTCACTTAAATGAACACTGTCTTTTGTTTGCTAGAGACAGTCGCGTGGTTAAATACGCGAAATTACCGACAAATCTGTTACCAGCTAATAATATTGAAGTTTTACTTTTGAAATCTATACTGGCCACTGAGTAGAACAGGATATGAAATAAGCAACCGGTTCGTTCCCGCGATCTGTTGTTTACAGATATGTCCAGTGAAGCATTCTTTAAATCACTTCCTTGGTACTGATATAAAACGTAGAACACAACGACAAAGTGATGTGTATTTAGAAAAAAATTCACGTGTGCAGTAGATAGCTATTACTTAAAAAATAAATGAAGTTCTACTCGTTTGTTGTAATTTTTAAAATCTTATGTTCTAAATAAAATAAGGAAAATTATTATCGAATTATCTAACCTGTTACTAAATGATAATACGTTTTAACATATATATCAACGTTGATTCACATAAAGCTTTAAAAGCTAATTTAAGTATTTGAGTTTTCACAGTGTTTGGAAATGTAGCGGAATAAATTATGTACAGTATGTATAAAATAAACAGATAACACATTCAATTACGGTAAAACACACAAAACTACAAACAATACGCTGTGCTTAAGCTTTCGGAATCCGGGAAGAAAAGTAACTTACAACTTGCACTGAAACCGCCCTCAGAAACGTTTCTCAGAAGTAAATAGTTAATTATATCTTAAAAATATCCTTACTTTTGTTTAAAATCTAAAACGATTAATTTTTATTCGTCCTAATGATGCAACAGGTTGTTAATTTGTGTACCGGTGTAAATCTAACACATTTATGAGTTGATAAAGCCCATATAATCTGTCTTACATGAATAAAAAAAAATTTAAGAACTGTCATAAGTGTAGAAAGAGATTTCATAATCAAAACTATGGAATTCAGTTACTAAAGAAAAGGCAGTTACAGTTCTTATGTTTGAAAAAAGTTATTTTTAAATGATACACATAATTTTACTTTAGTGACCGTATAACATTCTTGTGACAACAATGCGCGGTGTTCTTTTTAACTTACACACACATTAAATACAAAGTTCCAAATACACTTGTCACGAGTAAACAACAAGACAAAACTGAAATATTAAATAACCACCAAAAATATTTTTCGTACTAGAGCGTCCTTTTGCACACTCTGCTCGTAATTGACACCAACGATAGAAATAGCTGAATTCATCTTTGGTTCATAAATAATCTCTTAAGAGGGACCTTACATTTGGACCACAAAGTGAAAGATACAAACATCTGCTGAATATATCTACGTTAAAACCGTAAAAATTGATAATTTACTGAATTTTTAAGTGTATGGTGTGAAGTGAGATTTATTTTTAACATTAATTTATATTAGCTTGTTCGGTGTTCGCGAAGATATAATTCACAGATATCTTTGGAGTTGCTTGAAATACTATCCACGTTATGGATAATTCACGTGATTATAGACTATAATATCACAACAGGGGATTTCGTTAAAAGTATGTGCACATAAATGCTAAGGAACAAAATACAGCAGCTGTTCTTATGTTTCTGCTAAGTTTTTATTGTAAACAAATTATTTTGTGGCTGGCCCAATGAGGCGACGAAACTCAAGGCATGTTACAGAATTATATACTTATTGGAATGAACATGTTTTCTATAATCTAGTAAGATCCCTCTTAAGGTGAGCTGCATACACAGAGAATTTTCAGAGTTTTGTAACAAGTATTGCTAGAGATATATATTTTTTTTGTTTTAAAAGAAAGTTTAAGTCTTTGCATCATGATAATCCTACCTTTCGCAAGCAGAAGACGTGAACTATTTTGCTACCTCAGTCACTCTTTTTCTCCACCACGTACACGCTAGTTAAGTCTCAGGTGGACACACAACGCAACATTCGAAGTTTATGTAATAGACATGAGTAGATTTTCATTAGGAAGACATTGCGTGACTCTTCTCTCTTCCCTAACAGTCGTCTCGCCCACTAGCAAGTTCCGACACCGCACTGCTCGAAGCCACGGCAGACACCTTGCCGGGACAGCCTCCAGCCTGGGAGTGGGTCGTGGACCGTACAGTAACACTCGCCTCAACTGCGACGGCAGATCACAGCTTTGGATCGGGCAACAGTCACCGGCACCACGGCAACAAAGGCCGATTCTTATTGACAGCTCTGGAAACCGGACCTCTGTGGACTATATCTAGGCTTTAAGGCCCCCCCCCTCCTTCCGGGCTCTTGAACTGCGTTGCAGGGGGTTTCACGAAACTATTAAACGTGCTTCCAATGTGCTGATCTACGAAAATAAGTCACACTTCAGACGAGGGCTGTTGAGCGCTTTCAAGACGTCATGCACATTAAAACCATCATTTCATAGCACTCCACAATGGCCAAAAAGGTTTTTTTTTTTTCCTTTAAAAGTGCTGTATCTCAAAATATACGCGTCTTATGCACACAAAACTAAAAAACCTTCCGACAGACTTTACACAAACGAAATAATAGGGTAACCGCTGAAAATCCCATGGGTATACTCAGTGGGACGAGAATACTGCGAGCCAGTTGAGAGCTTTGCGCTTAGAGGCGATGGCGCACTTGATTCACGCGGCAGTGTCGCCCTTATCGCTTCCGCGCTTGTCGGCCTCAAACGCTAAAAAAAAAAAAAANGCAAAAAAAAAAAAAAACGCCAGGTAGGCGGAAGCCTTTAGGGGAACCTTTCCACGCCGTATTGGATACTTAGTTTTTTTTTTTAGATTGTTTGTTTTAAAACGAAGACAATTCCGAAAGTACTGTTATAAAGGCCGTTCAAGTTAAAGTGAGCAGTTTTGAGAGCCTAATTTATTTTCCCTTTCAGCCATTTTTTTTATCCTTTAACCACCTTTTAAAACAAATATTGCCATGTAAGTTATATGCACAGTGTTTATATTCCACCGCACTCAGAAGTTAACCTCTAAGGCTAAAATAAAATATATTTATTGACTATTATTCCGAATGAGAGGGCTTTCAAAAGTGCTCACTTTACCGTGAATAGCCTATATTTACCTAGCTACTGACCTCACACAGCAGTAGTCATAACGACTGAGCTACGAACTCGTATTTGTGTCGCAATATTGGGTTTGCCAAATTTGGGCAGAATTAATATTGTGACGTAAGTATGAGTTCACAGTTCAGTCGTTATGTATGCACTGCTGTGTGAGGTCAATGGCTAGTTGGGTATAGGAGTACTTCCGGTATTTCTTTTTAAAAATATAAACACGCCAGGAATATCAAGATTGCAATACGGAGGAATGGTTCCCTTAGACATCCAGAATTGGGTTGAAATGCATTTATGAGTTTACAGTTTAGCAAGTAACATATAATGAAATAAGTCATCAATTGATTTTAGTTATACAAAATTAACCAGCCTACCTGATAAATTCTGAGATTTTCCGTCTCAAAAATTTTCCCACATTCTATCTCCTGTAAAGGTAAGAATTTTATAATTAACTGGTACTATTTTTTCTTTAAATTTCAATGTTAGTTTAACTGAATTTGCGTTTTTTTCTTTTCGGAAAAGCTAAATAATACGAATTTTCAAAAATATTTCATCAATAAACGATGAACTTAAATTTATTCATGGGCCGTATTTCACATTCTAAAAGTAAAAATGAGTAGGTTCTCTTTTGCGTTATTTCTTACATGCTTTACTAATGAGGCGTACTTGAAACACGGTATTAAGAAATGACCACTAGAGCTGGACGAAAAAGAGCAGTATAACTGTGCTATGAATGGTACATTCGATTGAATTGGTTTAGTGTGTAAACGTTTCCCATCACAATAATACTGACAGTATTGTATGTTGTTGTTGTAGAACTGATAACTATTAGATGTCACCTAAAAGCAAATAGTAATACAGAAAACCAGTTTTTCTGGGTGGCTGTGTAGGTTAACACCACATCAAGTTGGTATGGAATACATAATTTTGAAAGTCTCACAGTTTCTTCAGATGCAAAAAAAAAAAATAATAAAAAGAAAAAAAAAGAGAATTGATTTTTGTAGAGGCGTGTAAGGTTAAATATCATTGTATTAAAAATGCAGTGTTTATTTTCTTACTGTTCTCAACTTAGCAAATGAAGCAAAGACGACACCCTTAAATTAACTAGTGTCAACTAGCACGTAAGGTCGTTTTTGCTCTGTCATTCCGGTCGGTGAGCGGCCATCTTGCAAGACATGTTTGATGTCGATGACCTTGACTTTGACCTTGATACCGATGACCTTTTAACTTAAACACAAAAAAAATTATAAATTAAAAATAATATATTTTATTAAATATTTATTTAAAATACATTATTAAAATAATTATTAAACATTTATTATTTAAAAAGTTTTTATTAATAAATTATTTAAAAAATTAATTTCAAAATCTAAATTTCCGGAGATCCCTCAACCATCCACGCCAATTTTTGTTATTGGTTATTTAGCCGGACAATTACTTGCGTTCGCTCGACCCCTTCCAACCCTCTTCGTCGCCATACTAAATCTACTCACCATATGTTTTTATTATCGCCCACCAGAGCGCACTGATAATTTCAAATATTCCATTATATCAGGTCTCAGGGCATCCACAAGAAACGCAATCTTTAGCCATCACTGACGAAAAAAAAAACACTTTTTAGGAGACGAGGCCTCGCATATGTAAGACGCATCGTTTTAACAGCAGCAACGGCGACGGCAGGGGTGGGTTGGTACGACACTCGCAGTTCACAAGTTGGCAGCCATGCGTTGTAATTAGCTCTTCATGCAACATTAGTTGACCACGGCGTGGTCACCTGGAGCTCGGAAAAGGGCGCGCATTCAGCCTACAGCGGTGACATCACACTAGCTAACAAAACTTAGAATATTTTACACTTGAAATATAAATTCTAGCATAAATATGTATTGCGTCAATCAAGACTGTATACCTACAAATCAAATGTAAAACAACATATAGTAAAAACTATTTTTTAATGTTTAACCCCTTACACAAAAGTCAATTTTGTAACAATCCGTGGGAAAAAATAAAACCTCACACGCAAGTTGCCACGTAAAAAAAAAAAAGCTTTAATTCATGAACAATGAACATTATAGTTAGCCAGGAAAGGACCCTCCCAGACGAGATCAAAAAAATTGGGACTGACTCGCTAACCACTAACTTTTATTCGTTGCCCTGCCAGTGAATAAATTTTTTTAAATGGGAAAATATCTTTCTACCTTGTGTTTTTTCACATAAAGGGTTATATATTTTACGTTAAAATGAGACAGGCAGGCTTTGCTTACCCGGAGTAGTTTTTATGCAGTCGCTACCGGAACTCGAATCAGTCAAAGAGAAAAACTTTTAAGCGATGACTCTATAATTATTTACTGAAATAATCTCGTATAAAAGGACTGTGATATTTCAGAAGTCATACGATGAGTATGGGCCCCTACCTTTCTGTGAGATATTTTCTTCTGCTTGTTTTAGAACGTACATAGGATGAGCAGAAGCATGCGGTGTGGATTGTGGTGCACGTAGTACTGATTGTGGTGCACGCGGTGCTGATTGTGGTACATGTGGTGCTGATTGTGGTGCATGTGGTGCTGATTTTGGTACATGTGGTGCTGATTTTGGTGCATGTGGTGCTGATTTTGGTGCATGTGGTGCTGATTTTGGTGCATGTGGTGTGTGGTGCTGATTGTGGTGCGTGCGGTACTAAGCGCGGTGCATGTGGTGGCAAGTGCGGTATGTGTGGTGCTAAGTGCGGTGCTAAATGTGGTGTGTGGGGAACGGGTTAAAATAAATTCCCCGTAGTTAAAATTAAAATTATAATTATGCAGTCCTACCTCTATATCCAAAATGTGGATACTTTATTTAATAACCTAGCTTTAAAAACTATATAGCCAGGTCCCTCGGTATATTTCATCGCTTCCTGGGTAAAATGTACCTGACAGAAACGTTTTGCAATTACAGACCTTGCATTCTCAGAGTCGTGGGATTTGTATTTGGCAATAGAATCCGCTTTAACATACCAAATTTAAAATCCTTGTGCAGGCTGTACCCTGCATTTTTTCTAAATTCCGGCTACAGTATAGCTGACTTACTTAGGTAGTGGCCTCGCTGCTGCCTCTCACCTCGCCCCCTGTGGTGGCATGGTGAGACGGGGAACATTATGGGTACCAGGCTTGCTGGGGTAACTCGGCGGGCTCCTTGTTGCATCTGCGGTGGGAAACTTCCGCAACTACAAATTGCTATGGTGCAGTGGGCGGAAAGGGCTAGCCTTTCCTAACCCACTGTATTCAAATGACGTAACCATTTGGTGGTCAAGGGCCCCTCACAGGGCCTCAACTACGCCCGCTCTGAGCTTTGGCAATGATGAGAAACAGCGGTGGACTCCGTTCTCAGGCGCTTGCCTCCCGGGAAAAAGACAACTTGGTGTACTATGATTTTGTGCTTACACCAGTCTCCTCTCATAGTTTTATAATAAATTTGAAAACTCCACAAATAATTTTACCATCAATTTAACACAAACACATTCGAAAGGCTTTGCCATTCTCCTAAGTTAAATTATTTTTCCCACGGCCATTGAAAAAAAATATTGATCTTTTTAATTACGAAAAAACAACTTTCTAAAGCATACCGCATATTTTCAGGTGTCTCGATCCAACGTTAATGACGGACATTCCTGTAGTCTTCACCTATCGACAGGTCCTCTGGGCTCGTCTGCGGTTTCTGTAGAGGATTATTTACCCTCCGGAAGAATGGGCTCCGGCATGCGAGGTCGTGCGTGCGTAACCCGTGCAGAGACGCACCTCATATCTGCGAGCGGCGTGGCATCACCATCAACCGGAAGGACGATATTCATAAACACCTTCGCAGCTGTACAGTCGAGATCAGGCACGCAGCGACGCTTAACTGCAGCTTTTGCAATGCTGCTTTTACGCAGGCATGCCACACACGACGGCACGCCACACACGACGGCACGCCACACACGACGGCACGCCACACACGACGGCACGCCACACACGACGGCACGCCACACACGACGGCACGCCACACACGACGGCACGCCACACACGACGGCACGAAGCGAGCTGTCAAATTTTATCCGGACAGGCGCTCGTATACTTGCAGGGAATGCGGCAAGGGTTTTACGACGGCTGATAAATTAAGAGAGTGCATGGCTAAATGCACAGGCTCGGCACTCCGTCCTAACAAACGCCCACGAGTCAGCTTACCAACAGCCTGTAACCTTGGTTCAGACCCCTGCCCAGACTTCACGACCAAGAATCGTCGCAGGATCCGGAATGGTTAACGCCAATGAGTTCGTCATGATCGAAACAGCGTTCCAAGGCAATTTGGAAACATATATCGCTCAAAACAAGAGCAGGTCGGTGAAACATATTTGTACTTTATTGGCTTCAATAGAGAAAAATATTGTTAGACAACTCACCGAAGAAATCGAGGAGCACGGGTCCCATGAAATTCAACGTTTGGTTGGAATGCGATTATACGAAACCAGAGCCGTTCTACGGATGCACTCATAAAAGAGCCTTCGAAAAAAAAAATGCGGCGATATTCGAGGCTAGCGATGTCGAGAAGGCGGTACGAAACAGCCTGAAAAACATACGCGAATAGGAAGAAACAAACGTTTCGAGAGGGTCCGGGTTGACATTAGCTGGATCCTCTTCGTATATCGTTCTACATTTAGCTGTCAGAATCTACAAGAAACAGGAAGACTATAATAAACCCTAAAAATCTCCAGGACCACATGCGTTTCAAAAGGACCGTTCTTGCAGGTCTTGTGGAAGGGAGAAACTATATGCGAATTGACCACCGCTACAAAGCCCTAGAAACTAAATTTGTCTTTTCCGGCCTCGAATCCCCGACCCATCTCCGGCATACAAACATTTTTGAGAAAAATAACCCTGGGGTTTCCATCCATATGTATGGCGTAGACAAAAACCAGAAGATCTACTCTGTACGTGTGGCCAATGAAGAGAAGGGTCAGTACGTAGATCTCCTTCTCAACGAAGATGAAAACGCCCACTATCGCTGTGCAAAATTTTTTGAGCGTTTAATGAGATCGCAACTGACAGCCCATGCCAACAAGATATATGTATGCAAGCGCTGCTTCGCCTATTTTGACGATCAGGCGAGGAAACTAGGACTTACGGTGCAGCAGTGTCTGGAACAACACAAAAATGCTGCAAAGGGAATGCCCCACTGTGTGTTGAGATGCTACAGTCAGGTGAAGACGGATGGCTACCAGTTTCAAAATTTAAGTACTATCACCAATTAATAAATTACCCATCGTTGTTTACGCAGATTTTGAGGCAATTCTGAAACCGATCCACACCTGCGAACCGGACCCCAATCGTGCGTACACGTAAGCCTACCACAAGCACGAGGCATACAACTTCTGCAATATATATACACATATATATACATATGTGGACAACGACGTCATTTCAACGACACCAACATCTATGCTGAGCCACGACCCCATTATATACACGGGGGAAGATGCAGAGAAACATTTCATGGAGGCGATTGTAGATACCGGCAACGAAGTGAAATATGTATACGCCACATCGAAGCCAGTGGAGTCTCTAGTTTCGTGCCTGCAGGAAAGACAGGCTATGCCAGAGCAACGGGCTGCTGATGCACTGCTCCATTCACGCATGGCAACTATAAGGTGCGGGACCACGACCACTTCACTGGGCAGTATATCGGGCCCGCTTGCACCAGCTGTAATTCACTGATCCCAAGACAGAAAAGACCCGTCGTGTTTATCCACAACCTGAACTACGATGAGAATTTTATCGTCAGGCAGCTCGGGCATGACGGAAAAGATATGTTCGTCATTCCACACACGAGCGAAGAAATGATCACATTTTCAAATAGTTGAGAGACAGATTTTTTTTAACCATTTCGTAGACACGTTCCGGTTCATGCTCGCAGTCTGGCATCCTTGGCCGAGTGCATGCCTCGAAATCAAGTTAACACACCAAGTTTCTCAGTGCAAGTCAACTGCCTCTCGTCACACGAAAATACGTTTTCCCTTTACGGTTACGTTGACACGTGGCAGAAGCCGGACGAGCAGCAGCTGCCTCCGAAAGAGGCTTTTTACAACAGGCCTATGGACTCTGGTATCAGCGATGAGGAATACGCCCACGCCCAGGCCATCTGGCAAGAGTTTGGCTGTACCAGTTTTAAGGAGTATTCCAAGCTGAATCTGAAGACGGACGTCTTAACGGACGTCTTCAGAAATTTTAGAAATTTGTGTATTTTGACGTACAGACTGAACTATGCACAGTACGTCAGCGCGCCGGGATTTAAGTTTGATGCCATGTTGAAGACGACTGGGGTCGGCCTATAGCTTCTAACAGACTATGAGAAGCACATGTTCGTCGAGGAAGGGATCTATGGTGGCGTGGCCCAGTGTGTGAAACGTCATGCGGGGGCAAACAACATATATGCGCCAGAAACATACGACCCCAGCAAGCCTTACATATATTTACAGTACTCCAACGCCAATAGTCTGTACGGCTAGGCCATGTCGCTGCCTTTTTCAATACGCAACTTCAAGTGGGCTGACGTTAACATCGACGTTATGGCCATACCAGACGATGGAGCGACCGGTTACACCTTGGAGGTGAATGTCTAGTATCCTGCGGCCCTGCACGAGGAACTCAGTGATTTGACGTTCCTTTCCCGTTAACCAGTGCCCGCCGTGCTCGAAACAGCCAAAGCTGATAACACTGGATGACAAGAGCAGCTATATCGTCTATTACCGTAACCTCAAGCAGGCTATGGAACATGGATTGAAGCCCGTCAAGATTCATCGCGTGCTACAGTTCGACCAGACTGCATGGCTAATAAAGACTTTCATAGATTGAAATACTGCAAAGTGACAGGCGAACACCAACGATCTCGAGAAAGATTTTTGTAAATTAGTAAACAACGTAAAATTCAGCAAATTAATGGAGAACAAAAGAAAACGACGAAATATGGAATTGGTGTGTAGCGAGAAACGACTAAAGAAATTGACGAAAAAAACCGACATTTCTGGACAGGACAATTTGTGAAGAAAATATTTCCCCGATTCGACTGCAGCACGAAGCCATACTTTTTGACGAACCCGTACACGCAGGGTTCGCGGTGCTCGAAATGTCCAGAACTCTGATGTAGAGGTTCCACTATGACGTGATGAGGGCCCAATACAGACAAGACCTGGAGCTCCTGTGTACAGACATGGACTCATTCCTGCACCAGATTCGAACATATAACTTTTACGAGGATACGCTTTCGGACGCAGAGTTCTTTGCAGAGTTTGACACCAGCGGCTGTCCCACGAACCACAAGTGCTTTTTGCCCACCAACAAGAANTGAAGAAAATATTTCCCCGATTCGACTGCAGCACGAAGCCATACTTTTTGACGAACCCGTACACGCAGGGTTCGCGGTGCTCGAAATGTCCAGAACTCTGATGTAGAGGTTCCACTATGACGTGATGAGGGCCCAATACAGACAAGACCTGGAGCTCCTGTGTACAGACATGGACTCATTCCTGCACCAGATTCGAACATATAACTTTTACGAGGATACGCTTTCGGACGCAGAGTTCTTTGCAGAGTTTGACACCAGCGGCTGTCCCACGAACCACAAGTGCTTTTTGCCCACCAACAAGAAGATAGTGGGCAAGTTCAAGGACGAGTGCGATAAGTCGACCATGACAGATTTCGTGGGGCTACGGGCAAAAATGTATACATAAAAATGC
>NQII01000150.1:1170842-1229510 GCA_002778355.1 Clitarchus hookeri | reverse complement strand
CATGAGCAGCGTAGCAGATAATCACATCCAGAGACGAGGTAAGAGGGGCCTAGTTGGTTTCCAAGGGGGCTGGAAGGGGTCGAGCGAACGCAAGTAATTGACTGACTAAATAACCAATAACAATTGCAGAGGGTGGTATTAATGGGACCTCCAAAAATTGAAGTTTTTTACATTTTTTAATAATTTTGAAATAAATTTATTTAATACATTTTAAAATATACAAAAAATTTTTTTATAAACTTGTAAAATATTTTATAATTTTTTTGGAATTATTTTTGGATTTAAAGGTCAAATGTCACCGTTAAAGGTCATTTACATCCAACATGTCGGATAATATGGCAGCCGGGCGACCGGAATGACAGAGCATGAACTGCTCCAACGCTCCGATTCCCCCATACCCTTATGCCATATCCATGTAAATTATTACTCTCACGTCTAGGAATTTTTATCAAGCGATTTGTAGAATAACCAATTTTTTGTAGGAAAAGGATATCCTAAATTTGAAAACCATTTTAACCCAGTTTGATAAAGAAAATTGTGATAGTTACTTGACTTAAAATATTTCACTACCCAGATTGGAAATTACCATACTTAATTCCGAAACTACAAAAATTATTTATACAATATTATAATAATTTATTTGTTGTTTACAAATGTTTTTTGTGTTTGTGATATAACACAACTAAACAGCTGTCTTAATACATATTAATATACATATATATTTAATTAATATCGACAACTTTACCACGCCCATAATTCTAACGGAAACCTTCGTGCAAAAAAGACTTTGCCACGCAAACAGGTCTCCCGTACGACGGCAGCCACAACTGGTTTTCTGAAACTTCTATTAGCCAAGTGTTGATTAATATTATTTAGCAGGATTCTAAAAATGCCATATAAGTAAATGTTATTTATACAATAAATTGCTGCATTATTTATGGGTAGTCGCAGTGACCTGGAGATGACATGCCTACGTTAAAACGAAGACATTACAATTCAATTTCCAAGGGTGCCGTGTCATTCTTTGCCCGAACAGCTCGCATTCACTGCGGGAAAACACGACGTGTCTCATTCTGACTCTACCGATTTTCGCGTCGGCACTTCCATGCTGGGAAAGGAGACGGGGGTATTTTGAGAAGGCCAGTTCCAGCTGCTATTTCTCGTTATGTGCGTACAAAATTAAAGAATGTTCTTTCTCACATTTCGATAACAGGAAAGTGGAACATTTCAACGAAATAGGCAAAGCGTTCGCTAGCGTTTCACCCTCACCGTGGTGTCTGTTACCCGCTCCAAGTTTGTACGTAATCTTGTGCCACGTACTTAAGATTACAGCAGTTCTGGAGATGACGTAAGCCATTAATAACCATTAAAACAAACAATTGTTCGTAACAGCGCTCCCGCTTTGAGTATGCCGAATATCTAGTTCGCGGAGAGGGCGCTTACACACCACACTAAACCTGAAATTTACGCCTATATATAGAATAGTGATCCATGAATTGTCCGGGATTCGAACCCGGTACCACAAAAAAAAATTCGCCACGGAGGTCGGTCAAGATTCTCCTCTGCGACCTTAGCTACACACACGTGTTCTCCATTAGCAACGTTCGCATCGGGACTTAATACTACTTACATACAAGCAAGTGTAAAGTTCATGAAAAACACATAATCGCTGTACACGACAGAAAATTACCATTCTTAAGCTACTAGAAAACAAGGAGCGAGTAAGCGTTAGATAGTTCTCACATGTATTAGAGACAGATAATACAAACATTTCAATAGGGAATTGGATAACACAAACATTTCATCGTACAATTACTTCCAGTGACGTAATCTAGGAAGGCATTTCAAGCTGTTAACTAACACGTTTTTGAATATACCTTCCGTCATTACGAGGTAACGATCACATTAACTATTACTGTATTTAGAACAATTCTTCGACCGTCTATGTTCGTAGATATCCGGTATGATAAAATATGAAATAAAAAAAAATGAAGGAATAGGGAAGGGATGATTATGAAAATCAAATTTGATATTTTAGTACTGCCATTCAAGCGTCTCCTAAAAAAAATACTTATTACCCAGAAAATTATTAACTTTGTAAAACATTTAAACTAATAATATTAAAATTTTTTCCCCATCGCTTAATATTGCACATGGTACAGCGGAAGATAATTTATATAACAGCAAAAATATAAAATAATAAATGCAATGAAAACATTCAACATCATGGAACATAGGAGCATTTCCCATTAAAACGGTGTCGTCTGTTTGAATGTCTTTACTTCAAATTAAGGAAAGGTATTACGTTGCGTACGATATCAGCACAAATAATCTTAAAATCATGGCAAGAAAGAAACTGAGAATATTTCGACACAGAAATGTGACCAGTGTGAATTTCACATTACAATGGCAGTCGACCTAGAAAATTACTTACTGATAATGTGTTGTTCAACATTCTCCGACCTGTGTTTTCTAATTATTCTATTTGTTAGCAGAAACTTGGTGTAAAATTTTGGCCTACAGCAATAACTTAAACCAAGTATCATTGTCCTATTAGGCTGTTATAAAGAAATCTATCTTACATAGTTGACTGTTCACCGAAATGCCACAGCACAGAATTTCAAGAACATAGCCATCTCCCTCCTAATCAAGATATTTTCACCCTGAAACCAGTTATTTATATTGGTTATATGCAAAATTATCGTTTTACTAAACGATATATCGAAAGAAAACTATTGATTTCCGGTACATCTGAATCAGATATTTTATTTATTAAAGGACTTGACAAATGTTAGATTGCTTGAAATATTACATACTGAAGACACGAGGCATTAAAGAAAGATGTGCCAAAGTAAACATAGTAATTTTTAAATTCAATTTTTGTATTTAAAACAGAGCTTATTAAAAGAGCATTAAAAAAAAATATTTCCTCTATCAGAAAAAATATATTGATTTCGATAAAATATCGTTGAAATATATCGACGATTTATATCGATATATTGTTGATAAAATATCGTCATTTCGATATCTCGATTTTTTTCAACGTCTCTAAAACCAGTGTCGAGGTGAACAATAAACTGTTAACATCGTTGTCAGTTGCGTACAGAGGAACATGCAACACAGTATCGCGCAAGACGAGATCATGTATTCCCCACTAATGCTGCAAGGGAATCACCATAATTTTGCCGCAAGCTAGTGGGGAAAATCTGCAATAAATATTTCTTCATACTTGACCAAGCAAATGGAAAAAATTACAAAAATGTACCTGCATCCAACTGTTCGTTCGTTACTGTCGTGTCTGACAGGCGTTCGATTAAAAATATCTTCTTGGGTATCAGACAGTAATTACTTCATCTTTCATGCTACAGAAAAACCTTAAGATAATAATTAATAAAAAGTTTTTCCTTACTTCATTAAGATAAAAAAATCTGTGTTTCAGTTACTTTCCCAAACATAAAAAAAACTGAATATAGAAGTACTACCTCTTTACGCTCTTACATCTAAAGTTGTAATGTTACAAATAACAAGAAATATACAAGTAAGCTGGATGAATTGCGTAAAGTATCGCTGTAATGAATGTATATCTTTTCTGCGAAGTACGCGTTTCAGTTTCTCGCTAAATTTCTGTAATGCTTGCCATTTCGGTCCTTAGAAACCTATTCAGGGATGGTCTTAAAGTTTTCGTATTGCATCTAGAGAATTTCGGTTCGACTCCGCGTTGGACAAAATAAATTCTTTACAAAATCATTACGGGTTTCGTATACATATCCTATTTTGAAGTTCCATACGTTAAGTCTGCTTCACGGGAATAGTCAATGATAAAACGCCAAACATTCAAAATAACTGAAATCACTTTTCTCACTACTCGCGTGAGTTGTCAAAGAAAACTTATAAACATAAGGAACGAAAAATAAAAAAAATAAAAAATAAATAAAGGAACATGTTATGCACAAAGCTGAATACTTAGAGGCGAAATAATCTCCTCATAAAGGACGTTTATAGCTCCTCATATACTTATTTCATTATAATAATTCATGGTTACTTGTGCCCTTTCTTTATGAAAAAATGAAAACAGTGAACTGATAGAACAACGTAGTGCTTATAGCCTTTCCTTCAGTACGTCACTGCAACATATACATAAGAAGTAACGCAACAACACATTACATTCTATACCTTTGTTAACACTGTCCTGTATTTTATTGACTGTTAGGTTGACAAATGTTTTCCAAAAAGATTTGAATGGAAAATTTGGATACAAAATTTTCATATAGTCTAATAAGAGTTAATGGGTAAAGTACTTAATTCTAGAAGAATACAATTTACGTTCTTTACAAAAAGACAAATCCACATCAGCATCAAAATATAATTACAGGAGCATTGTTTTAAGTTCGACAAGTTTGGAATCTACAAATATATAAATTCACCTTTCTTCCAAGCTATCTTT
This sequence comes from Clitarchus hookeri, assembly GCA_002778355.1. NCBI lineage: Eukaryota > Metazoa > Arthropoda > Insecta > Phasmatodea > Phasmatidae > Clitarchus > Clitarchus hookeri. Next base: position 1,225,066 of record NQII01000150.1, on the reverse strand, counting down.
TCAGATCCAAAAATATAGTTGTATTTGATGCAATTTGTTGTTTTTTTTTTTAAGTTACTTGATCCAGAAATGAAACTGATTTTAATAATATGTGAAAAATTTGACTAGCAGGATTGTCTCGCTATTGAGTTTGTACTGAATCGTTTTTATAACCAGTGTGCGAATTACTAAACGAAATGGTACCGTTTTTTAAATCGCCTTACTGCTAATATTTACTCGTGTTTGTTTATGTGAATGCTCTTTGTTTACAAAAGAAAGAATCTTCACGTTTCAAGTAATACGTTTCAGCTGACAAGTAAAAGAGACTAAAAAAAAGAAAACTTTTTCTCAATTGTTAATTAGATTTATTAAATAAAAAATATTCGTGGCTAATTTTTTTGAAATGATTTCCCAGTAAGAAGTGCTGTGCTAAATCAGCTTTTGTGATGGAATTGTTTTACAAAGTTCCAAGTTTCTATGCGTGCATGTAATATCCAGGATGCGACAATATAACACAAAAAAGAAATTACGACTGAATTTCAGCCAGTTTGCGCAACCCATGTTCTAAAAATGGCTTCAAAGGTTTGTATACGCTTTAAAGGATAATCTCAGCCATGAGTGAATTTCAGATATCGCAGTAAATTATTTAATTTGTATCACAAACTGCCGGGATGATATATAACAGGACTGTGAGTTTCCACTGCAGATAAACCTGTTGTCAACATCACACTGCTTCATAGACAGAATTTCTGATAACATCCTGGCGGTGTTATTAATAAATTACTATCGTATACAGTGAAGCAGTAGCCTTAATGCAACCAGTGCACCACTGCGTAGGATGCATGTAATTAAGGTCGTTCCAGGTTCATGATATCCCGGATTCACAACCCCGTTAAGCAAATATGTGCGCCGTTTTCATATTTAAATGCACGCTAATTTAGTTTGTTGCTCCTTTCTTTTCCCGACTATACTTCCATCTCCCTTTTCTTTTCTAATATTTTTAAGATATTCTTATCTTATATATATATATATATATATACACTTAGCGTCAACATATTTTGTAACTATTTACACGAATTGCTTGCAAAATTGTTGTAATTAGCGTTTTAATTTAAACCAAAGTGTGTCGCCTATTACCTCTAAGAATTTTGTTTACCGTGTAAACTACCTAAATCTCTCGCATCAAAAACAGACTAGAGTAATAAAGTTACATCGTTTGCCTACATATTGAGTAATACTGCACACTGTTACATCGTAAATGAACAAAAAAAAAAAACAGATACTTATTTTCATTGATTGCGAGAAGTACTTTAAAAATAATTATGACGAAACAGTTACTTTTACGACAGTAAAAAAACGGTTGCGAGAATGGAGACGGAATCGGAGTGAGAGCGATTTGCTAGAACTCAGCACAAGGCGTCGCCAGACGATCTCCGGCTTGACCCAGGCGAGCGCGGTCACCCGCGCCGGAGGCCAAGGCAAGTAGGCGGTTGTCTTCATAAAGGCTACACGCCAATTTTTAAGTCGTAGAATAAGTAATATCGCCAGACGGAAGGCGAGTAGCCTTTATCCAGACAACGCTAAGTTAACAATCTGGAAATAGAGTGCTTGGACAGTCAATATGTTTCGATGGTGCCTCGACCGAAGCACTGGAGCCTCCTAGTGTGAGGGTCTCGGAGAATGTGGGAGGGCACAGGACGTCGTGCTGCAATAAAATATTTGGGTTCGCTACTGGTCACCTGGGGGGACCTGCCCAATTGCGCTCTCCCCCCCACCAGAGTAATGCGCAAGACTAGCACTTTTTCCTTGCATAATAAAGAGCATGATTCCTATCCTCTGTCTCCTGTAGCATTTTCTGTTAAACATGATAATGCATGAAACAATTTTTAATTATTTCCTGTCGAAAGGGTTTTTACGGTGACTATGCCGGTTTTTACCCTTTCTCTTCTAACTATAGTTTAGCTATAAGTACACTTAGGAAGGTTGTCATGACCACAATCTGGCCATGGCAGCCCAATCCCTCTTTGCCGTGATGCATGTCTCCTTGCATGATACTCCCTTCCTTGTAGGCGTATGGGGCTTAGCCCTNCACGGGCTCATATAACACGTAGTTTTAGAGTAGTTAGTTAAGAAAAAAAAATCTGGTCACCTGCAGAGTCAGCCGAAACGCCCTGCCGCGCTGCTCAATCCTTTTGTTTTTTCGGGGGCCCTCGAAGTTGTACTGTTATACTACAGCAGGAGGTCGGTTGCGGACGTACGAGGGTAAACCCTAAGAAGGCGGCCCGGGAACAGCCGCGTGTTGGCCACACCGCCGCGTAGTCTACAGCCCCGTGCAGTCAGAGGAGTGGAGAGATTTGGCCGGCTCTTAACATCGAGGTCTTGAGAGCCGACGAGGGTGAATTGAGGTGAGGAACGAGCAGCGCTGGAACGGCGTAAGGGCGGGGAGGAACAGGAGATCCACGAGGAAACTCGCCGACCAGCGCCAAGGTCTGGCACGATTCCCACGTGCGAAAATCCGGGAGTGACCCCGCCGGGAATCGAACCCGGTTCGCCTAGGTGGGAGGCGAGTTGTCTGACCACTACAACACCGAGGCCCCACCTGAAGTACGGAGGTCGAATTCTTTCCGTCCGGGAGTTAAATTTTTTAATAGCTGTATTGTACCGGATGAGCAGGGTCCCAATAGTCGAAAAGAAAATACAGTACCTGAGAGAGAAAAATATAATATAATTTAAACCCCTCGAATTCCAACTATGCTGAACTTGCAATTATCTGATACTGTGTATATAATTTATCTTGTCATCCCGCTACCTCGTGAGGGTTCCCGTTGTACGTGAGTCAGTGTCATGTAGAGAAGAAATCAGATGAGCAGGATTCGAGTCCAAATACCAGCACGATACAGAATTAGTGAACATCGGTGGCGGTAGCGGCTTGAGTTAACTAGGGTCAGTGTGCGGTCACATTTAGCCTACCAGTACATTAACATGCGAAGCGAAACTGTGCCTTGTAAAACCAGCCACAAAATCAGCCATAGGTCACCGTATGTTTAATTTCGCTGAGCTGGTTTGAACTCTTACTTTCCTCAGTTTTGTAAATTGTAAATATTCACGCGAAGCTGGCCATCAAGCATGCTTCGCATTAATTATTTTTAAAAAAATCCGTAGTTTTTTACAACCGCTTCAGTGCCATCAGAGCAGGTCTGCTGCTTCTGCCATTGAAATTATATTACGTATTTGTCCCTGACTGCTTATGTTTTGAGTTTTGAATTTGTATGTGTTTACTAAACTGAAACCATATACACTTATTTATTCGCTTAGCCATAGTACGCTATTACACAGGCTGGTTACCTGTTCTTGGAACAATGTAAAGTAACTTTATTGCAGAAACCTTTAGGGAATAAAAATAATCCTGATTCATTTCAAAAGATGTTACAAAACATTATTTTGTAAACAATTATGGTACGAAGAATATTAAGTCTGTTTTGAAATACTGAATAGTCAAAGGATGATACTAGTGTCCCCTTCTTAACTTTTGTCAGCTGAACACGTAGATATGTCAGTGAGAAGCGTTCCTTTAATCATTATGAGATTTACAGAATATTTCCGAAAAAGAANATCATTATGAGATTTACAGAATATTTCCGAAAAAGAAAAGACTTATCGAATCTTCTCAGTGTTCCTGCGACATCAACTTCGTCCTTCACGTATCCGCTAGTATCACAATAGATCGAAGCTCAGAAGGAGAGAACAAAAAGAAAGAACATGAATCTGCTTCATACCTGACGCTATACAGTACAGACGAAGAATGAGTTTTCCAGTCCGGCGGACGCGTACACCAACGTCGACCACTCTACTTTTACACTCGTGACGTTTCACAACGAAAACTCGAAACCCCGGAAATATCGACCATTGCGGAATTTCGTGATACAATGCCGGATGAACTTCGAGTCATTCTCTATTGCACACCGGCAAGTTATTTACACATGTGTTTTTCACACTTAAAATTGAGAGGGAATAGACTTCCTTTCTCCCCGCCTTATTATATTTACTACTGAAAATAAAAAACATATTGATTAGTTAATTGTTATTTTGTCGATTACAAGGTCAAAAGAGATGGGAGTGTTGATTAGGGAATCTAGATGGCCACCATACAAGTTTATTTTCCGGATTTAAGTATCGATGCTCATTAGAGATGATATAAATCTAATTAAAACCGCACAATAATAATGTTCACGCAAAAAAAACTTGTTATAAATTTATTGAAATGCAGAATTGATTCCTTGTCTTATATCGGTTTATCATGTTGTACTGTAACGTACATCAACGTTGAAAGAGACAGTAAAAAAAAATAATGGGTTCCCCGTCAGAGCAGGCGAAATTCTGCGCGATTCGGAAAATCAGGACCTGCGGGCCCACATTGCTGAAGTTACGTCCGGGCCAGTGCTAGCGGACTGTGAACGGAGTGACCGCCTAGAGAGGAAGAGGCGGGGAAATGCACTAAGGGGCGATTTCCATTCACCTGTCCGCTTGTCGGGAGTCGACTTACGACGTGGAAACGATAAGCGGGGTGGAATTTGCCGTGACACGAGGTGCAACGGCCACCTGCCTGTCAGAAATAGGCCTTTTCACGGCAAACTGCGAGCACTTTGGAAAGCCCTGCTTTATATCTACTAATACGTGAATTGTGTATTCTTCCGCCACACGTAAAATTATCATTGCCGGGGGCCTGGTCACTTCATTCATGCGCCGGTCAAGTGAAACTGCGAAATGATTATAAAGATATATAATTTACAAATCCGCTGATTCTTACACATACTGTATTGTATGTTCATCAAAAGAAGAGAAAGAGAAAATAAACAATTTCAGTATTAACACACGTTTACCTAACATTTCAAATTCAACGTTAAAACATGGACTACATTTCCTCTTCGTCGTTACCAGCTTTACTGGGCGCATGCCAGTCATTATAACCGTTAAAATGTACGCAGTAAAGGGCAGTGACATTTATCAAAGGTTGAGTTGATAAGTGCTCGAATAACCCGCGAACAGCTCATATCTCAAACTCCGCTACGGCCGCCTAGTGACGCTCACGTGCTCGGGCTCCCGACAAGCAGGAAAGTGAATCAGGATCGCCGACGTTCCCGTAGACGCGCCGACGCGCGTGTGCGCGCGCCCGCCGGGGAGGCGGGAGCGCGCGGAGGAAACAACGCCACACGGGAGGAGTGAAAGTGTACAGCTAGNTGTCGCAGGCCGCGGGCCGCCAGCACCAGGGGTGGCCACCACACCAGGCCCAGCCGGCTGGCCGCCGCCGAGTTGCTCAGCCGCGGTCTCCGCACCGGCACTGCAACAACCAACACGCCACACACTGTAAGCACGCCGGACACACGCGAGAAAACCCCTTATAATACACATATGCCATGTCACTTTTAGACCAAAATGTATTTTAGACCAAAATGTATTTTAGACCAAAATGTATTTTATACCAAAATGTATTTTAGACCAAAATTACTTTTAGACCAAAATTATTTTTAGACCAAAATTGTTTCGGAATAAATTACTTTTAGACCAAACTAACTTTCAGACAAAAATTACTTTTAGACTAAAATGCCTTTTATTCACAAAATTCGTTTGAGCCAAAATGCATTTCAGATCTCGGGGAAAATCAAAGTGATTATAAGACCAAGTGACTTATTCCACATAAGTTATGCTGTGACTATTACATCAAGTGATTATTAGTCTATGTGACACATGCGTAATGACTTTTAGGCGAAGTGACTTTCAAACCAAATGACTTTTAGGGCGAAATAATGATAAAGCTAAGTGATTTTATACAAAGTGATTATCAGCACAATCAATTGTAGACTAAGTAATTATTAGAGCAAATATATCTTGGGCCGAATTAACTTATGTCAAGTGACTTCTATGTCAATTGACCACTAGTACAAATTACTTGTAAGCGAAGTGGTTTCAGGCATTGTAGTTATGAGACCACATTACATAGTCTTAAGTAACTAACAGTCCTTGTGAATTTCAGGCCAAATGATCTATAATCCAAGTGAATATTAAATGTTTGTAAGGCCCAGTGAATTTTGGTTAGTTACCTATTAGTCCAAGTGACTATTAGTTCAAATGTTTTTAATCTCAGCGACATTTGCTAAGTGACGCGCTCCCAGAAAGTAAAAAAAAAAAAAAAAAACTTTTAAACATTAAAATTATTATTCTCTGCTGGGAGATCGAACAAGAGATAGCTTACATAGGCCTACTCAGCTAAACTATTCTTTAATCTTAAAGGAAACCATTCCAAAGGCCTGCCCGGGGTTCGAACCCTAAAATTTCGCATTAGCGACTTTAGCCATAATAAGGCGCCGAACCGGTAATAGCCGTTATGAATAGGAACTAAGTTTTAGTGAAGGGAGAAAGACTAAATAAAGGGAACTATTTGTTGAAAATGTGGCTGTGGAATTTGTTTGTGGAACTCGTTTGACTACCAAAATAAATCAAGTTTCCTTGGAAATTTGGGAATTCGTCTTAGAACTAATAACTTATTTGAGTGCAGATACGAGCCAAGTTTTTTTTACTTTATCGTAACAAACTAAGTAATATGTGACCAAAAATACCAGTTATTATTTTGGTTTTCCACGCANATTAGTTCAAATGTTTTTAATCTCAGCGACATTTGCTAAGTGACGCGCTCCCAGAAAGTAAAAAAAAAAAAAAAAACTTTTAAACATTAAAATTATTATTCTCTGCTGGGAGATATAACAAGAGATAGCTTACATAGGCCTACTCAGCTAAACTATTCTTTAATCTGAAAGGAAACCATTCCAAAGGCCTGCCCGGGGTTCGAACCCTAAAATTTCGCATTAGCGACTTTAGCCATAATAAGGCGCCGAACCGGTAATAGCCGTTATGAATATGAACTAAGTTTTAGTGAAGGGAGAAGGACTAAATAAAGGGAACTATTAGTTGAAAATGTGGCTGTGGAATTTGTTTGTGGAACTCGTTTGACTACCAAAATAAATCAAGTTTCCTTGGAAATTTGGGAATTCGTCTTAGAACTAATAACTTATTTGAGTGCAGATACGAGCCAAGTTTTTTTTTTTTTACTTTATCGTAACAAACTAAGTAATATGTGACCAAAAATACCAGTTATTATTTTGGTTTTCCACGCAAATATTAGTTATCTCTAATGCCGAGTCTAGATGTTCCGAACATGGGTGTTTAAGTGACTCGATTCTACATTTATGTCAGTCCTGTGTGTTTATCGGTCTTTCACCCTGTCTGCGTTAACTCTGAACAATGACATCACTTGAGAACATTTAGGAATGTGAACAATCGCAAATTACATACATTAGATTTACAGTCGCAACGTCCACTCAGATGTGATAACAGAACCTCCAAAAGTTCTTTATTCACGTTCACAAAACACTGATGTAAACTGGGATTACTTTGCACCTGCAATAAGTAACTTTGTACAACTCAAATACTTTTTGGTGCCATCTGGCGAAAGACAGGGAAACATTATCTTGAGAGATAACATTCAAAGTTAAAAACGCCCAACTTCATTTCGCCGTTTCGTGACCGAATATCACCAAAACAAAATTACTGAGTGATGCAAAGTCACCCCTGTAGTTGCAAATCTATACTTGATGAAGAGGTGGTGTTAAAACAGTATTACTATTTCAACAGTCCTTCTGAGTAACTCACACTCACGGCTGTTAGGTGTAGCAGTGGTATAAATTGTACGTTCTGGGCAAATGTATTTTAAATGTAACTACAGATACTAATGACGAAGACTGAAGATTATGTCTGCCAGGTGTTCATGCTCTCACATTCCAGTTAGACGGCAACCATGTTTGATGTCCTTGACAGTTGTAGTGACCTACATAATATTTCCGCAATACGGCGGCCATATTTGTCTTAGAGGCACAGGGTAAGCTATCTCGAAAATATGTAATTTCTGCCCAAACTAAGAGTTAAACAAACGAGACTATATATACATGTTAAATGTATTAAGTCTATGTTATTATTTAAAAAATAGACTTTTTCAAATTTAAAATTACTGAAAATATAAACTGTAAAATTATTTGTATAGCTTAGCACATGGGTGTCCAAAATAATTTTGCGGCGGGCCAGGTCAAGCATGTTTGTAACCATAGCGGGCCAAAAGAAATACCCAATAGCAAAGTGAGCTTTAAAATATTAATAAATGTAAATAAAACGGAATTTTTTATATTATGCAATATGGATAATTTATTAAAAAGAAAACCTTAGTTTTACAATGCTTACACTTAAATAAATCAAAACCAATCTAATGAGATACCTGACATTTTTTTTGTTTACTCAGGGCATCTATGTCAGCTGATATTTTAGATGTGGCTATGCGCAGAATGCCTGTAAGATGGATGTCTGATAATGATGATCTTGTTTTGGATTTGTTGTGTTTCATGCGGGAAAAAAGCTGTTCACAAGTATATGTACTACCAAATAAGGAAATTTGTTGAAGAGCTAATTTGGTCATGTTTGGGTATTGTTTTTGGTCAACATACTTTTTGTAAAATTCAACCAACCCATTCGGAAGACAACCATCGTATGCGGTTTTTAGAAGAGAATTGCTTTGTATTTCAATCAATTCCAACTGTAGGTTTAGCCTGGCGCTTTCAACTTCAACATCAAAGGGATTTTGGAAGACTTTCATGGTGGGCAGTTGTAATTTGAAGTCTGCGAATCTCTCATCAAACTCATTCCTCAACCTCTGCAGTAATGATGCGTACTTGCCTAACTCCAACGTCTCTTGGTTTCTTGAAGACAAGGTCTCCCAATGAGCCAACTGCTTTTGTTCCAGCTGTTTCTCCAATAATAGGAGCTTCTTTGTGAAAGCTTGAACATGTTCATATAACTGCGTACATAGTTGATCTTTTCCTTGCAGTTTTAGATTAAGATCAGAGAGGTATTTAGTTATGTCTACCAGGAAAGCCAGATCAGCCAACCACTGCTCATCAGTTAAAAAACTAAATTCTTGGTCTTTATTTTCAAGAAAAGTTTTTATTTCATCAAGCAACGAATAGAATCGCTTCAGTGTGGTTGCTCTGCTGAGCCAGCGAACGCGACTAAAGTACACTATGTCTTCGTGATCTGAACCTACGTCAGATAGAAAAGCTTGGAACTGTCTGTGATTGAGTCCTCTTGCGCGTATGAAATTAACGGTCCGCACTACTTTATCCATCACGTGCTTCAGTTCAAGAACTTTTGAACATAGCTGTTCTTGATGAATAATACAATGATGCTGGATAAACATGTGTTTGATGCTCTTCCGCAGTAAAGCCACAAAACCATTTACTCTTCCTGTCATTGCTGGTGCACCGTCTGTAGTAATGCCGCAAAGGTTTTCGATTTGAAGTTCATATTTTTCTATGCAACTCTTTACTTCTTCGTAGATATCTTTTCCTGTCGTTGTATCTTTCATTGGACGCAAATCAAGTAATTCCTCGACCACGGTATAGTCTTCTGTCACTCCTCTCACGAAAACTGCCAACTGCGCCGTATCCGACATATCAGTACTTTCGTCGAGAGCGAAACTGTAAAAAACGCATTTCTTCAATTGTGTTTTTAAAGATGATTCAATATCTATGGCCATGTCATCAATTCTTCTTGCTATGGTTTGATGTGACAAGCTTATATTTTTAGCTACTGCTTTCTGCTCCGGACACGCTACCGATGTAAATATCTCCAAACACTCCTTGACAAATTCTCCGTCAGATAGGGGTTTACTTCGTTTGGCAATAGCTTCTGCTATCATGAAACTAATTTTTGTAACTGTCTCGGAGTTTTCTTTTGGTTTTTTGAACAACGCCTGTTGACCGATCATATTTAGCTTCAACGAATTTACACTATCGACTCGAATTTGACCTTTGTACGTATCGTATTTAGAAGCGTGTTTTGTAGAATAATGCCGCCTAACATTGTATTCCTTGCAAACTGCTATTTTGTGATTACATATAAGACACAGTATGTTTTCATTATGTTCTGTGACAAAAAAGTCTTCAGTCCAACTGTTTTTAAATATTCGACATTCTGTGTCAACTTTACGCTTTTTCTCTGTTGACATCCTGATCTGAAACAACCATAAGACAACACAAAATTATGCACCTACTTAAGTAAATATGTATCTCAAAATTTACTCAAACAATGTAGGTATGGATAACAAAAGACAATCGTTAACCGTAATTAAATAAATATACTTCATCTATTTGTTAAGATTTAAATTAAGTACCTACGCTTATTCACCACTTTTCACTACAAGGATCGAACAAAACAAACCAAATAAGTAATTACTCGCGTCGTGACAAACTTTGCCGGCCAAGTGACTTTGAGCGAGCGACACGGCGGCGGTGCTACGAGTGTGAAGGTGAGGTGAGAGGGTGGGGCGCGTCTCAGTGCACGCGCGGATTTGATACCTACGAAGCGCAGTTCGTGTTATTGTTTATAAATCGTAGGTAAACATTATTTACTTGCCTACAAACATGTGAATATTATTCGTAGTCGATAAAATAAACATATTATCTAAGAGACTTTTTAAAGATAGTTTGCGTAATATTTGTCTATTATATGTCATCATCTATCTATGCTATGACTTGAAAAATTTTAACTAGCTCGCGGGCCGGATGTAGGGCCTACGCGGGCCGGATGGTGGCCCGGGGGCCGTATGTTGGACGGGCCTGGCTTAGCAGTACCATATAAAATTATCTCCCTTTTTACTCGTATAACTATATTTGTTTATTATTATAATCATAATTATTATTTAAAATAAAATTTGTCCAATATCAAAAATCATTTATAAAGGCACAGTAATTTTTAACGGAGTGTTCTGAGTAACTCTACCAAATGGTCTCTTCCAATTACGGCAGCAAAAATTTGTTAAATATATGTATTAAAAAAACACATAAAAACTTGAGCGTATTCTAGAATTATATTTTTAATATGTGTTAAATTATTATGTGGAGTGCAATGTAATATATTTGTAATATTATTTTCACATGACTATTTTATTTAACTATAGAGATTTTTATTTTACAAGTAACAAGAAGTTTTTCACAACCAGGTTAAACACAAAACAAAATATATAATTAAATTTATCTGACGTACAGAAGGTGAACTACCTGCAAGTCAATTTGGATTTATATTTCTTTCTTTATTTTATAGATGCAATATGTAACACAAATTTTAAAGTGGTTGCAGTTTATAAAATAAGATACTACATTTTAAATTACTTGCATTATACCTTATGTAACTGTACCAATAGTGTATTTATCTGTTAAGATTCGTTTCGGTATTTTCTGTAAATTATATGGAGCTCCCTAGCAAAATGATGGACAAAATGTATCAATAAATAAAATGTAAACAAATAATGCCAGCATGAAAAGTTTGTTCACACATGCTTAGTTGTCTGTTAGAAATAGCATTTTAACATTACGATTTTACATGGCCATCATTTTGAAAATATGTTTCTGGTAAACGTAAGTCGGTGATACATAGTGGGATAGCTGGATGTTTGTGCCCCCTTAAAAGATAAAACTTTTACGTCTTACCTTGGAAACCGCTCAATCGTCTCCTGCCAAACTTGATGTGCATTTAGTCAAATCATAAGATTTTAGAGTATAATCATATATGATTTTAGTATATCAAGCACTTCTTTTAAAAATGGCAATAATATCAATATTTGACGTTAGTGTTACATATAAGTAACCATCAAGATGGCTGGATACGAAATTGAACCTGGGTCCTGATGAATGCGAATCTTGGTCTGTGTTAATGCAGCACCACCTCAACTCAGTAAATAGTAAAACTTGTTTTGTGCTTTGATCCTACTATTGAAAGCAAATAATATTTTGTTGACATTTTGAACGTCTAAAAAAATTATGCACTACTAATATTTTTTTTTGTAATAATTGCACATTTATTTACGTGTCATCTTCACACTTATTTTGTCTGTAGGGAAAATTAAGGTGAATGATGAAAACCGACTGACCTTAACATGCTCCATTAAAGTATGGTGTCTCGGTAAGTTAACTGCAGATAGTTTGTTCAAGTCCCAAGCAACAACGCGTCGTCTTCTCACGGGCATAAACTAAACACCCAATTAAAATCCGCATGCAACTCCTTGTACACTTAGTGAAGATAAAACACAGTCCATAAATACATTCCCCTTAAAAAAGTTTCTTTAAACACGTTATAACAGCTATGCACTTAGTCGCAAAAAGCTCACAGAACGCTGAAAAGAAAAAAGAAAATATATCGTGTGGCAGCCCCAGCACAAAATTATTTAGGTTTCACCTTTAATTATTTTGTGCTCACTAGAAAATTTTTGTAGGGACTACAAAAATAATTTAGCAGGGCGAAGTCCAAGCAAAAAAATTGTCTCTGTAAAGCCATAATTTAAATGGAATTCCTAAAATTATATCTCTTTGTAATTCCAATGAGGATGTGGGAAAGAGAGCGCATGTTTATTCATAAACTACCTTAATTATATTGAATCGGTTTCACGCCAACGTCATAATTACTTGATTTAGTGTTAGTTAATGAGTCCCACATAATTTGAGATTTATATTAATGAAAGATGCAGCAAATTAACATGGTATAGCAAAAAATTAAAAATTTCATAGTCGAAGTTGGACATGAGTCGAACTCACATCATCCGTGTCAATAGGCAGGTTCTGTTAACATTGTACAGCAAGGCGCCAGCTGTAATTAACTTGTACATACGAATGTAACGAGTTTGATTGCTTTGAAGCAAAACCCGTGGATCAGAGTGCACATGTGTTTTAAATGAACTCCGTCTCCAAAATCTCAGCATATTATGAACTACATAAGCTGTTAGCGGTTAACTGACCACTTTTTAAATCCACCTTTGTAAAATAAAATTGCTACTCGAGTTTGCATATATTCTAACGCAGATATTAACTAGAATATTGACAATAGTATTAACGTCTCTTTAGAAGTGTAATATTTTTAATTAGTGACTACTATTTTTTTTTAACATGAAAATGTAATTCAGCGTTGTATAAGCATTTAAAAGTTTCTTAAAAATTTCCCGTCGTCACGTAATTAATAACATTCATTGGGTCCATGGCAATGATAACAACTTCCAAAAATTACCGAATTAAACCCGAACTAGTTGAACAAAAACCGCCATGCATCTTTCTCACTGGAAATAGATAATTTGCAGGATGCTAGTGGACCCTAGTCACCGCTGCCAACGTAAAACATGGAATATATCTGCAGAAAGGAGCGTAATGAAATACCAGTCTAGTGCGAAGCCAGAAATACGTGCAGCTGGTGTAAGATGAGTTTGCTGGTCAGTAGAACAACTCACTGTTCCAAAACAAAACCATAAAACACGTTCCATTTAATTACACTTTATCTTCCGATAGGCCATGAGAAGTGGTGCGCAATTATATATCCCTTTTAACCCGCAAAAAAAGTTTTAACACGTCTCCTTCAGACGCGCTGGACACATAAAAAAATCAAATGTTACGTACCAAAAAAAAAAAAACTTTTAAAGTTATTTGAACTTTAAATAAAACTCAATTTTCCCTTTATTTCACGCAGTTGCACGNAAAAAAAAAAAAACTTTTAAAGTTATTTGAACTTTAAATAAAACTCAATTTTCCCTTTATTTCACGCAGTTGCACGTCAAGCCGATTGCTCTGTTTATTTGCAAATAAAATCTACTATAGTTTTTTCTGGAAACTCAAAACACTGATTCACGTTCTGTATACCAATTTAATAACTGTCCACATATTTTGGTAATCCTCGTCTTCGACGCTGATCTTCGGGCGTTTCCGTGGATAAAACGTAAACTGTGTCAAACTAAAATTAAATGTCATATCGCTACTTAAGGCAACTGAAATTTTTTTTTGTTTCGTTGAACATTGCTGTAAAAAAGTTCTTGAGGATGTACCACGAAGAACAGAATTACATCGGTGCGAAGTCCAGAATTTTCAACACAGTCAGACTTGGAATATACTTTTAAATCCAAACTTTAACGACACGACAAAATGTTACAAGTTTTATGAATCAGAAAGGTCTCGCCCGTTAGCCGAATTGAAACGTTTGCGCTATTTTCTGTCATGTTTTATATACAAGTCACAAATATTTGGAATATTGGGCTATAAGGCAGTTTGGGTGGTAGGAGTTACGCAGTTATTTTGTGATCAACAGAGGACGCACAAAAGCATTGAACATGCGTTGAACAACAGCAGCTAATAATCGTTCACAACCTCCAGAAACACTTCCAGATCTCACAAGAGCTGCCCAGATGTGAATGGGACATTAGTCCGGAAGATGACATCAACAAATTGATTACAAGTATGCAACGGCGTTTTAGGGACATGTACAATGCACATGGAGGCCATACACGGTACTAAGCTGTAGTGGGAAGAAAGAAATAGTCAGATACACCATTACGTTAATTTTGTTGTTCTGTAGTGTTTATTTGTCNTAAGCTGTAGTGGGAAGAAAGAAATAGTCAGATACACCATTACGTTAATTTTGTTGTTCTGTAGTGTTTATTTGTCAGTGATATTGGAAAAAAAAAGCTTTTTTTTCGTTGTTAGAAACACATTGAATTGCTCGTTTTGTATCTGTAACGTTGGTACGTCTAATTGCTATGCTTTATTTAATGTCTATTCCACACTCTCTTGCTTTCGTTTTATATATTCCAAACTTTTTGCGAGGTGTTTATTTTTTACCCCCCGTCGAAGTTCGCACTTGTGCGTATTGTGTGTGTGCGTGTGTGTGTATGTATCTGGTCGCACCTGCCGGCCTTGTATGCAAATAGAATACNTAAGCTGTAGTGGGAAGAAAGAAATAGTCAGATACACCATTACGTTAATTTTGTTGTTCTGTAGTGTTTATTTGTCTGTGATATTGGGAAAAAAAAGCTTTTTTTTCGTTGTTAGAAACACATTGAATTGCTCGTTTTGTATCTGTAACGTTGGTACGTCTAATTGCTATGCTTTATTTAATGTCTATTCCACACTCTCTTGCTTTCGTTTTATATATTCCAAACTTTTTGCGAGGTGTTTATTTTTTGCCCCCCGTCGAAGTTCGCAGTTGTGCGTATTGTGTGTGTGCGTGTGTGTGTATGTATCTGGTCGCACCTGCCGGCCTTGTATGCAAATAGAATACATGGGCCTCCAGGACCATCCATTTATTACACGCCGCACGGTGCCCTGGGGGGAAGGGCTGCCAACCCCAGCGCGAGGCCGCGCACAATAACGGGCTGGGAAGTGTTTTACATCACCGCGCCTTCACGTCGGATGAGGCTCAAGTTTCAGGGCCAGCAGGGGCCCCCCCACAATTCGCTACAAGAAATATGGCGGGACCAAAGGCCGCTTACGTCGACACCGAGAATCCCAAATTAAAACGATGCTATGAAACTATAGTCGAGGTTAACTTGCGGCGTAATTTCAGGGACAAGGGGCCGTTAAGTTAATGCAACGAGAAAAGTATCCCAAAAAAGAGTAATGCAGGTGGAATTTAAAAAAAAAAAGTTTTATACAGTTACTCATATTTCACAACTGGTAATTCTGTTACTAAAGTTCGCTTGAGTCTGCTGGAAATAATCACAGGTAATATAACATGCAGGCAAGGTAATTAATATACACATTAGCCGTTGCCATGTGTTCAATGACTATTGCCTTTGTGGTGCACAAATTTTACCCATGACAAGGCTGCACAAGACTAGTCTTTCTTTTACTGCAGGCTTATTGGAATAGTACAAGACTTGCGGATATTTTGCGGTTCACTTAAAAAAAGGTTAACGCTTCAAAGATTTTGAAGATCAGCTCATCACCAAAACAATTTGTAAATGTTTCTGGTCTCTTGATTTTCGTTGAATAATCAAGCACTGTTTGCTAATTTTATTTTCGTCCTATGGATAGTTTTACGAAAGCCGGTGCTTTATATTGTGAACATGTCAATGCAGCACGGGGTCAATGAAACAAGTGGAAAGTCCTCCACTGGTAAAAGTGGTACCTGATTATTTAGGTAGATGAACGGCGCTAATTTATTAGTCATTTCCTCTGAGTTTCTCTGAATCCCGCATCTCCGAAGCATGGGTTACAAATTCATTGGACTGTCTGGATAGTCGGCAGCAGCTTGTTACAGTAAATCACATTCAGAGGCATCTGTTTCTCTGACTAACGACACTCTTTCAGTTTTAAGTTAAATGTCCACGGGTAACTGTGCCCAAACATGATCGGCATGCAGCCGATTTATGAATTCAGCTGTTCTTCTTAGTTGAGGACACGAAACGTCCTCGAAGATAACCATTTAGAAGTTTGCCCAGATCCGCCTTCATACAGAAACAAGTGCCTTCTGCGGGTAGATCTTACGAGCTGTGTAGCCACTAGTATTACTGATTTACTGTAATCCATGTGCTAAAATAATTAGTTCCGTTCAGAATTATGATATTCCGTCATGAGCGTCAGCAGGAGGGGTCAAATAGAGGAATTTGCCCTCATCTGTAAACTGCATTTTTCTATGAAATGTGAAATAACAATTTTTATAAAAATAAATAAATTATTAGCGACATTTCTTCAAAATGCATGCCCCTGCTGGGTGGAGTAATTGACGTCTTCCTGGTTTTCCATAATTTGACTTTCATATTTGTTTGTGCATATGTATTTAATATTATGTTGTATATTGTTAAAGATAATCTAATTAATTCATATTTCAAGCAGTGGATGTTTGTTGCACGCATTTAGGGTAAAAAACAACTGTAAAAATTTCACTTATTTGAAGGAAACTTTTCTAGAAAATATCTTGGTGACGCCCATGCATTCCGTCACTATTTCAGCTTACAATACAAACTATTGCAAGAATTGATTCACATTTCATTCTTTACATCATTTTCGTACCAATTATGCAACAAAGTTTTCTGTCGGATTGTCATAACAATTTTATAACTTAAATGTATTGTCATTCACCTCACCGCACTAAATATCTTATTTAAAAATTAACAGTTTCTTAACACTAAAATAATTGAAATAAGATCCCCTAAATTTTATTATAAAGTTATTGAATCATCTATGAAACTTTTTGAAATTAATTGATTCCTTACACAGTTTCTCGAATGTTTTTTTAAAGTTCATAAAATTAAATATTACATACGTGAAATACTTTAGTGTTCAGCAACTTTACAGGACATAAGATGAAACGTGGCGTTCTGAACGGGCCTTATAGAAAGATTTATTTTCTCTTAAAATTGTCCACGTTTCACGAGAATCAATTATACGGCACTCTAACTACTAGGCTAAAGTGTTATTTAATGCTTTAAAAAATGGCTTATACAAAAATATATAAACTGAATTATGCACTTAAAAAAAGGCAGTATTGCCACAACATGTGTTTTTTTAAGTTTAAACGCCAAAAGATAACACACACAAAAAAAACAAATGACAATACATAAATCAAGAACATATGAACAGATATGGTAGATGCATATATCTAGTTTTCGCAGTTTCAAACGTGTTGTGTCAGATCCGAAAACGGATATCAGTTAATTTATTTGCACATTAAAAATTATTTTTCCTATCAGAGGCTTCTAAAGTTCAATTTTAATCAATAAGTAATTAGGAAGTGAATCTTGAAATAAAAGTGCATTAAATTTATGCAGCTTAATATTTCGTTTACATAAGAGTTACTTGGAGATTTGGTACTACCGTATGTACACACGAAAAGGAATACGGTATGTCACATTATATTCAGACCAGAATTTCTACAAAATTTCGCTTCGGCTGTTTTCGACGGCGTACAATGGAACTCGTCGAAAAGTAATGCATGTTGGTAGATTAAAGCACTGTAGTTCCTTATATTGTCCCTAGTGTAAATAACGGGGACCTCTGTGCGTGAGGTCAGACGTACCATTCTAACAACGATGTCCCGGATGAGAATAACCTGTCTCCTATAGGTACGTGTGCTGTTTTTAAACGTAAGTTTTCGTTAATATATTACGTAAGGGTCAACTTCACAATTAGACTAATGACATAAAATCGAGGGTGTTGATAAGCATAGTCACATAAAACAACTAATTATTAACGTGTGCTTCGGAGATACCTTAAAATTTCTTATGCTGTACTTTATGGCCACATAAAATGCGTATATTCAAATTCTTACCATTGTAATGACGTAAAACGTGTAAAATATAATGAAATGTAACGACTACTCAATCGTACTCGCAGCACACAACAGTATGGCAATGTGAGACACTAAGGTAATGCAAAATAATAATGAGCTGACGAAGAAAAGGGGTTTCTGTACACCTCTGTGTATATGCGGATGACGTTGCGACAGCTGCAGTACGTGTTAAGTTTTTTTTCTGGGTAGAGTGCAAACCCTAGCTGCGCAGTCACGATCGTTCAAACTGAGTACTGAATTGGCATGCTTATTGAATATCAGAATTATTGCCCCTTTGACTCCTCGACAACACAAAACAGCGCGAGAACTAGACATCAGAATCCCCTCGGTGACGATTGAAGGCGGTCTGACCAGTTACCCGGCCCCGTCCAGACTGTAAGTAGAAATACACACACACACTTGGCCTTGCCAATCTGAAAAAAAAAAAAGGTGTGCCATTTGTACAACCAGCAACACGACAGCCTGATAGTTAAATACTCGGGGACAGAATAAACACATACGCAAACAGGATCACTAGGACAAAAACTTTCTACTACTACGAAATGACAACAATGGGCGATTGTGTTTGAAGAATAATTTGACTTTTCCCAGAAAAACGAAATTATTCATCCAGATGGCAATACAAATTAGCAGACTATTTGTGGCTCAGAAAATATTGACCATATGATTGAAACANATGATTTATTTTCTCTTAAAATTGTCCACGTTTCACGAGAATCAATTATACGGCACTCTAACTACTAGGCTAAAGTGTTATTTAATGATTTAAAAAATGGCTTATACGAAAATATATAAACTGAATTATTCATCCAGATGGCAATACAAATTAGCAGACTATTTGTGGCTCAGAAAATATTGACCATATGATTGAAACATTTCTGCCTTTGAAACACTAGTGCCCTCGTGATGGTTAAAAATTTAAATCCTTTCAAAATGTTCAGAAATCACGCATCAANCCTCAACCTTAAATGTTTTTTCAAAAATTATTACTTTAATTAAAACGTTTGCAATAAGCTAGCGGAAGAGCAAGGATTCAGATCAGGTTTGCCGTAGTAAAATGTAGGAAAAGTCTTGCACGTACGTAAAACAACATGGCGGCGTGAAAATGTTCTAGAAGGTTTTATTAACGTTGTTAGGTGAAAAACTTTATTTATAATTTCTTAGCTGAAATTATTGTTTATACGTAGAATTTCGATGATATTGATGTTCCCGATGATAAGGTACGCCGACGGGACATCTCTCCGAATGCGCAGCTACCCTGGGTGACGTCTTTCCTACATGTAAGCGCACGGCTTACGGTGCTAACATACAGTTCAATGGCACCTTAACGGACGTCTTACAAGTTCTAGCTAACCTCTCTGAAAGCTACGCGGAGGGAGGCAATACAGGCCTACTTCTTGTTCTAAACATCTCGCGTCTTCGTCTCTAGTAGACGGCATGTACTTTCAGGGGTGCCAACTCGGACTTCCCTAATAAAAATCTAAATCTAACACCTAGTGCACAGCCCACCCGGGCGGGCTGCCTCACGTCGCGTAACAATATGTCCGTCTTCTTCGTTGACAACTTAACTCAAGAATGTTCTTTAAACACTGACCAATCACGAGGGTTACATTTTAAATTCATTTGAACTGCACCTAAAACTGCCCCAACGTTCAAAATGCATTGAGTAAAAATAGAAAAAATATATAAATATGCGGCCAAAATAAAATACTGGTAAAAAAAATAACAAGTATTACGGACTCTATTTCAATACAAATAAATAAATCTTGTCACAAAATAAATAAAAAAAATAACGTGAAAAATAAAGTTAAACCTGTTAAACATAAAAAATACGTGTTAATAAGTACTCATTATCATAGCTTACAAAGCGTGTGTTACGTCATTTTATTGCATTTTTTTAAAAAAGTGCATGAATGTGTATTGAACTCTTACTCAGAGTTCCCAAGAAGTTTAGAAAATCTACCCAGAATACAAGAAAACTGACCTGATACTGTGCAACACAATTTATATATATATAATCAGAAAATGATATTTTTAATGTGCATAAAAAAATCAAACCAAATAATGAAATGTTCTGCAAAAGACGAACAATTTTCCTTCAGTCTATAATACTGCGACTATGGATAATGTTTAATTTTTCGTAACTACAATTCCAANCATACGCAAACAGGATCACTAGGACAAAAACTTTCTACTACTACGAAATGACAACAATGGGCGATTGTGTTTGAAGAATAATTTGACTTTTCCCAGAAAAACGAAATTATTCATCCAGATGGCAATACAAATTAGCAGACTATTTGTGGCTCAGAAAATATTGACCATATGATTGAAACATTTCTGCCTTTGAAACACTAGTGCCCTCGTGATGGTTAAAAATTTAAATCCTTTCAAAATGTTCAGAAATCACGCATCAACCTTAAATGTTCCTTCAAAAATAATTACTTTAATTAAAACGTTTGCAATAAGCTAGCGGAAGAGCAAGGATTCAGATCAGGTTTGCCGTAGTAAAATGTAGGAAAAGTCTTGCACGTACGTAAAACAACATGGCGGCGTGAAAATGTTCTAGAAGGTTTTATTAACGTTGTTAGGTGAAAAACTTTATTTATAATTTCTTAGCTGAAATTATTGTTTATACGTAGAATTTCGATGATATTGATGTTCCCGATGATAAGGTACGCCGACGGGACATCTCTCCGAATGCGCAGCTACCCTGGGTGACGTCTTCCCTACATGTAAGCNTTCGTATATGCAAGCGCACGGCTTACGGTGCTAACATACAGTTCAATGGCACCTTAACGGACGTCTTACAAGTTCTAGCTAACCTCTCTGAAAGCTACGCGGAGGGAGGCAATACAGGCCTACTTCTTGTTCTAAACATCTCGCGTCTTCGTCTCTAGTAGACGGCATGTACTTTCAGGGGTGCCAACTCGGACTTCCCTAATAAAAATCTAAATCTAACACCTAGTGCACAGCCCACCCGGGCGGGCTGCCTCACGTCGCGTAACAATATGTCCGTCTTCTTCGTTGACAACTTAACTCAAGAATGTTCTTTAAACACTGACCAATCACGAGGGTTACATTTTAAATTCATTTGAACTGCACCTAAAACTGCCCCAACGTTCAAAATGCATTGAGTAAAAATAGAAAAAATATATAAATATGCGGCCAAAATAAAATACTGGTAAAAAAAATAACAAGTATTACGGACTCTATTTCAATACAAATAAATAAATCTTGTCACAAAATAAATAAAAAAAATAACGTGAAAAATAAAGTTAAACCTGTTAAACATAAAAAATACGTGTTAATAAGTACTCATTATCATAGCTTACAAAGCGTGTGTTACGTCATTTTATTGCATTTTTTTAAAAAAGTGCATGAATGTGTATTGAACTCTTACTCAGAGTTCCCAAGAAGTTTAGAAAATCTACCCAGAATACAAGAAAACTGACCTGATACTGTGCAACACAATTTATATATATATAATCAGAAAATGATATTTTTAATGTGCATAAAAAAATCAAACCAAATAATGAAATGTTCTGCAAAAGACGAACAATTTTCCTTCAGTCTATAATACTGCGACTATGGATAATGTTTAATTTTTCGTAACTACAATTCCAATATAAGACTCTGTAAGGAAACTTTTAGAACTAGAATTAATAATTGGACAATTTTGAGGGGAAAAGGGAAATGTTGAGGGGGGGAAAGGGAAAAAAGGGAAATTTAAGATGGCGATGGCCGGCTCCGACGCTTCGCGTCCCTACGCCCTCTTGCCCGACTTCCGCAAATCCTAGTACTTACGGTATTCAAATCATTTTATTTAAGTTCCATTATTCGGTATAGTAAGTGTTTCTACTTTGTAATTTATCGTACCGAAATAAACATGGATAATAAACGCATAGGAACCACAAAGATTGTGCAATTTATTCCAGTGGCTGCTCAGATAAATGAAAATCGCTTTGGTGTATACTCTCTAATGATATTACAAACGTAATCGCATTTTTTGTGTATCTGTTTTGATAATATATATCCTTCACGCTCGTCGATAGAGTAGTGTCTTCAGTAGCAGACATGCGTCCCTTTTTTCGCTTTGAAATTTGATTTAAATTGCGGTATATGCTACACGTGCACAGAAAAAATCTAATGCTCTAGCTACAAAAAAAATACTTTTTTAAGTATTTCTTTAAACGTTTGTGTTGCAGTGAAAGTAATAACGTTGTGACAAATTTAATAAAGTTAACCATTTTCAAAGTCTTATATTATCAACGCAAATACACTGAAGAGCCAAAAAAACTGGTATAGGCGTGCGTATGCAAATAACATAGGTGTGGAACCAATCAGAGTAACGCGATGCGGTCGGCAGCGCCTATATAAGACAACAAGCGTCTGGAAAAGTTGCTAGATCGGTTACTGCTGCTACAATGGCAGGTTATCAAGATATAACAGAGTTTAAACGTGGTGTTATAGTCGGTGCACGAGAGATGGGACATAGCATCTCCGAGGTAGCGATAAAATTTGGATTTTCGCGTACGACCATTTCATGAGTGTATCGTGAATATCGAGAGTCTGGTAAAACATCAAATCTTCGATATCGCTGCGGCCGGAAAAAGATCGTGAACGAACGGGGCAAACGACGACTGACGAGAATCATTAAACGTGACAGACGTGCAACCCTTTCTCAAATTGGCGCAGATTTCAATGCCTCCTGCATACCTTCAGACATTAGTCGAGTCCATGCCACGTCGTCTTGCGGCACTTCTGCATGCTCGCGGGGGCCCTAAACGATATTAGGCAGGTGTACCAGTTTTTTTGGCTCTTCAGTGTATACTGATTGAAGTGTTAATGTTAATAAAGCCTCTAAATAATGTTGCCGCAAAAAAATGTTGTATTACGCTAAAAATAACAGGAAGAACAACATATTTTGTGTTACTGCGACATTAAAGCAATATCCAACCAACACAAGTTCACATTGACTAAGCGTTGTAAAATGGCGGATAGTAGTGAACATCGGTAACCTCTGTTTTAATTTTAATTCATTTTACGACAGCTAAATGTAGCTCAGAACAGTTCTCAAGCCCAGCAAAGAAGTTTACGTATGCAAAATATGCATATATTTCTAGAGCATAAAGTATTTCCACATAACAAAAGAGAACTGTAGTTTGTCAGTTTACTGACTGAAAACTCACAATATGAACCACAGGCTTGTTCAAATAGAGTAATTGGCGAGAATTCAGGTTTCGTAAATTGGAGAACGCCAACTACTCAATGCGAGTGTTCGATTCTTCTCCCGGCCATAATTTTTTTTCGTTGGTAATATTTATTTTTGTCACAAAGCAATTGTACTAAATTAATTTTACGTCAGAATATTATTCTTAAAGCAAACGAAATACAAGAAAATTTTCAACACACATCTTAACATCAATTTAACACAAAATTTATTTTACCGCAATATAAAACTACCTTAATGTTGACAGAAGAGTAAGGAGGTAATGTTGTTACAAGAGCAATTAATTTTAAAATAACGTTAATAGCTTGAAAGTATATTATTATATGAACAGAAACATAAGTTACTGACTGCTCACAGGTAACAAAAAATTGCTGTTGTTGTATCATTTATACTGTTGGCACAACAGTAGACACTTTTCTGTGTGAACCTTAATTAAAGGTATCCTAACTGCTTCGTCCTGAATTAGTCCCTAATTGCGCAACTGACGATTAGTCACGATCAAATGGGCAAAACTCGACTTGCCCTCAAATATTATGATCCATCAATAAACTTCGTTTCCAAAAATCCACATATATATATATATATATATGTATATATATAGTTGTCACGCACGTAAAAAGAAACTGTTTACTACAAAGACAGACAAGGCCAGAGCTTTCATTTCAGTTATTCACTTGATAGAGAAGCGTGTTCACTCCGGCAGAAGCTCTCGTGTGTTTTTTGTTGCAAAATGGTTTTTAAAGGATAACACAGGTTTTGCAGAAGCACACGGGTTTTGACATTTAAAAAGAACAGGTTAGCCACTGGATTGACAACGACCTTCCTCATAAGTAGACGAATCAGTGTAGATTCTAGTTCAACTTAAGGCCACAATCTTATTTGTACTTAGAGATGAGGCATGTTTTGCAACTTACTGCCTCATTTGTATGTGTCTGAAATTTTGCGTTTTGTTGTCTGTCTTATTTTACAATAACAATATCCGATATTTATATTATTGCTCTTTGCTGTATGTTAATTAATAACACCTGTGTGTGTGTGTGTCCTTCTGTACAACTCCCATCTAAAAACTTGAGAGCAAACTGGCCTATACAATCAAGATAAACGAGCGGTGATATCGACAAGCTAACTGTCATTCTGGAAAAGTAAACTATCCTAAACGGACTGATTGAGCTTGTGACCGTTTTTAGCAGGCCGATGAATTTTGTTGAGAATTCTCGCTTACAGACAATTATCGACCCTATCGTCAAAGCGAGTGGTCAGAAAGTCAATCGGCACGTGAGAGAAGTAATGGTTAAAGAAGTGAGAAAATTAAAGGTATTGTATTCCACCCGCACGCAATGGGAACTACATGTGCAAACAATTGACCACGTTGGGATTTTTTAAAACGTGGCGTTCGACGATGAAGATGAAATTGAGTCGACATTTGAGAACACTCAGAGTGAGAATGGCGGGAGACAAGGTCACAACGCGTAAGAAGATAGCAGCGATCATAATATCGATGCTGGTAAAGAAGTTGAAAATGGTTTTGTGAATGAAGATCTGGAGAAAAAAGAGTAAGAGCTAGTTTCTTTTGTAGCATGACNAAAGAAGTTGAAAATGGTTTTGTGAATGAAGATCTGGAGAAAAAAGAGTAAGAGCTAGTTTCTTTTGTAGCATGACGTGTTCACTGCAGCTGGATATTAAAAATCTCTTTAAGAAAAACCTTCCTCTTCGTGGATGTATACCTCGTTTCTACGATCTGACGACCTACCACTTCACGAATTTTGTCAAAACATGGAGGGAACAGTCGATGCTCTGATCCTCGAGGAGTTTTTGCAGGAGCAGGCAACAATTCTGGAACCATGCGGAGAAGCAACAGCGAAACTACGGAGCCAGCAGCTCGTTGTAGGGCATACATGGGTAATTTAGACCCGACGTCATCTTCTTACATATCAACCATGGGCACTGCTCGTTCCCATCGCGTTGCTACCATTAAAGCAAGAGATTAAAGAATAAAGACCTTCGGCCCCGATTGATTTGTGTCGTCTCTCCATTCGGACCCGGCATGCGATGCAGTCATCCAGTGAACCGACCGTACACGAGGCAGAGTTACCTCGAAAGCTGAAAGCGAGCATTACCAGGGTTTGTTGCACGACCTGAAAAAACCGAAACGGACACTCACAACACAGCAAATGGAGACAGTGTCACTGAGAACTTCTTGCAACAAGAATTTAGGAGGTTAGAGGCGACGGTTCCCTTAGTGGTACGGGTAAACCGCCATGCGAGCGGGAACATACCCGTAGCTTACGAAATACCGCAATATTGCCACAGATGACTTAAGCAGCGACAAATGCACAGTAAAACTGACCTTTCAAAGTATCGGGGAAATGCCATGGCAGAGAACATAGTGCTGTACTCTCTTGCTTGCATGATCACGGAAATGGGACAGCGATGGAATGTTGGGGCGGGGGAAAGGGGAGCACTCTCGAAGAAAAACTTCTCTGACTAGGGGCAACGTCTGCCACGTTTTACACATTAGAGAAAAAATTGGGTCAAACCGCATCAGGAATCGAAGTCGTATAACTTTGGCGAGAGGCCATGTTACTACCGTGGCTCCTCTATGAGTTAATGTATAGTCATGCGAAAAATAACTAACACACAAAATCATGTTAACTTTTGTGTTGTGTTATAGGTATTTGGTAAAAGATGGTTTTGGTAATATAAAAGCGAGCCAACCCACATTTACTTCTCAAGGTCAATTACAGCCTAGTAACTTAAACATGTAACTATGTTTCTATAAACCATTTGCAAAGAAGATCGATGTGATTTTTTTTTTCCATTCTTACAAAAGAAATTCCAAAGCTGTTAAAATTTTTTTTGCAAGAAAATAACTACTTGAAGAGTATGGTGTACTTTGGAGCATTCCAAGAAATAAAATTTGATTAAAAATTGTTGCTTGTGAAGTCAACTGTACCGATACCACTTTTAAAGATAGCGATTCACTTTGTTTGATTACGTAATCAGCGGACTTGTACTGTGAAGACATTTTCTCACAGAGTGACTGCAACGACAAGGAAAACAGTGTCCCAAGAAGGAAATATGTTTGCTCGTTTTTTGTCATTTCTGTGATTCTATAAGGTTAAGTATTCATGGAATTGATTGCAAAGGGTCGTTGATACATTCATTTACGAGTAGTAATAGAATAGTTATAATTCTTAAGAAATCTTGACCTCTAATGTTTTAGACTGTGTTATAGGTGTTCGGGTTCTTTTCTGCATAGCCGTGTGCAACTACTGAAATTAACAGTAGCCTGCAATGGTAGAACGTTTAATTAAAGTCTTGAGCTTCTTACCTGGCGGAAGCAATGTCCTGCCTTTTACCACGTGGCCCGGCGCGAGAACTAGAGCAATCCGGGGAGGGAAAACAGCCTCTAGCTGGAGCGGGCGAGCCCCCCCCCNGGGGAAGTTTTTACGAGGGCGCGCGGGTTGGCAGGCGGGTCATATCGGCGACCCCAAACGACTTGCTTTATTGTTATTTTTACGGTTACTGGCCGCCTCAATAGCCTGTAGGAAACAGCCATTGGCGTTCCCCGGCTCTGGTCGAATTATCAAGCAATTGCGGCACTATGGCTCCGCGCACAACAACGTAGTGTATCAAACAACCATTCCCAACGTTAATTACACTCTCCCGAAGCCACAAGAGCGATTACGGTCACAGCGCCGAGACAAGTTTATACCGGGACGAAACTACAGCATATAAACATAAATAAACCGATTACATATATCGTGTACTCGAATCAATATTAACAAAATTTTTAATTGCTAAAGCATACGTGAATGGATTTTGCTTATCCTTAAGAATATTATTGTTGATAATTACAATGTTTACGCATGTTCACCAAGGAAATATTTTTCCAGTGCACGTTAGCATAAAGCGCTCAGAAGAATTAAATTGTATGTCATGCTGAAACAACCACGAGTAATTAATGAAGTAGGTTCGATGTAACTTTCATTTTCTTTGAAGTGCCCATTCTCAGAATATATTGCAGTAAATTTGTAATCTCATTGTTTGTACTTTATTTTCATGTTTCAAGGCCGTGAAATATTACCGAAATTAACAAGGTAACTAAATTCTGAACGGGTTGGTCCAAAATATGGCGCTTGGCAATATTCTTAAAAAAAACATTACAATGCGTTAAGCACTGGCAAAACTGTTTGTGTGTCTGATTTTACTATAATTGAAAACAATGCCTCAGTCTCTTAATTTGAGCTGCGCTTATTTCATTAAAGCACCTTCGAGGAACTGGCGTTGTTGAAGTCCAACAAACTATCATCGTATCCCCGGTCATATAGTCCTGGTAACGAACTGTGAACTTATTACGAACTAAATGAATACAAAGCTGATTTTTTAATACTTGCTGAAACACGATGCAAAAGTAGTGAATGAAAACATTGGATAAACAAAAACACGTTTTCTTTTCACGAAAATCTTGTAGCTGATATTTATTTACATTGGAAAATATTGAAAATTATATCGTTCTCTAACCGGCAACTCGTCCACCGTGTCCATTGATACAAAGTTTTTTTGCCATGGACGAAAAGCTGAGCCTGTTAAATGTTGGCGTTTTGAAGATCTAAGAGTAAATAAGTATAGAACGCTAACAAAAAAGGTATATAATATTTTGTATGAAACTTTTTGAAATTTAAATTGCTTTGTGTGTAACGTAAGCCCTAAAATTGTCGAGTTTTTATATACATAGACTTTACAACCTAAATAAAAGAAAAAGAATTGTGCATGGACATCAGGTAGCGCAGTTGACTTTAGCTTTTGTTTCAGCAATCCCACTCGATGTGTAACCTTTTTGTGGAATGAACAAATATGAAAAAGCTAGGATACGAGTTTTGGTTTAGTTACAGCATTTATAGTAGGCTATTATTGTGTCTGCATTAGCTTAATCACAATAGTGAATAACATCTGTCTCGAAAGCCACCAAAATTATGTTAGGTTATGGTTTTGTATTATAACATCTTTGCCAATGCAGCTATGGAAATAAGTTCTAGGCGTTAATTATTGTGTGCAGGTCATTGTACTTACTTTGCTAGATCTGAGTTCACTATAGATGTAAATATTTTTAAAAAATGTTGTGTAACACAAATTCTCAATTCTCAATTTTTCTAGAATGCACGCGAGAATTTGTTAGTCGTGGATATTAAGGAACTGAAATACAACAACGTTAACAATATGTTAAGAATTTTGGTATATCAGCTAGTGATATCATTCAAGTGAGAAACAAACTGAAAATAATATTTATGTATGTAAAAAAACTACGTTACAAGATTTTGATTTTATACCTTGCGTGTAAGATACTTTTAATAAGTACGTTGTTCTATGGCATACATTTTTTTTGTAGTCACATGACTGCCAAAATTTTTGTTCAAATATTTGCTTGCTTCCAAACTGGTTTGGCAATTTTCTTGAATTACAGGGAAACAGTTTGTACATTATTAAAAACTTACTTGGTGTTTTAACACCAAAAATAATTTAAGGGAAATTTAAAAAAACTTTTCGTAAAACATTTGTAGCAAAGTACAGTTACTTTAAGTTTATGTAAGCCCTGTAAACGTATTTCCATAAGGTTTTTATTAAAATTTTAAAAATACGTCTTGCATTTACACTTATGTTGGCAGCAGTTATTCAAAGTAGTTCTATGTATTTTCGTTGTATGCACATTCTGCGTAAGCGCTGGCATAACAGCAACGTACTTTTGTTCCTCACGATTACAGAGTGATTAGAGTCATTCTCTATACCTTTGAAAAATCTATGTTACTGTATTATGCTGATTTTATTTTGATAAAGAGTTTGAGTTAGCACCAATTTTGAGCAAGAGTGCATATATAAAGATTTACAACAGTATACTACGAGAGTCCGCGATCGACTGCCTTGAATAAATTAACACCAAAATCCCGGGAATAAATTAAGACTGCTCTGATTGGAGTCGACTGCCCTACTCCAGGGCTACACGTTATGTTCCGGTCAGTCATGAGGATCGGCGAGGTGAGAGACGTGATGGGGGACGGGGCAGAGGTTAAATGAAAACGAGGAAGGACATAGGAGAACCCCTACGAAACCCCACTCCCTATAATCCCAACGTTTTGATTCCGTCATCTGAGGCGTGGGATCGAACCGGTAACCCCAAGTGGTGGAAGGCTAATCACAGAGTCAATCTAGGATCGCACTGGACACGTTACAATTTATCGAAATACAGGAAACATTTAGGGGGCCGCGGCGGTGTAGTGGTTAGACTACTCGCCTCCCACCTAGGCGAACCGGGCTAGATTCCCAGCGGCCGGGGTCGCTCCCGGATTTCCGCACGTGGGAATCGTGCCGGACGATCCCGCTGGTCGGCGGGTTTTCTCGGGGATCTCCCGTTTCCTCCCACCACTTCATTC
Organism: Clitarchus hookeri; assembly: GCA_002778355.1. Taxonomy (NCBI): domain Eukaryota; kingdom Metazoa; phylum Arthropoda; class Insecta; order Phasmatodea; family Phasmatidae; genus Clitarchus; species Clitarchus hookeri. The sequence continues at coordinate 1,195,228 of NQII01000150.1, read as the reverse complement.
CGACGCTACTCCATAGGCTCTCAAGACCTCGCTGTTGAGAGCCGCCCAAGTCTCTTCACTCACAGGAAACACCAGAGGGCAGTCGACTGCCGTGAGCGGTCCGCTGCGCGTTGCTCCGAGGCACCTGTTAACGCCGGCAGATCTCCGACGTCCCACGGACTGTCACCCGAGGCCGCGCCTATCAATCTTACACGTCCGCCTACGTTGCTCGCCCGGTGACGTGATGAATCGATACTCAGTCCCCGCTCCTCGCTTCGCTGCCAAGGGCCCCCGTCATGCCCTTGCTCGAGACCAAAGACGGAAACCGAATGTAATACATATAACACTATCTACGGATAAGGGCCATTATCATAACCCTCTGCGTAAATACTTCTTTAAAATCAGAACCACACGCGGGGTACCAGGGTGGACACGGCATTTGGCGGAAAAGTCATTTAGCTGAACAGGCGTATTTCCCGATATTTCTCTCGCAAATTCCTTAGTCATTTGGCAGAACAGACATTTGGTGGAATAGACGATTGGAAGGATAAACATTTGGCAGAAAACAGGCGTTTGACAGAGCAGGCGTTTGGAAGAACAGGCATTTGGCCAAACATGCGTATGGCCAAACAGAAAAATTCTGCCAAACGATTTTTTGGCTTATGTTATATTACTTCAACCACGTCGATTGTTCTGTGCTCCTGCCAGGCGAGGAGAACCGTATTTGGCTTGTTTAAAAAGAGAAAGAGCGATGTGTTATAGTTACTTGTCTCCCCGCACAACGGCTGCACAGTACACGCAGGGTCTACGGAACTACCTTGAGTAAAACTCCCAGATTTTCTGCAATAGCCTTACCCCTTCACGCGACACTTTGTATTCGACAGTTGTACTCGTGTGTGCAATTGTTGCCGTAACATTTTCTACAGCGAAATAGAAGAAACTAAACGCGAATTGCTAGGTGAACGGAAAATACTGAAACTAAACACAAAACCAAACTTCATTCAAACGTACGAAAAAAAATTGTGCATCATCTCTCTGAACATCCACTTTCTTGCGTTTTCCGAAAAAAGAAAGTGCCTACCGCATGAACGCTTTTATAGTGAACAGAGTTTTACGTAACAGGCGTATACGCCGGTAGGTGTATGCACACACAGAAACACTTTAAAAAGGCAATAGGGGCTTCTCATTTCCGTTACTGGCAGCCGCATAGGTTGGAAAATATTTAAGTAACGTCTATTTATACATACGCCACAATGTCCATTTATTACAATCAACACCAGATAAGAAAGGAATTAACTTAACAATATTACCTTCGGCAATGCAGTGACGAGTGCCGCTCCGATTGCGATTAATGACAGATATAAATAAACGGACTTTTGGTACGGTATTTAATTTGAAGTGAAATAAATAACTCGAAAACGCTGTACTGGGTGACATTATAACATCGCGAATTCACGGAAACTAGCTGAAACACACCTGGCTTCAAACGAATACGTTTATTCTGTTGCATCAAGCATATTTTCACACAAGGGGGGGAAAGGGCAGCGGTGGCGTAGTGGCCAGGGCGCTCGCCTCCCACCACGGCGATCCGGGTTCGATCCCCAGCGGGCTCACTCCCGGATTTTCGCATATGGGAATCGTGCTGGACGATGCCGCTTTCCGGCGGTTCCTCGGGGTACCCCCGTTTCCCCCGCCCTTGCATTCCAGCGCCGCTCCATTCTAGGGTTTCATTTCTGTCATGCTCGGGGATGACGGTCACCTACGGGTCCCAGCTGGAAAGACCGTCACTCGGAGGGTGTTGCCTTGCCCTGGGTGCACTCCTCACACGCCATTTTTTTTCTCACAGGATTCGTGTGCCCAGAACGTATAAACGGGGGTCTGAAGTTCAATCCCGACCGTATTTGCCGTCGCATGTTTGCGTGTGGCTTGGTATCTGCATCTCGGAACACCGAAGCAGTTTCTTACAACCTGCCATCCAACTGTTTCCCCAGCGTANCCATGAAGCGTAGATGCCGATCAGGCTGCAACGCGCACAAACGGAAAATAAATATTCTCATCAGCTCCCCAAGTGATTTACGGTGAGCGTTCTTCGTGCGATGTTACATTCATGAGGCATATCAGACAGAGCACGCTAGTGAAATCTCTCTTCGTAAAAATTGATAACACAAGATGTTTTGACACTTTATCGCCAGTAGCGTGCGATGAAAGAAGTGGAATTATGATAGAAACTTTTTAAAACTTTAATGCGTGCAAGGCCATTTTCTGGGTGCTGCTTTGCATACTTAGACCTTGTAATGCGGTGGCAACCAACTCCATTCCATAAATTGTTCACGTAGTAGCTATAAAGATGGGTGAGTGGATATACGGACGGATTTTCACAGCTGGGAGTATTTAATGTAAGTATGAGAGAAGCGAGGTGAGGTTGGAGCTACGAGGGAATGCAATGGTGGGTGAAACAGGGACACCAGGTAAAACCTCAAGGGCCAACGTCCGCCGCGTTTCCTATACGCCAAAGTCTGGGTTTGACACCTTCGGAAATATAACGTTGTTCACCGCAGCGGAAGGCGATTGGTGTGACCGCAATAAAATAGCGCACTCAGTTAACAACGTATTAAATGGAAAACACTCCTCGTTATCAGTTACATTCGTGCAATAAAACAAAATGCTGGTACCTTTACTATTTTTTTCCTTATGCATAAAGGCTAGTTAATTGTTTTTTATTTCCGCGAAAATACACGAAGCGAACAGCAATTTTCTTCATTGCACTTCTTTCTGCTTCCGCGCGACACCATTAGTTATTTTACACTCAACGAATCTAGAATATGTTTCAACAAAAGAAATTAATACTTTAGTTTCCGAAGAAACAAAATTTTCTGCTTGCTTCGTCCCGTGTTTAGATCTTAATAAGCGCGTAAAATATACAATTCAGCTGCCAATAGCCGAAGTATTTCTGCATGGTTGCCAACCAGTGGCATCGTCGGGCACTATTCTCACTTAAAAAAAAACCGCGAGTAACCAGGCCGGGGATTGAATCCGGTTCGCCTTAGTGAGAGGCGAGCAGTCTAACCGCTCAGTCACCGCGGCCCCATAGAAATTATGCAAGCATAATAGGAATCCACATTGTAATCTGCTGGTTCGGAATATAGAACCATGTAAGAACACCCCTTTCCCTTGCCCGTGTTTCATACGGTCGGGACTGTATCCACGATGAACCGAATGTGAGTCAGAACACGCGATAATTCTGGAACTTATTTGAACGTGGGCGGTATGTTCGTCGATCACATCTCGTGCCTCTCTACTATTACAACTGCGGTCACATACAGTAGTTCGATACAGTGGACATGTAGAGGAAGTGGGTTAATGATCATAACTGCAGACTGTGGGAAAGCGGCGTCCGACAGGACAAGTTCGTTACATGTGAGTGTTGGCTTTCGTTGTTGTCGAGACTATTCTATAAAGCCTGTTCGTGATTTCTTCACACTTTTTGAATTAAACATTTTAAAAGTCATCCATATGTACGGCGTACTTGGTTGATTCCTAAATATTTCAAGTATTACAAACTTTGTATACGCGTATTAATATAAAAATAGGCCTACCTTATTTTTTAGTTTCAATTAAATTTTTACTCTACTTTATTGTATCCATAAATTATAATATTTCATTTTTAATTAATATGAATAAAAATAGGGAGAAAATACGTGTTTTGCAACGCCTAGTAATAAATAGTTTTTATGCGAAATCATATTACAGTGAGTGCGCACGAATCCGGTGCATTGTCCCTTTGTAGTAATTTTCTAGATTTTGTTAAGCTTTGTTTGCATGAGGTGGCGGAATATCCTGGAAGTAGAACTTAAGCATGGCTTCAGAATAGTTGGAAGTAACAGTGACTGAAATATATCTACATAACATAAGGACAAAAAAACTATGTAGAATTTTCCCGATGTGTAAAGCAGCGGTATACTCAAAGTACTTTTTTGAAGTAAAAAATCACTTCGTTGCAACTCGTGGAATATATTCATTTGTGGTCGAAATTATTTATTTACGGAGTTCACTTTATCGGTCGGTTCACTAATAGTTTATAATTATATTTCCTGTTTTGGAAATTATTAATTTTAAATTACGTAAGATTATTGGAAAAAGTGTAGTTTTTGCTATGCTGTAAGAATAAAAAGTTTTATTTACATATACAATATCGAACCCGAAACCAATTCAGATTCACCTTTAATGAATCAAATGAGGCATGATTAGTATAAGTGAAAAATGCAGAAAACACAAAAGTAGGGGTAAAAATATATCATTAGCTACGACACCGAATGTAAAAAATTAAGAATTAACACAGTTGTTACTATGTATTAAATAAATTGATTTACTAGTGAATCTCGCAAATGCTGGAAAGCCGGATAGAGTAAAACGTAATTTCAGATATGACTTTTTATTACTCATGGCACATAAAGCAATTTAAAAGTTATTTTTTATAGAACAATAAATTACATATCACATTAAAAACGCTGTGTCAGTCAAATATAATCTCATGAGTGCGACTCTGTGCACCGGTTTACATCCCAGTTAAAGCGCAACAACAATTTATAATCTTGTACTAAGCTGATATTTTACCCGTTCCATCAAACATTAATTTACGAGCTCAGCTGTTGCATTCATATATTTAGGTGTGCACTGTATTATTGCGTCGAGCGAGTTTCTTGCAACCAGTTAACAACGTGCTGCGTTCTCGGTGACTCATAAACGAAGAATTCAGAAACATTTGCAAGGTAGACGATACACGAGGAAGTCTCTAATAGCACTGAACACAGATTCTTTGCTGTGCATAGTTTTGGCCATAACTGTCCTTAATTTGAAAATTTTTACAACTGAGGACACGGCAAATGAACAGGTTCAACAATAATACATCTTCTATGTTCTATCACATATCCAGTACTTAATATTAATTATTAACATCATAACACGAATATGTGAAAGCAGGTTTAAGCCTACGTAAAAATTGTGTTAATCAGAAATGCTTTAGAACGTGCCTACCTGAGCTTATATCTGGCAAATATGGGCATTTGTTTAAGCAGGCAGGCATGCTACAAATCATTTTACTCCACTCATTCGGTGCAAAAATTAGTATTGTTTGTATAATTATATATATTATTAAATAAACCGTTGTGGCTAAAACTGCGACGTGCCGTATATATATATATATTTTACAGTTTCTGGTATGGCTTATTGTTACAGTTTCCGACCTACTCAGACAAAATAATGTAAAGACGGTAACGAAACCCTGTCCGTAGAAGTTGAATGGAGCCTATAAATGCAAAGACTTCGAGTTTTTTTTCTAAATGTTATTTCTGCGTTTTTATTAAACTTCCGCCATTTGCTAAAACATTGTGATTTGCGAGTGGTGTAGGTAAAATAAGAGAAGCATACCTTTCGTCGTTACGTTTTTTCATCCGTTTGCCTGGCGATTAAATTCCCACAGCATAATTTCGTATAAGGCGTTCGTTTCCCGCCTTTTATTCTCCTAATCGATACGCGTGCATTTCGAGCAGCACTCTCAATATTAGGTTTCACACATTTGTTCAGCCGCACTGTTATAGAACAGTGTGGCCTTTTCTTTTCGCGCCAATGGACACAGTTTTCTAAAATTCTTTTTCTTTCTCTGCAAGTTTAGTAACGCCATGTTGGATGTTCTGCGGCCCATTATCATTCCTTAAAGGAACTGCGTTTATGCATTATGATTCAGTTTCGTTTCATTTGCAAAACTGCTGCTACAGAAGATTGCATAAAAATAACTTAAGCTTCATAAAGTTGGCGTTCCTGATCTTGCCCACATCGCTGCCAAAAATCGTACACGTATTTTCGATACCATTTTTTTTTTTTTTAAGATAATTGTCTTTTATAGGAATGTATGAGGACAGAATTTTATTACGCATGTTTGTATACTATAACGGAGATCTAATTTATTTGATAATTAATTCTGAACCTACAGAGTTTCATAACTTCATTTGGTTTGATGTGTTTACTAGGAAATTACCGAATAACCTTGATGGTATCTCTGCGAAAACTATGTCGAAAAGGAAGAGGTCGGGAAAAGGAACCTGTAAAACTTTATCGAAGCAATATTCTCATCTCGAACAATATAATTTCAGCAATGCTCCTTTATGTAATGAGGGAAGCAACGCTGCAAATTAACTAATAAAACTTTCCAACAGCATGCCTCAAAACATGCAAAGGTCTAGTTCGTTATAGATTATTAATATTTTCATCTTCAGACGGAGAGTAATATATACAATACTTTCAAAATGTTCAACTAACCATTTTTCTACAAAACTAGTTAGAGTATGTAAAATTATGAACTTACACACTATAGCATTGGCAACGCAAAATAATACCNTTTTTCTACAAAACTAGTTAGAGTATGTAAAATTATGAACTTACACACTATAGCATTGGCAACGCAAAATAATACCAATATATCAAGAATATATGCATTATGCTCTGTAAAGTTATTAAAGGTGGATGCGAATTAAAATATTAAATTAATGTATGCACGTAAGTATGCATGCAGGGATGGATGCATGCAGATTTGTATATGTGCAGGTATGGATGCATGCGGGAATGTATGCACTCTGCAAACACTACGTCTGAAAAAATTATGCTCATTGTTGCATANGCAGGTATGGATGCATGCGGGAATGTATGCACTCTGCAAACACTACGTCTGAAAAAATTATGCTCATTGTTGCATAGCTAAAAAATCTAACATAAAAATTTTCGGGGACGCCACTCTGTAAATTTCAATCATATTTAAATAAAGATTTTAATGCGCAAAAGCCATATTTTTTCACTTTNCGGGGACGCCACTCTGTAAATTTCAATCATATTTAAATAAAGATTTTAATGCGCAAAAGCCATATTTTTTCACTTTTATATAAAATAACAATTCAGCAAATAACTAAATTCACAGTAAATGACGCATGTTGGACCATTCAAAAAGATCTTTGAAAAACAGAAGTGTATAGAAAATATGGAATTTATAACACTATGGCGTGAAAAGACTTCCGGAGTAGTTGTTTTATAAAAGCTGAAATTAAAAGAAATTCTGTTATCAGTGTAAATGTCTGCAGGGCACATGACGGATAACCGAATGGCGTGCCTTTTGTTAGTTTGAAACGAAGGCGCCACCGCCGTGCTGACGGTAATAAAATACTTTACGATACATCATCTGCGAACTTTCACTTACGTACGTTGGGCGCTGGATTACAACGCCGGAATTAACTATATCAATTTATAGCACTCTCATTTATCTTCCTTCATCTGCAAATCCCCGCTCTCTGGAAGGAAACGATATTACATTTAGCAGCAGTTATTCATTCTCTTATCGAGTAGAACAGATCGCAATTAATTATTTTGGCGTGATTTCGGTGATAACTCTAATATCTTCCGCTTTAATTTCAGAATAAACATTTATTTATTGCTCGCTGTGAGTGCTGTAATACCTACATTTAGGCATATTTTTGTCAGATGGTTGATGCGAAATTAGAAGAGGAGACGTCGAAAAACCATAAAAACAACAGTAGTGTATGAATGGGTCTACGGGGACAATGTACAGGATGAGTATAAAAGAATATCTCAAATTTGAAGGTATATGATATATAAACCAAACAACCTACAATCTTGATTGACCAATCNGAGTATAAAAGAATATCTCAAATTTGAAGGTCTATGATATATAAACCAAACAACCTACAATCTTGATTGACCAATCTAATTAACCGTGGAACCGTGAAGTTTGTTTACCATACATTCATAAATGTTCAATGTGAACACCATGATCAGCCCGAACGACATCTACGCGATAATCAAACTCGTTCCACACTCTTGTAAGCATGTCCGGTGTTACGGTTTGGATGGCGTTCGTAACTCTCGGTTCATGGTGGTGAGGGGGAAGCGAGCTCACATTCGACACGTCAATGTGAAGGGGACGGTCTGATGTTTCCTCTATGTGCCGAGAACGAGGTAGACGATGCCTTCATGTCAAAGCTGCTTTTTAGCGATGAAGTGACGTTCCATACATTGGGTTGCTTTTCAAGGTGGAAATTTCTCTCACATTAACGAGATATCTACAGTCATTAGCGAACTGAAAGGGAGTCGTTTTATCGCATGATGTGATGAACTGCTTTCTTCTGAAATTGTAATGAAAAATAATAATGAATTATTATTATGAAATAATATTTTTTTGTGTCATATATTTTATTCCTTCACAAATTTGAAGTAGTGCTATGAGCACTCAACTATTAACGTAAATATCCACATACATAATATTAATGAAGACTTTAAGTACAAAAAATACATGGATAGAAAGAATGATGGGATTATTGGAAGATTGAGGGAAAGACTGCGAGATTGATGGAAAGATTGCGAAATATTTATGAAAAAATTGCGAAAGATTTTAGGAAATATTACGAAAGATGATGGAAATATTGCGAAATATTGATGGAAAGATTGAAAGATTGATGGAAAGATTGAACGATTGATGGAAATATTGGAAGATTGGTGAGAATTGGCGAAGATTCCTGAGCATGCAGAGCCGATTGCGATGTGTGCGGTGCTGGATGGTGAGGATTGCAAAATATTGATATAAAAATAGCGAAAAATTTCTGGGAAGATTGAAAGATTGATCATGATTGACGAGCATTGTAGAGCGTGCGAAGCTAATTGCGGAGGATTGTGTTTGATCGAAGGATTGCGAAAGATTGGTGGAAGCATTTCAAAAAATTGATGGAAAGATTGGAAGATTGATGGAAAGATTGCGGAGCTGATTGCGAAGGATTAGGCCTGAGCGAAGGATTGGGGTTGATAGATGGATTGGGGTTGATAGATGGATTGGGATTTATCGAACGATTGGGATTTATATAAGGATTGGGATTTATCGAAGGGTTGATATCTGAGAAGAGCATGAAAGTTAAGACTGACTATCACCCTCGTAAATTTCAAATCTCAAGGAGCTAGCCCTACTGTCATTTCAACTAACGCAAGCATTTCTACAATGACCAGAAATTTAGTAACACAAACACAGAGTTTTGCATGGTTCCGCTATTCCCAATGTACAATTTTGGTACGAATTAACAATAAATACTTCAATGATTTACATTAAAGAAAAAATAAATAAATCTTATAATAAATACAGATTTTCGATTTGACATACTCTATGCCTAAAAAACCAATATTGCTACCAGAAAAAAAAATCCTTGAAGTAATAGTGGGCGTAACTGCTGAGCACCTTCGGGTATGTTCAACAATTCCGAGTTGAAGGTGTGCGAGCACCCTCTGAGTCGAACCGAAGACTGCCGAGCTCGTTTTAGTCGATCCTCAGTAGATGGCTCTGTCACAGCCACACAGCTCCCATTTTGAATACATTGTCCCCGTAGACCCATACGTACACTACTAACAACAACTTTTACATTATTGCGTTTTGATTTTATTTGCCGGCATGTGTGTATACAAACAGACACAAACTTAATCAATTTTGTCTACAATTGAAAGAAGACAGTTAGAATGTCCTAGCCGGGAATGTGTACTAAGTCTCTCGAGGATCAAGGGAATGTGAGTATATGAGACTGCTAATTTGAGATAATCGTATAGCTTTGATCATCCAGGAGTAAGAGTAGCACTATAATGGACAGCTGGAAAACAAATCTGATTACAGGAGTTCTGACGCTTTCTCGCCGGCAAGAGACTGAAACTTTTGGTTCAGTTTTGTTTGTTTAATTTTAACTACGTTGATAAAACATATGTGTGGCGGCATAAATAACCGCAAGAATTGCATTATTAATAAAAAACATTTTTTTAATATAATTAAAAACTTGTAAAAACTAGGAAACATTTATAAAATTGGTTATGCACTACTGACAACCAAAAAATTTCAATCATGAAAATCCTACTTTTCATCCAAAATGTTCTAAACGAGGAAAACTATTTTATGATTCTCAAGGAAACACCACATTGAATATTAACGCTGTGTTGCTTTTTACCTGATCTGAAACATACTGATCAAAGAGATTTATTGCATATTATTTCAAGTGGCAAAGCATAAAAAATTCTTAAAAAAAAAAAAATTAAAGGATTTTAACTTATAGGTGCCGTTGAACTAATGGCTAGGCTAAATATGAGTTACAGTAAGTTTTTACGAATGAGTGCACTTTTTTTTGATAATTCTGAAAACAGACTCCTGTACTGGTATTTCCATGGCAAAATATTTTCTACTGACATACTGGGCAGCTTGATACGCCATCTGAGTGTGTTTACGTAAACATTATCTGTGGCGGAGGGAGATATCGCTGTATGCAACTCTAAACCAATTTTCGTCTTTTGCGCATGTCCGAACACCTACTCGCCCGTTGCCAATACAACTGTCAAAGTCACGTGCTCAACAGTGGTGAACGTGTTTGCTTACAGGATGTTTACAGTTAACTGAGAAAAATTTTGAAAGCCCTGCTTAAGTTATACTTGTATACACATCTTGTATCCTTTCGCCATATGTAACATTAACATTGCCATGAACCTTACACTGTGAAAATGTTAGAAAAGTAAGTATTGAACTAATGTGCTCATTCTTACACTTACATGAATGAAAAAAAAAAACAACAAAATAAAGCGAAATAATTAATTTTTCAAGTATTCGCAAATGCTTACCTAACACTTTAAGTCCAACGTTAAACAAGGGACTACTATCCCTCCATCGTTACCAACTTTACTGGGCGCATGCCAAACGTTGTGCCCGTTAAAATGTATCCAAAGTATTGACAGTGACATTTTACAAAGGTTAAAAACAGCGCATACTTTCGAATTTTCAACATATCCGATCTTTTCAGAGAACAAAACACTTAGACAAATTTGGATGTGTTCTAGTTGCATTAAAACAAAGTAACTGGAAGTTCACAAACATCTCAAAGCACGTGTTTACATTAACAGTGTTCTAATATCTAATCCTNCATAATCGGGTCCCTGAAAGTAGATCTTTAGCAGGGCTTCAGAAAATCTTGAAGTTACCGTGAATACATTATAACGCAAGCATTTCTACAATTATCTATACAATTACTATATCATACTTGGGCAGGTGGTTGCCAATCGTATGAAGGGCATAGTTTAGTCTTACATGCATGCATTAAAAAAATTCTGAGTAGCATTCTTATGCCTACAAAAAAAAACAATCGAGACAATGAACCATTAGCAGATTCTGGCATCGTGTATTAATTAGTCTTCAAGAGAGGGGACCAGAAATGTAGTAACACAATCACAGAGTTTTGCATGGTTCCGCTATTCCCAATGTACAATTTCGGTACGAATTAACAATAAATACTTCAATGATTTACATTAAAGAAAAAAAAATAAATGTTATAATAAATACAGATTTTCGATTTGACATACCCTATGCATATAAAACCAATATTGCTACCAGAAAAATAATATCCTTGAAGTAATAGTGGGCGTAACTGCTGAGCACCTTCGGGTATGTTCGACAATTCCGAGTTGAAGGCGTCTGAGCACCCTCTGAGTCGAACCGAAGACTGCCGAGCTCGTTCTAGTCGATCCTCAGTAGATGGCTCTGTCACAGCCACACAGCTCCCATTTCGAATACATTGTCCCCGTAGACCCATACGTACACTACTAACAACAACTTTTACATTATTACGTTTTGGTTTTATTTGTCGGTATGTGTGTATACAAACAGACACAAACTTAATCAATTTTGTCTACAATTGAAAGAAGACAGTTAGAATGTCCTAGCCGGGAATGTGTACTAAGTCTCTCGAGGATCAAGGGAATGTGAGTATATGAGACTGCTAATTTGAGATAATCGTATAGCTTTGATCATCCAGGAGTAAGAGTAGCACTATAATGGACAGCTGGAAAACAAATCTGATTACAGGAGTTCTGACGCTTTCTCGCCGGCAAGAGACTGAAACTTTTGGTTCAGTTTTGTTTGTTTAATTTTAACTACGTTGATAAAACATATGTGTGGCGGCATAAATAACCGCAAGAATTGCATTATTAATAAAAAACATTTTTTTAATGTAATTAAAAACTTGTAAAAACTAGGAAACATTTATAAAATTGGTTATGCACTACTGACAACCAAAAAATTTCAATCATGAAAATCCTACTTTTCATCCAAAATGTTCTAAACGAGGAAAACTATTTTATGATTCTCAAGGAAACACCACATTGAATATTAACGCTGTGTTGCTTTTTACCTGATCTGAAACATACTGATCAAAGAGATTTATTGCATATTATTTCAAGTGGCAAAGCATAAAAAATTCTTTAAAAAAAAAAATTTAAGGATTGTAACTTATAGGTGCCGTTGAACTAATGGCTAGGCTAAATATGAGTTACAGTAAGTTTTTACGAATGAGTGCACTTTTTTTGATAATTCTGAAAACAGACTCCTGTACTGGTATTTCCATGGCAAAATATTTTCTACTGACATACTGGGCAGCTTGATACGCCATCTGAGTGTGTTTACGTAAACATTATCTGTGGCGGAGGGAGATATCGCTGTATGCAACTCTAAACCAATTTTCGTCTTTTGCGCATGTCCGAACACCTACTCGCCCGTTGCCAATACAACTGTCAAAGTCACGTGCTCAACAGTGGTGAACGTGTTTGCTTACAGGATGTTTACAGTTAACTGAGAAAAATTTTGAAAGTCCTGCTTAAGTTATACTTGTATACACATCTTGTATCCTTTCGCCATATGTAACATTAACATTGCCATGAACCTTACACTGTGAAAATGTTAGAAAAGTAAGTATTGAACTAATGTGCTCATTCTTACACTTACATGAATGAAAAAAAAAAACAACAAAAGAAAGCGAAAGAAATAATTTCAAGTATTCGCAAAAGCTTACCTAACACTTTTAGTCCAACGTTAAACAAGGGACTACTATCCCTCCATCGTTACCAACTTTACTGGGCGTATGCCTGATGTTGTGTCCGTTAAAATGTATCCAAGGTATTGGCAGCGACATTTGAAAAAGGTGCGTATACTTTCGAATTTTCAACATATCCGATCTTTCCCGAGAACAAAACACTTAGACAAATTTTGGATGTGTTCTAGTTGCATCAAAACAAAGTAACTGGAAGTTCACAAACATCTCAAAGCACGTGTTTACATTAACAGTGTTCTAATATCTAATCCTNTAAAACAAAGTAACTGGAAGTTCACAAACATCTCAAAGCACGTGTTTACATTAACAGTGTTCTAATATCTAATCCTTCCCACGTTATTTTTGTGTTAATAGATTTCTGTCCGCGGCTTCGCCCGCGTGTTCTACACGAAGAAGCTACTAATTTTCTTGTGTATAAAAAAAGGTCCTTTACCTTTTTGTTTAGACAACATTAGTGAGTCTGCCCTCAGGTGCTAGAATTATCAAGTCGCTATGTGAACTTAACTCTGGAGTAGGTCACTAGAGCTGCCCATGTGAAAAGCAGTCTTCCCACAAATCTCTCCCTGTCACCTTAAGTAACTGTCACTGGACCTCACTTAGTCATAGCAAAACAGACCTTGTGGGGTAATTGCAGTATCTTGATTTTAAAACGGTACTCAGATGGAATTAGTCGCACACGCATGTCCAACGGAGACATTGTACCCCTTTTCACCGTCTCAGGAATAGAATTTAAAAAAGTCCTAAAATTGCATTAAGGCTTTTTAATAGGCTACCTTTTGAAGCTAAGAGAACAACGATATCTGATATGGTTAATAAGGTTTAAAGAATACTTCGAGAATAAATTTTACCTCTTTTCACCCTCTTTGGGGTCGAATTTCGAAAAATCCTTCCATAGTGGATGTTTTTGCGTCTAGCGGTTAGGGCTGTACGTTGGTGAGTGAGTGAGTCAGTAGGGACACTTCATTTTATACATAAAGACTGTCAGAGAAGCAGTCTAGAATTTAAATACGGAGTTTGTATCTGCGCAGCTTGCATTGGCACTCTGCCATTGAAAACGTTGGAAGTACGCGCGCGCGCACGCATGTGTGTGTGTGGGAAGAAAGGTGGGGCGTGTTTGAGGGGTAAGGAGGTAGTTACCCACCTGTGACGGTGGCGGACTTGACGTCGGCGTACTCCTGGTCGTTCCCGAGGAAGGCGGGTATGGTGGAGAGGCATCGCAGCTGCAGCTGCGCGGGCAGCCCGGGCATGTCATCTGGCAGCAGGACGCTCAGCTGCACCGTGCTCGACGACAGCGGCTCCTTGGCCGACGGCCGCTGCTCCGGGAACAACCTCAGCATCTGGTCCTCCATCTGCAATCACCACACCCCACACACACATCCTCAACGTCTCTCAAGATTACAATGACATAACTGGGGGAGGGGGGGTGTATATTGCCCCTCCTTATATAGTAAAGGGTGCCAGAATGAGAGTTATTGGTAATCAACTAATTTTATCCAACCGAGATGCGTTGATAAATTACACACGAGGATGATTAAAAAATGCGGTAACAAGATCTCTCAAAGACAAGTTTTATTCCACAGGCAGATACACTGATACACACTAGTATGGCACTGGTACACGTCGCCATGCTTGTCCAAACATTTGTTCCAACGGTACACCGAGGTATCAATGCCAACATAGAAGAAATCTGCACCCATTCCCTGAAGCCACGTCATGGCGGCTTGCTGAACTTCCCTATCGGCTGTGAATCTCCTGTCATCCATGCGTCTCGTCAATGTTCCGAAGAGATGGGAATCACTGTGACAGGTAGTGGCTGTATGGATGATTGTCAAGCACCACCCACCGAAAACGCCGTAACAATTCACGCATGCCCATGGCTGAGTGTAGTCTGGCGTTGTCGTGCAGCAACACGACGCCTGTTGCGAAACGTCCAGGTCGTTTTCTACAAATTGCCTCCTACAACCACCCCGGTGTGTGACAGTGATTGTCAGCATTCGCTGTCGCGTCCCTGGTGAGTAAAACAACCAGAATCACGTCCCTGTGGTCCCAAAAAACCGCCGCGTCGCCGTAACTTCCTTCGTGGATGGAGCTCTTCGGAATTTACTGGAAAGTGGGGACGATGTGTGTTTGTTTCCAGGACGTAAATACTATCTTCGTGTCGGTGTCTCATGATGAACCCACGTTTCATCCCGTCTAACAACAAGGTGCAAGAACGGCACCCCTTCCTTATGGAACAGCATCAAGTGCATGAGATACAATCCTATCTTAGTGACTTTGTGTAATTCTGTGAGTTGCCTTGGCAACCAGCATGAACACGGTAGCCCAGTTGCTCATGAACGATATTGTTCACACTGCCCGCTGAGATGATGAGTTCCTTAGAAACATCACTAAGTCGTACGCGACGATCGTCCTGAATCATACCTTCAATACGACACACATTGTCATCTGTGGTGGATGTGCTTTGCCGACCCGATCACTGCTCATCTTGCACATCTGTCCTGCCGTTATCAAACTCACACCTTTTTCCATGACATCACATTAGTGTCGTATACCTCAATAAGTTTACGATACATTTTGACTTGTGATGTGCCCTTTGGACGTAAAAACCTGACAACACTACGCACTTCCATGTTTGACCGTGTTTTCGTAAGCGCAGCCATCTTAAAACTGGCATCACAAGTGTCTGACGTAACACATGTGCTATATAACGGATGTGTGGCAAAGCTGTGGTCTTCTGCTACTTCCTGGAACGAAATTAGAACAAAAGGAGGAATATTACACTAGTGAGAGCTCTTGTGATCTAACTTTTTGAATCGCCCTCGTTACAGTCTCTAATGAATGGTTATAATATATTTTTAAGTCTTATATAAGTCTTCACTTCTTTTATATTTTATGGAGCATGTAATTTAGGTTCAGAGCGCGTTAAAATTAAATTTATACGAGAAGGATTTGGTCGGTGTTAAACAAAGAGGTGAACTCTTCAAGAGAAACACAAATGTGTTAAAAAGGGTGCTTAAAGGATCCCCAACCCCTCTCTTTCTAGGGGAGCACCTAAAGACGTGCCCACTCTAACTTGGAGATGTTGTTCCGCCGTGTTTTACGAGTTAAAACAATGGCTAAAGCACGTGCATATGCTGTTCACGGTAAAGTGAGCATTTCTGGAATCAACCTTTGAAAAATGCCACTGCCCTTACATTCATATATTATAATTAGCCATTAAAGTTGGTAACGACGAAGGGAAAGTATTTCCACGTCTGAACTTTTTATTAAAAGTGTTAGATAAACATGTGTGAATTTAGAGATTTTTTTTCCTTTCTATTTAATTTAATGAATGTATGTGTAAAAATCAGAAAATTTGCGAAACATTGACTTTTATAATAATTCCACAATTTCACTCGACCGACGCTTGCATAAAGTGACAAGGCCTATGAAAATGCCAATTTCGCAAATGGTGGGAGAATAAATAATGTGCATACAAATAGGTCTTTAAGCAGAACTTTCGAAAGTACTCAGTTTACCGTGAACAGTCTTTAACAAGAATAAAAAAATAATATAAGAAGACCAGTACCAAAATAGGCTTAGGAGTAAGAGGAATGTCACAAGTGACAAGAAAAGCATACAAAATAAAACAACTTTAGATTAGTGCCTAGAAAGGAATAATATTTAAAAGAACCAATCGATGGTGAAATATAAATACATATCAATGGAATTATAATTGTGACAGTCATTGCAATAAATGTGAATAAACTGGTGCCTATGAACAAATACAGTTAAAAATAAGTAGACTACCTCACGTCTCACAGAAATTAATACACCCAAATATGTACCGCAATGTTACAGTCGTAAAGTAAATTAAACTAATTTCAAGAAAAAAAAAACGTATATAAGTAAACTTGTGTCAAGACACTCCTAGAAATTAACAGGCGTAAATTATGTGTGGACAAGGCTGTTCACGGTAAAGTGAGCACTTGTGAGGCCCTGGTTAATATTTATTTCAGCGATTATGTATCCTTTAACACATTTTTAAAATAAATATTGTCATGCAAGTAATAAACACAGTGTGTATATTCCATCGCATTCGGAAGCTGACTTCTAAGGCTAAAATAAAATGTATTTATTGACTATTATTCCAAATGAAAGTGCTTTCAAAAGTGCTCACATTATCATGAATAGCCTTTACCAAGAAGAGCATAGGAATAATTAATAAAGTTAAACTAGTGGCAAGGAAAACTTAAAAAATAATAAAGCCTAACTTATACATTAAATTTAATAGAAGTACGCTGTTTCCGAAAAATAAATACTTATAAAGAGAAGAATCGTAGGAAAAAACAAGTACAAATAAATATGAATTGACTAGTGCCCAGAAAGAAAAAAATGTTTATAAACATTAATAATTGCGAAGAAAGGTATAGAAACAAATGGAAGTTGACTAGGGCCTATAAACAGCAAACAGTAGTGTTTGACGTTGCGTGGGGAAAGAGGAAATGGAAGACAGTATCTAGAATTTAACCACTTTATAAACGCACAGATGGGTGAAAAAAACTAATTTTCAATAAAAACTCGCGTAAAATAATGAATAATAAATGCAACTTGACAAAGCCACTAAGGTGGCAACAAATTGGAAAAGTATAAATGGAAAACAAATGAAACTGTCATGAATCTGGCGCAAAAAGAAAGTACACAAGTTAGCCACAAGTAAAAAAAAAANAATGGAAAACAAATGAAACTGTCATGAATCTGGCGCAAAAAGAAAGTACACAAGTTAGCCACAAGTAAAAAAAAAAATCAAGAACTATTTCAAGGAAGCAAATGAAATATTCCCCTATATTACCCAGAAAAAGAACAGGAGCANAAAAAAAAAATCAAGAACTATTTCAAGGAAGCAAATGAAATATTCCCCTATATTACCCAGAAAAAGAACAGGAGCAGAGGCGACAAAAATGTTGACAGGTATAGGGTTGGCAACGGCTGGCAAAGTAGATTTTTTTTCCGTCAAGCAAGCTATGATTTCTAATAAAATAATAAATAATTTATTTTATATTATTAATTTAAGCAGGGAAATATATATTAGTGGTAAACGATGCGATACTACGCTATTTTCTATACGATCTTATTCCGGTAACTTCGTTGTTTTACTAATACATTTTAATTTTTGTAAAGCGAGTGTATTTTCTGTAATTTAAATACTTATTTAAATGTTTTAATATAATGTATACATATTCGTAATGTGTATTTTTAAAACACCAGTGACAAAATATCATAGACATTATTAAAAGAATAAGAGGAACAATAAATGTAAAATGTCCTCCGTGGCAGCTCACGAGTGGCTCCCTTCGCTACTTTGGATGTTGCGTTTTTAAATACTTGAGAGTAAAAATATCTGAGGTAAACAACTGTGCCAGGACTGGGATAGCGAAGGGAATGATGACATAGAACGTATCCGGATAAAATTAATTGAAGATCTGATATACGACCTACAGAGGCTAATGGCCGACCTAGTGAGGGATTCCGAGCAGATTTTCGCACCCGGTGTTTTACAATAATACACTGTACATGATAACAATTTAAATTTATTTATATTGCTGTAGTTTACGGAGTACAAATATTAAAACACAGTTTCGTAAGTAACATAATATTCTAGTGCCCCCTTCTCCTCTCCGACCGATATACGCACGTGGTCCAGCACACCAAGTCTTCATTTGTATTCAATACCTTTGCGTAAACACCGTAAGTTCCAATATTACATGTTCTAGGATCCCTCAGCTTCAAAATATACACCAGATACTTGTTTTTTTGGCGGGAGGAGGGAGATTCCTTTTAAAATTGCGAATTCAATGGCGTTAGACATTTGTTTGCCTTCCTTCGTCCTCCAGTCATGCTCATTTCAAGGCCGTATAGTTTAACTTGTGTTATGCCTTTCATAGCTTAATAAGGAAAAAATAAAAATGTGAACATTATACATATTACAAATATAAGGAAGATGAACGACATATTTTATTTGTCTAATGTAGTGAAATAATGTTTCCCAGCTGTTTTACCACTTTATCAGATCTGAGTATATTTCAAGGGGTAAACGTAATATTTTTAGGAACTGCAGTGGCATTCGCTGGAATGGCGTAGGAATAATATGTGGGAGAAACCACTCTTAGTGCACTGTCGTGCTCGCTACTCTGACCTCTCGAATGCCATTTACATGCGGTACCGCATTAGTACACATCGCTACAACAGCTCTGGAAAACTTTGTACTGCTTGCTCTTCTGAATTAGATGCAAATAGTTCTTTTTAAGATATATTTTATAATATCTTTGGTTAGTTCTTGTGTTTCGAGTAAGTAACTGACTGATCTATTTCGGAAGCCCTTGCAGAGGTTTGCTGTATTTCGTGGAAAACAAACAGCACGACAAAAAAAACCAACAGAAAAAAGTCAAGATTAGCAGTTTTCAACAGACCTTGCAGTATGCATAGCTTACAAACTTCTGCGGGAATTCAGCAAGTAAATGGAAAAGAAAAAATAAATAAAACACACGAACAAACAATGAAACGAACGTACTACGATGGCAGGATGTAAATTCATATGCGAATAACCATGGACGACACTAATGGCCACATTGTCCGAACCGAAACAGATAAAATATTTGCACAAAAACTGGACAACCTGTGGGCGTGTCCTAGCCTGTATATCCACTGGGGGACCGAAAAGACTCTACTTTCTTAAACGACGCCAATGTATTGTTGCAGCAAGGTTTTTATTTTGTTTCGTCTTCGCAATGCCGTCCAAAAGTAATTTGTAAATGTTTTTACATCATGTCCTCGTGACTTACGTTCGTTCGATTACTAGTTCCGATGGGAAGGCTACAAGCGCACATGTTGCCGAGGATAGCAACACATTTGAATCACTGACAATTACCTACCCGATTTAAAATCAAACCAGGATTGTGCTATGTACCAGAACTGCTACAAAAGTCCTCATACTTAAGCATAGAGAAAGGTATAAATCACACTTTCAATGTAACATGGCTCCAATTCGGAAAACGCGAAACAGAGGTAAGGCCATCATTGGAAAAGAAAATGTTCTGGTGTTTGAAATATATTAAGGTCGTGACAATATTTTCAGTAATAAAAGCAGAATAATGATGTCTGGATCTACGCAGTTGCATGTGAACCGTACTTTATCTAGTGTGAATTTATAATATAAATTAGATTATTATCCTTATTATCACTTACTCTGCAGACAAAATAGTAACTGGAGAGCTACATTTGTAAATGCTTTAATTCCTTCAAGGGAGAATGTTAAAAAAACAGTGTTTACACTTTAAAAATGCTTTCCTGAAACGTTATCCCTTTAGACTTGTGATGCTATTACTTTGACTGTGCGATATTACCACCATTTTAAGTAACTGATCATACTTAATCAACTATGTTTTGTTGACTAAATTACGTTATTTTGGCTCGAGAAAATTTCCAGTTAAAAATAATAAATGAAGAAACTTTAGAAGAGATAATGGTGCAGCGAAACTCTCTTCCAAGCCAGTCCACTGACGTAAATATAGAGTAGCGATATCGAGCGTGACATCCGGCTGAAAATTGGTATTCAGGACAGTCGCCATCTAGTCGGTCGAGTGGGTTGTTTCTGCGTCCTTCGTCACAGTCTCATGATTTATCGTCAAGAAACTCTACGTAATACAGAGTGCTATAAAATATTATTTTCAAAACGCCATCATACGCAACAACATGAAATCAGTCTTAAATAGTTTAACAATTTTCTGACTTTCTCTTTTAATGCGGTGGTCTGCACCAGTGCTGCCAAAGGATGTAGAAGAACTATGTGTAATGAAAACTAAGGGTACTTAAAAGTGACTCACACACACATATGTATGTATATATATATATAGTGAGCCTGTTTAGGAGTAGAATTTTAGAAATGTTTCATATTTCGTAATTCTGTCCATTAAGCCTAGAGCCTATTTTTTTAAAGGGTGAAAATGATTTAAACTTGTAGTTTCTCGATCGATCCAGCTATGAAAATGCAGATAGAGCATGTGGACTTACAACACACCTTTATCTTTATTATTACTATTCCATAGTACGAAAGATCACTCTTGAAGTCCCGTACAGGAGCGTTTTCGATCAAAAGACCGCATGGCAGTTCAGCACCACCGTGCGCATAGAGGGATGACACATTCATTGCACTTATCTATTTTGGTCTTAACAGTCTCGCTTTTCTATGTCTTGAACACGCAAATACCTTCGTTCAGAAGACGCCTTAAAAGTCGCATTACAATGTTATTTTGATCAGTACTTGTGTGTCTATTTTTTCCCCAGATAAATCTCGTAACATACTGATTTGTATTGTGGAGTTGTTGTTTGAGTACTTTCAGGGCACACAATTCTTTTAAAGTACCAATGGCTTAAAGTAATGCCTTTATACAACGGTGTGTGTAAAAAGAGTTTTTCTTATTTACTCTACTTTGCCCAGGCTCAGAATGTCTCTGTCACAATTTAAAATTGTGTCTGTATATAGTGTGTTCGAAATCATATAAGTGCAAGAAAAATCCTTAAGCACAGTTAAAGAACAATTTACGAAACGTTTACGAAACGGAACACAAATATACCTCACATGTTATACAGCGAAACACAAATATCTGCTATATTGCTATTAAAATATGTCTAAACGCTTGGTTGAAGATATAAAACTAGCAAAGTAAGCAGTCATAAGTAAGGGTTTTTCGAATGAAGCAATGCTGTTGTTAGAGAAGGCCGTTAACATCGACCAAGAATACGTTATAACGGAACGTGTTGAATCGGGCAAATAATGGCCTAGCTAACCAAAAATTTCATAATAAATTAAGGAAGAAAACAAATGTTGCGTGTGATGGCCATTTGGTGATTTAAAGAACCTTTTCTGCCTGGCCACTTAGCAATATGGAAATATAAACTTTCATTATTTCCGTGTGTAAAATGCGCTTGTTAGCACTCTGAAGATAGAAGGCGCCTGCAGTATGTTGCAAACATTGCCTGTTTGGTATACAGGATGAGATGTAGGAATATTGCCAACATCACATTCATCGCTGTCTTTGGCATACTGCGTGATTTATCAAGCTTTGGACACGAGATTGCCATCGGCTTTCGGCACAAAAGTGGCATTGGTTATGAACAGCGCATTTTGTGAATTGATCACGTGCTGTTATAAGTTAAGTCTGTATGCCACGATAAAATTTTCTGTACAAGCTAGGGAGGAAGCTTCCACGAGACCTGCTACCCGAGCATGCATACAAGCAGTTATGGAGGGTTCTTTGGAGTAACCAATCCAACGACACTTGTTGCCGCAAATAAAAGAGTGGAATTTTTTATGATTTTAATTCTGCAATTGAACAATCTTCACTCACGACTTCAGCATTATGAGTTTATGCGCAGGCCCTAATCGTTTTGCTGTTATAAATGGAACTTTCGTATTAAATAAACACTAATTTAAGTCATAATTTTCACACAATGCTGTTTTATGATCAGTAAATATCTGTGTTGTTTGTTAAAATACCATTTATTCGTGTGTTACAGACTTTCTCTTTCTCAAAACAAAATAAATAAAATTACTATACCATCCAGTCTCAGATTTGCTAAAATTTCAACCTTGTAAGAAAACTTCCATCGAAAACTGCACACGATCAGTTTCTAAAACGACCAGGAGACGGCCAAATCTTCCATAGAACCACCCATACAATCGGTTCTGCAGGCTTGCACGGAATCGTCCAAGAAATACTCCCTCGTCGCATATGGACTTTGAAGTGTATCGTGACAGGGCAAGCAGCATCACTGCGAGAGAAACTCGTCTGAATGAATCGGGGCGCTACCTAGCGTGTGTCTAAATAGATAGTACAGTGACGCCTGTTGCGTATGGAGCTCTGAATAAGACTGTTGGTCACTGCATCCATGCTGACGACGATTCATTTGCGGAAACTGATTCAATTTGCATACCGGTACCCGAATGGGAACTCTTCCGATTGCCAAAGAGTTGCTTTATTCGATGAGACATGGTTTTCCTGTTCCATCGAGTGGTTGAACGTTGGCGTGTAAGGCTATGAACCTCCGAGAGAATACACACTGCTACAATTGTTAGAAGAACGCATGGTTCTGGTGGAACGTTGTTTTCTTGGCATTGTTTGAATCTACTGATACCTCTGGAAGGCAATTTCCTATTTCTTTATGTATTCATTATCGGAGATCTTGCGCGGTTGGCTGTTTTCCCGGGGGCGAATGGAGTCTTCCAGCAGGACAATGCCACGTGTCAGATGCCCAGATTTATCAGGGATTGGTTGGATGGGCGCAGCTACGAATTTCAATAACTTCACTGGACACTTGATTCTTCAGACTTAAAACCAATCTAGAAGCTTTGGAGCCATTTAGATCGTATGTATCCACCGATATACCCGTCAGCAGTTTTTGGATGTCCTGCAATCTGCATGGTTCAATATACGCTTGACATCGTTCCAGCATTTTACCGACTCTTTACCCGTCGTCTAGCTGCTACCTGTGTCGCACAAGATGGTTATTCTGGATATTGCCTGGTAGTCATTATATATAATATGACTGCACTGGCTACATTCTGGTCACTGCTACACGCTTAGTGCTGATCGCGATTTAAG
Organism: Clitarchus hookeri; assembly: GCA_002778355.1. Taxonomy (NCBI): domain Eukaryota; kingdom Metazoa; phylum Arthropoda; class Insecta; order Phasmatodea; family Phasmatidae; genus Clitarchus; species Clitarchus hookeri. Next base: position 1,171,656 of record NQII01000150.1, on the reverse strand, counting down.
CTGAATAAAGTAAAAAAAAAAGAACGCTTTTGTTACAGTTAAAAAATAAATTTGGTTCCAGAGTGCTTGAATAAGGCTTTTTTAAAATCTTAAATTGTTATTCATTGCTCACTGCGTACCACAAAAAAAAAAATTTAAAAGAGAAATTAATGGTGAAACAAGTGTAAATAAAATAACCATTGATAGATTTCTCAGTAGCTATGCTCACAGCTTTAAGACGAATAAGTCATTTTGTGGAACGTGATTCACAGTTTTTATTGTTAGCATGTGTGTGACTATGATTGAAGTGGCGTCATGTTTCATGTTTTTTTTATAAAGAGAAATTGAAGCGATTACTGAGGAAGCAAAGCTAAACATATGCGTGAGCGTGATTCACTCATATTTTTTTAGGTCAATTCTTAAGTTTAAATGAGTGTGTTAACGTAGGAAAAACTAAATATTACATCACAAATACATTAAAAAGAAACTATTAAAAACCCTTACCTACGCTTGGGCGTAAAACTTACTGCATGAAAAGGATTATACTCTTCTGTTGGTGCGACTCTTAGAATGCCACACAACTCGATCTGCTCAGGGTTCTTGAAGTCTTTTCATATCGATTATTGGTGACGCACCTAACACCGTCCAATGCCCTTCGAATCGCGCAGTCTAGGTTTAAGTGCGGGCAATGTAAATTTTGTCACATTTACTTGGACGTCTCAGAAAACACTTTGGCCTTTAAAGCGGCTGTCCAGAGCAGTGTCTCCGCGGTAGACGTAGGCTCTCGCTTGTTCAGAAGCACTCCACTAAGATTACTGAAACGATCGCCTGAAAA
>NQII01000150.1:1158539-1170837 GCA_002778355.1 Clitarchus hookeri | reverse complement strand
CGGGGACGCAAACACCCTGGTGTAAACTATTGGACGACTTACCATACATTTAACGCTGTATCAAGGTGGTAAATTCAATATTTCTTGTTTACAACGAAAACTGTTCACAAAATAATGGTCTCGTCAGGAAATAAATCATATTCAGCTTAGTGGCAATATTGTGAACAAACTGTATTAAAACTTTAGATGTACTTTACCTACTCCGTTTAGTAATGTTCGTTGGCAAACTTCAACATTGTTAAACTGATTATTCTGTAGTGTATTTTTTCATCTCTTTTTGTCTTTAAATGGTTACCATTTATTTTTCTACTAGGTTTTTGGTTGTCATCTCAATGGCTCGCTTTCATACATCCAGAATTTTTTTTCATATCGACTTATAAGTAGAGAGTCTATTGTTCAGTTATTTTTATTGTGTAATTTGCATGGCAATACTAGTAGTTTATATTTTCTTTCCATTCTTCTGTTCGTAATATTTTTAGTCGCTCAAGGCATTGGATTAAGTAGACTTAAATTATTAGTTATTAATAAAACAAGTGTCCATAGGTTTTGCCTAATCACGCTTCAATTTTCTTTTGGAATACCAAAATAAGACCAATCAAAGAATTTCCAGAAATAAATGAAACTAGGAAAAGAGAAAAATATAGTGATAACCACAGGGGAAATATATGCAACAACGTCTTTACATTCAACCTGGTGTTTGAACTGCGTTTCAAGGAGTTAAGGGTACTCAAATATCTTTAAAACTATTACATTTCTTTCCATTTAATCGATCTACGTAAAAAACATTCTCTTCAGATCATATAGGAATGTTACTTTAAAACTGTCACGCTCATTAGAAACACTAATTCCTAGTCCTCTTAAATAGCTTAAAACGATGGTTTTAGACAATCAGATACATTAGAAACTACGGTATACTCCTGCAGCAAATATTGTTACAGATTGATCATCAATAAAATTATAGTCATAATTTATAATCCCGTACTAACACGCAGCAAGGTGAAAATAATTTACGCCAGTCCACTGCTTTGTGCGTAGAGGCGATTAAACCTAACATATCAGGCTATTGAGTGTTTTAATTTTCAGTTGGAATTGAGACACATTTTTACCATCCCAAGTGAACATTTAACATAAAGCAAAATCTTCCCAATTAAACTTTAAAAAAATAATTTTGCACAATTTGATAATTATTAAAACAAGGGACGAAATAAAGTGATATACAAAATATGTATCACTAATGTGTGCATTATTTAGATAAATTAAAGTCTGTTAACCAGGAAATCTTTCAAAACTTGAGAATTAGTTTTTTTTCAAGAAAGTCACGTGCGTATGGTTTTCATTCGACTGTCATATTATTAAAAAAAATTTAATATTTTAATTCTTAAAACAACAACAAAAAAGCATGCAAAATAAAATAACTGCATTGCCAGAACCTACTTAGGACTTGATTTAATTAAAATCTACATTTTTTTATGTTAATCTGAAAAATTTAATATTATTTTTTGTACTTACAGAATTTATTTTATATAATCTTTGTAAAATATTATTTGAGAACTACAAAACTACTTTAGATTGAGTGAAAAAACTGTTCTTATGATTTAAAAAAAATGTATGTTTTAGTGTTCAATCAAAAAACATTACGTATTCTTTCTGAAAAAGTTTATCTGCAAGAACAACGCACTTGGCGAATGGTACACTGTAAAATAATTTGCGACAGCTGCAATATCGCTTCCACTACCCGATAACGGATGTCCTTTGGAGAGAGTTCCCTGTTATAGGCTATTCACGGTAAAGTGAGCACTTTCTAAGCCCTCTCATTTGGAATAACAGAAAATTAATATATCTTATTGTGGCCTTAGACGTTAATTTTCAAGTCCGTTGAAAAATATTTACAGTATGTTTATTAGTTAAGTTGCAATATTTATTTAAAAATTCATGGAAAAATAAATAAAGGGCTGTTAGGGGAAAAGTAACTAGGACCTCAAAAGTGCTCACTTTACCGTGAACAGACTATAGTTGGCATGCTCTCCCGCCAGGGGGTGATATTGCAGTAAAGGAGGCTACGGCCGCTAATGGCCTCCGCACTTCCGGCGCAGACATCCCGGACGTAGGTGCTACAGAGTGATGAAGAGAGGGGTTGAAAGGGGACCCCGGACACCCGACGACCGAAACCCCCTTGTGCCCCTCTTGGCGAAATCACGACTTACGAGGCGGGATGAACCCCGGGGTCGAAGGACCCAGCATTTCTCCGGCTGGAAACCGCAACACCGCCACCCAAACCTCCCTTACGTAGCGCCGAGGCCAAGCCGCCACCCTTCACCCCCAACCCCCTTAAGTGAGTGATGAATCGCGACCCGGGCCGCACCCACAGCGTCACGCACGCCGCAGAAATCCCGCTCGGCTCAAGCCGGCGTCTTCTTGTTTCATATTTAACGAGGAATTTTCTCCTGCGGCGCGAGCACCTTCCTGCAAAATTCACGTGGCCCGGGTGAACAAGCACGCAGGTGCGACAGAGGCGGGGGGTTAATGTCTTGGTCGGAGGGGACGTCTTCAAAGCTTACCTACCATACGTCATGGCGGTGTACGGACCGACAGCGGATTCTCTTTCTGCGTCTGCAAAGAGATGCAGTCGCAAGAAACTAACACGTGCGAAACATGAGTCGACTGGAGTATCCTTTACCTAAGCTTAAATTTCGTAACAACTACAGCAAGGTTGTCTCTCCATCTTCTTACTCTCGAAACCTCGATGTTATGAGCCGCGCAAACTTCTCCCTCAACTAGTTTATTACTTACGTAACGCCTTTAAAACTCAGGGGACATGCATTCTCGAATATGAGGGTTGACAAAAAAAAAAAAGCCCTATACACTTATATCCTGAAACGTATTTTCATATAAATTAATTGTGGTTAAATTTGTGGCGTACATCATCTGCAGAAAAAGGTTGTTCCATCATGCGTGTAGGTTAAGTTGCATAGGAAGTAGGCGCGTGACGCTGCGTATGTAATTATTTAGTGTTGCGCGCCTGTGACCTATGCAACTTGTCCTACATGAATGATCGAACAGCCATTTTCTATAGCCTTGTTCTGCAGGCGTTGTACGCCGAAACTTTGACTAGAATTAAATTACAATAAAAATACGTTCCTAGATATAAGTGTACATGGATTCTGTGTTACTATTGGTCCAAAGAAACTACATCTGGAGTTTGGGCATTCAGTTTCCGAACATAAATTTGTTTTTAAAACTTTTAATACCAGGAAAATTACGGTGGTTTAAAGATTTATAAAACACGAAGGCTAAATTCTTACTAATTTTCTTCTACTTGATCTCTTGTAGCAAAGGTTCTTCTCTTCAAAGGGCAGAAAGGGCTTTTTTTTGGCTTGAAAGCGATATCGTGAAACGTAGCTGAGATGCGCCTATAAACGTTTAACATGTAAAACTATATAATATCGTTCAGCCGATAAGCCGCTAGGCAGGGTCCTTAAGTAGAAAAAATGAGTTCTCCTCATTCACTTTCTTTGTTTTGTCAATTGAAACTGGCCAAAGCTATGCACGGTTGATGCCTCCTAGGTAATTAAATTGAAAGCTTACAAACGAATAGTTACTAAGTTGGCAGAAAATTTGTAATGAACTTCAAGTGTGGAAATATTTGAATACCGGTGTAGCCAAATAAGAAAATTAAAAACTTTACATGCGAAAATAATTAAACGGTGCTACTGCTGTAGTGGCAGAACGGAAAGGCTTAAAAATAACACCACACCGGCCTGAACACACACTACAATATTGCAACACAACTTTATTAGTTTAAAGTTAAAAATGTTCATGTATCATTAAAGTTAATTGACAAAATACGAGAAGTAAAGAAGAAATGTAGGGACGACCAAGAGCATAGATTCTCACGTAAATAAATTACTTTCAATAGCCCTGCTTAGTATTTACTTTTCTGCCTTTTCATGTCGTTGCACCATACATAAAACTAGCTTTCTGACCGCGGCTTCGCCCACGTGTACTAAACACAGCAGCTACCAATTCCCTTTACCGATGGACGTCTTAGTACTCGACAATAGACGTTAAGCCCTCAGGTGCTAGGATTATCAAGCTACTAAGTGAGTATTCTCTGGAGCAGTTCACGTAGAATGGTCCATGTGGGAAGAAGTACTCCCTCAGATCTCTCCATGCAACCTTTAATGACTGTCCCTGGACCGTCTTTAGAGTCATAACAAAACAGATCTCGAGGGGGAATTGCAGTCTCTTGAATTTGAAAATGTACACTCGGATGGAATGAGTGGTATGCGCTTTAGGGAAATTTATCCCCCACCCTGCATATCCTTTAAAGACAGTAGTCTCGATGACATAGTTTTGCCAAGCCTTCACTTGGAGCCTGGTGGCATTGCGGTATTTGGCGGTAACATTACTGGAGCCCCAGCCTTGAGGGAAAGCCTGTGTGACTATAGGCCAGGAGGGTAGATGCATTTGAAGAACTCCACAGGGCGATTGATTGCACCGTCCATTTTTACAACTGTATCCAATGATTTGAACTTCATTTCTAGCCCTTCGAACAACATAACCAATGATTTATAAACTTGTTATATTGTTGACGTTGCCCAGTCATCGTAACATTAGCTTCTATAGCAATATTTTAAATCTATTTGTCGATTCACTTCCAAACTACAGAATATAAATTGTTCTCTCGGCATTTCCAATTGTAGTGAAAGTCCTCGAAAACACATTATACTCCGTTTTACCTTCTTAGGAGTTGAATTTCAAAAATTCCTGGAATTCAGTTTTTGGTATTTGTATAAGCCATATAGCACAACGATTTCTCATTGGGTGAATGAGCTATTGATGAATCCTTGAAAATACAGTGTACTCCTTTTTACCATCTTGGAAATCGAATTTTGAAAAATACTTTTTTAGTAAGCCTGCATATTAAGGGAAAGCCATCCCTTAATTGTCACGCTTCTCCAGCGGTTTGGGCTGTGCCTTGATTAGTGAGTCAGTCAGTCAGGTACTTAATTTTATACATAAATTTTAACGGTGTCATCAAATCTATTACTTTATTGATTCGTCGATAATGCGTAACTGTCAGTGTGATTTTTTAATGATTCCGGCAATGAGCTTAAATAATTTGCAGAACCATTAATTTTGACACACGCCATTGCAACATTTTGTTATAAGTTGTAGAAAACTTACAGTATGATATAATCATAAACTTGTACAAAAAATAATAAAATAAAAATTAGAAAACCAGCCAGTGTTTGCTGTTGCCAATAAATGTGTAACATATGAATACTTTGATTGACAGAATCTAGATGCTTGTGGACTATATTCTTTCTAAACATCAAAATATTTAACACTTACTCTGTTAATGATTTTTTTAAGTGCACTCTGAAAATATACAAAAAGGTCACAGTGTTACCTTTGCGTAGAATTAGCACATATAAATATCCTATCTTCGGCTTCGTGAGTTTGTTGAGATTTCATTTTGTGATGGGACTATAAATATTTAAGATTGGTTACTTACGATACAAAAACATCAACCAGAACAAGAACCAACACATTTTAAAGAAATTCGCAGGTGTAAATTAAGTCTTTTGCATTAATATAATTGTTTTGTATTTAGACTATTTGTTTTATTCTAAAAACAGTAGGTTGGATGGCTGCCCTTGAATTTATGAAATTCTTGCATCTTACTGTTTGCCTTCCAACATCCATTATACTNTTAAGTCTTTTGCATTAATATAATTGTTTTGTATTTAGACTATTTGTTTTATTCTAAAAACCAGTAGGTTGGATGGCTGCCCTTGAATTTATGAAATTCTTGCATCTTACTGTTTGCCTTCCAACATCCATTATACTCACATTTGTATGTTAGTTCCTGTATAAATTTTTATACAACTCTCTAAAGTAGTAATTGTTCATGTTCGCGATTATAAGGGAACATTTCACTAAACTTGCATGAAGTGTTCGCCCTTGTTGAAAATGGATGTAATCCTCAAGTTCCTCGTTCATCAAGAAACATACTGCATTTTGTTTTTCCTTTTTGTAAATCTTTTTGATGTATAGCCACATAAATTATTTAACATTTAGGCCCCGTGTAAGCATACGTTCTATGCAGATATGAAAAGACTAATTTTTAACGTGAAACTATGATCGTCGTCTCGTAGATATTCCCTGGTTTATGAACACACTAAATCGGAAATAGTAAATATTTACCGGTTGCCAGTTAAAACTCATCCATCTGGAATATGGTGGAAAAATATGACTAATTCTTCAGTTAAAAGAAATCCACTAATTAAAACAGTAGCAAGTTAGTTATTAATATTTCATTATTTAATAACTTCCATGATAAAGAAAACAGAGCATTCCTATGTAAGATAAGTTAAATAAGTTTTATTTTGTCAGAAATAAAAATTATTGTTTACAGAAACAAAATTGTGTATGTGGTTGGGATCGAACCTCCGCTCTAAAAGTAAAGCATACTGCATCTTTCATGGTCAGATTTCTTACCCACTGCTGTACTTTACCAATGGTTAACTGCCGCTCGCATTACGGGTACTGAACCTTTAAAATATAGTGGCTAACGGCTGTAAGTTTTGTGATGGGTACTTGATGATGTCGAAATATATACATATTCTGCGCACGTACGTGTCTTTGCAATGCTCGAAAATCAACCTAAGTCTAGTTCAGATACTGTGCTTTAAAAGGTAAATAGAAAGGCTTAAATTTACGAGGTTATCGATTCACTAGTATCTGCCATTTTACAATACAACGAGACTTTACAGATTCAAACTGTTCTTTTTTGTGACAGACTGGACCGTAATAATTTTACTAATTCGATAGTGAGATGATTTAATAAGTTACGCAGATTTTCACCAATAAAAATGGTGTTTTCGGCAAGTTGACTGATCAGGTAATAAGAAAACTACAAATTGTATTAAAGACTACATTGGTTATAACATTCCGCTTTCGGATGAGCACAGTTATTACCAGTCAATAGGTGACTTCAGAATAACAGTTTCATTCTGTAAAACCTCGTTGTGTTGTGAAATTGCAGATTCATGAAAACAGCGAAAAGCTCGCTAATAGAGACCGCTATATTTACCTTTTAAAGCGCAGAATCGGAACTAAACTTAACTTCGATTGTCTTTTGAATCTTACAAAGTCATGTGTATTGTGTATATTTCGACAGCATGAAGTACTTTCGCATTACGAAACGTATAGCCGTTTGCCATTGCATGTTTCTGTTACCACGCAGAATACGAGAGCGGTTTTTAAACAGGCAAAGTAGTAGATTGGAAGACGTCAGACCCCAAAAACCGGCGAATCTGTTGCATTTTGGGTGGAAGTTCGAGCCTAACAACACTGGAAAATTTTTTTATACATGTAATATCATTGTTTTGCGATAAAATAATTATACTTTATTCATTTTACACCGTAATACAGTTTTTTTAATTCTGGTGCTTATTTATTAATTAAATATAAATAACAGATTTTCTACTGTTTAAATTATTNTAATTCTGGTGCTTATTTATTAATTAAATATAAATAACAGATTTTCTACTGTTTAAATTATTGGGCTTCTTTTTAACCATTGGCCGTGGTGGTTTAGTGGTTATGCTACTCGACTCCTGCCACGGCGAACCGGGTTCGATTCCCGGCGGGGTCACCCCCGTATTTTCGCATGTGGGAATCGTGCCGGACGATGCTGCTGGTCGGCGGGCCTTCTCGGGGATATCCCATTTCCCCCGCCCATGCATTACGGTGCTGCTCCATACTCACCTCGCTTCACCCTCGTCGGCTCTCAAGACCTTGACGTTAAGAACTGCCCAAATCTCTTCACCCACTCACCCACTACTTTTAACTGAAGAGATAGTAGTTTTCTTTTTCTAGTGATTCCGGATTGAGCAGTTTCAACCGGCAATCAGTTAATATTCACTGATTCCGATTTAGGTACGTAATGTTATTTTCTTAATAACAGTGATTACAGAAGAAGCGGTCTATCAGTATGTAAGTCAGCTAATAATTAAAGGCAGGAATTACGCCAAAACTTGTTGGAAATATGTATCTAAATGTGTACACCTAATGTAAATCGAGCCTACTGAACCACATTAATTGGCGGTTTATTTGGTTTTCCTTCCCACGGCAACTTTTTATTTAATTTATAAATTAAACGAGCTCTTCCAGTTAATCTGTATTGCTGCCTTTATAGCGATTAAACCATGCATTAAAAATAAAAACATACCCCACATTTGAAATTTTTTTTTTTTCCGTTCAGTATTTTACTTCACTCTGTAATGAACGCAGACGTGAAATCACCGTTTTTCAACGGACNGTGGAAAAATATGACTAATTCTTCAGTTAAAAGAAATCCACTAATTAAAACAGTAGCAAGTTAGTTATTAATATTTTATTATTTAATAACTTCCATGATAAAGAAAACAGAGCATTCCTATGTAAGATAAGTTAAATAAGTTTTATTTTGTCAGAAATAAAAATTATTGTTTACAGAAACGAAATTGTGTATGTGGTTGGGATCGAACCTCCGCTCTAAAAGTAAAGCATACTGCATCTTTCATGGTCAGATTTCTNAAAATTGTGTATGTGGTTGGGATCGAACCTCCGCTCTAAAAGTAAAGCATACTGCATCTTTCATGGTCAGATTTCTTACCCACTGCTGTACTTTACCAATGGTTAACTGCCGCTCGCATTACGGGTACTGAACCTTTAAAATATAGTGGCTAACGGCTGTAAGTTTTGTGATGGGTACTTGATGATGTCGAAATATATACATATTCTGCGCACGTACGTGTCTTTGCAATGCTCGAAAATCAACCTAAGTCTAGTTCAGATACTGTGCTTTAAAAGGTAAATAGAAAGGCTTAAATTTACGAGGTTATCGATTCACTAGTATCTGCCATTTTACAATACAACGAGACTTTACAGATTCAAACTGTTCTTTTTTGTGACAGACTGGACCGTAATAATTTTACTAATTCGATAGTGAGATGATTTAATAAGTTACGCAGATTTTCACCAATAAAAATGGTGTTTTCGGCAAGTTGACTGATCAGGTAATAAGAAAACTACAAATTGTATTAAAGACTACATTGGTTATAACATTCCGCTTTCGGATGAGCACAGTTATTACCAGTCAATANAACTACAAATTGTATTAAAGACTACATTGGTTATAACATTCCGCTTTCGGATGAGCACAGTTATTACCAGTCAATATGTGACTTCAGAATAACAGTTTCATTCTGTAAAACCTCGTTGTGTTGTGAAATTGCAGATTCATGAAAACAGCGAAAAGCTCGCTAATAGAGACCGCTATATTTACCTTTTAAAGCGCAGAATCGGAACTAAACTTAACTTCGATTTNTATTTACCTTTTAAAGCGCAGAATCGGAACTAAACTTAACTTCGATTTTCTTTTGAATCTTACAAAGTCATGTGTATTGTGTATATTTCGACAGCATGAAGTACTTTCGCATTACGAAACGTATAGCCGTTTGCCATTGCATGTTTCCGTTACCACGCAGAATACGAGAGCGGTTTTTAAACAGGCAAAGTAGTAGATTAGAAGACGTCAGACCCCAAAAACCGGCGAATCTGTTGCATTTTGGGTGGAGGTTCGAGCCTAACAACACTGTAAAATTTTTTTATACATGTAATATCATTGTTTTGCGATAAAATAATTATACTTTATTCATTTTACACCGTAATACAGTTTTTTTTAATCCTGGTGCTTATTTATTAATTAAATATAAATAACAGATTTTCTACTGTTTAAATTATTGGGCTTCTTTTTAACCATTGGCCGTGGTGGTTTAGTGGTTATGCTACTCGACTCCTGCCACGGCGAACCGGGTTCGATTCCCGGCGGGGCCACCCCCGTATTTTCGCATGTGGGAATCGTGCCGGACGATGCTGCTGGTCGGCGGGCCTTCTCGGGGATATCCCGTTTCCCCCGCCCATGCATTAACGGCGCTGCTCCATACTCACCTCGCTTCACCCTCATCGGCTCTCAAGACCTTGACGTTAAGAACTGCCCAAATCTCTTCACCCACTCACCCACTACTTTTAACTGAAGAGATAGTAGTTTTCTTTTTCTAGTGATTCCGGATTGAGCAGTTTCAACCGGCAATCAGTTAATATTCACTGATTCCGATTTAGGTACGTAATGTTATTTTCTTAATAACAGTGATTACAGAAGAAGCGGTCTATCAGTATGTAAGTCAGCTAATAATTAAAGGCAGGAATTACGCCAAAACTTGTTGGAAATATGTATCTAAATGTGTACACCTAATGTAAATCGAGCCTACTGAACCACATTAATTGGCGGTTTATTTGGTTTTCCTTCCCACGGGAACTTTTTATTGAATTTAGAAATTAAACGAGCTCTTCCAGTTAATCTGCATTGCTGCCTTTATAGCGATTAAACCATGCATTAAAAATAAAAACATACCCCACATTTGAAATTTTTTTTTTTTCCGTTCAGTATTTTACTTCACTCTGTAATGAACGCAGACGTGAAATCACCGTTTTTCAACGGACTACGTGCGTCATATTTTTCATTTTTGCTTTCGCGTTCAAACCACAATTAATTTGCGCATAACAGTGGGGCCCTTCCGGCAATAAACGAATTATTTCAGCCAAGAATGAACCAGTCCAACACAAGCACGGCTCCGTACAAAGAGTCGACAGGAGAACAGCGACTGATTACTACCAGTGCTGCCGCCTCGTGGCGCATACTGAAAACTAGCTTGCTGTGTAAATATCTTTCTCTGCGTGAAAACATTTGAATGCATCCGCAGTGGCGAATGCACAACTCCTAGTTGCACATAAACATACACACACGAGTGCTTCATAATGTATCGGCTGTCCATGGTAAAGTGAGGACTTTTGAGGCTCTAGTTACTTTTAGCCATTTTTTTTATCCTTTAACCACTTTTTAAAATAAATATTGCCATGTAAATAATACACACAGTGTGTATATTCCACCTTACTATATAGTTAACGTCTAAGACTACAATAAATTATATTTATTAACTATTATTTCAAATGAGAGGGCTTTCAAAAGTGCTCACTTTACTTTGAATATCCTATAGCAAGATGTTTACAGCAAATAATTCTCACGCCAATATTATCTGCTTAATAAGACCAATTGTAACTATTTAAATGAAAAATAATTAAACAGTACTAAGAAAATAACGTAAAATATGGGTATTTAATTTAACAAGCGTTATTTTCTTTTGGCGCACCTCCCCGAGTTAAGATATTAGAGTTATAAATTTTAACAATCGTTTTAAACAATAACCCGAAGGTATGCACGTTCGTATTGCTATCAAAACACGTTCAGCAGCTGTATCACGCGTAAATTTTACTCGTCCATAGCAGTAGATACTGGAAAGCAATTTAGTTAACATTTATGAAACTATAACAGCGCATAAATGTCCAGGAGCGTACGATTACTTGTGGGCACACATGGTAGGCAGAGTTTAGCTGGAATCCTTATCGTGGATNGTAAATGTCCAGGAGCGTACGATTACTTGTGGGCACACATGGTAGGCAGAGTTTAGCTGGAATCCTTATCGTGGATAAAAATTCTTGGAATTTATTTTTTATTACTTTCAGAAAACTCGAATAGCACTTTATTGATTAAACCTTGAAATACAGCCGCAATAATAGTGTTATTAATGCAACAACAAACAAATGGTCAAATTGTAAGTACGAAAAGTTGTTCACATATTGGAAAATTCTAAATAGCACACACTAAATATCATGTTTATAAACCTGTATCGCAAAATGTATTGGAATTTTAATTATACGTCACATATTTTCCTGAATCAAAAATTTATAACGATAAGAAAATTTGCGAAGCCTTACATGCATTTTAATACAAACAACTTTTCAAAAAAATTATTTCTTTACGAAAGTTAAAAAATTACAACTAACTAGTGGATTTATTAATATTTACCACCACAAACTGACTGTGTTAAAACAACTTCAATTTTACTTTACGATTGTTAGTCGCACCATACTGCAATTTCACGGGTGTGGTTTTAATAGCAGATATGCCTTGTAGATTACTTTGGCTATGAACGTTTTATCATTTACCACACTATCCTTCTTGTTCGTTAATCATGCACAATACACATTATTTTCGCTTGCCTTTTCATTTATTGATAGGAGATAATGGTTTCTGAGGTTGGACAATGACAGTGAAATTAATATTATTTGTATCATATAATTTATTTACCACAATACGAAGTAAGATATTTAAAAACGAGTGGTGGAA
>NQII01000150.1:1136206-1153216 GCA_002778355.1 Clitarchus hookeri | reverse complement strand
AAAAAAAAAAAAAAAAAAAAAAAAAAAAAAAAAAAAAAAAAAATATCCCAACTTTCCTAGGTTTTGTGCGCCCCATAATAATCACGTTACATCACAGGTCTTCTTATTTTTTTCTAACTAATGTTAAATTACGAAATCATGTCACGATACTTGCACCTGAAGTTCAGGATAACCTTGTATATTTTGTGGAGTACTTACAGGAACGTTGGCGATAATTAGGAAATAATAATTCAGAATCTCAACGGTTTAGCTAAAAGTGTGACGTATAGCTTCGTGACAAATGTAACGGGATTCGTTTTGTTTTATAAGCGTAAAAGTATGAATACCTGCAGGAGATACGCATTCATGGTTGTAACAATTTCGCCGTGTCACTGATAAATGCATGTGTAGTAATCCTTGCGTCAAGGAAAGTGTTAAATTGTACACGCGACACGCATTCTCACACGTTTTGAACTTTGCATTACTTTGGTAACAATAAATGTTTTCGTATCTGTGATTGATTGCCAGTACTCTTTATAGTGGTAGAGTACACAATTTGTCCCCTGTGTGGAAAAACTGGCGTAATCTGATTTAAAAAAAAGGGCCCCTATTACTTCAAAATCGTCAAGAAAATATCTAAATTTTTTTACTTGCGAATTTTTATACAATATATATATATATATATATTTATATATATGCGGAATTAATACCAATATTTGGGAATTCCGTTAGTTAGGTATCTTAAAAAATAGAAAGACTTTTCTACAACACTAAGTTGTTTCCATACACATAATTTTTTGAAAACACATTTTTTGAAAACGTTAAGGATAACTTTTTTTTTAATTAGCAGTCTATTATTTTTTAAAAACAAGTTTGTGTATTTGTACATTCTTTACTTCACATAATTTCATTAATAATATTGTTATCACTTTATTATCTACAAGTAGATGGATTATGGGGACTTTAACAAATCGGGACCTGAGACCGCAGCGTCGGAGCTGTCCGTGCTGTCATTCCGGTTGGCCGGTGGCCATAATGGCTCCAGGCGACTTTAACCTTGACCTTGGTGACCTTTTATCTTGACCCCGGTGACCTTTGACCTTTAAAACACTAAAAATCCAAATAATCTAAAAAAATTACTAATAATTACATTTAAAAGTATTAAAACATTATTTTAAAAATGTGTTTTTAAAAAACTTAAATTTCCGGAGGTTACCATACCCACCTCAGCACATACTCATTCAACCATCTTTGTAGGTGCAGTCCACCATCTTGGTAGGTGCAGTCAGCCGTCTTGGTGGGCATCACAGTCACCGTCCACCATATTGGTCGGTGAAGTCCGTCATCTTGGTTTTTACGTTTGTCATCTATTTATACATTATTGGGGTTTATCTCTCACCTTCGTTAGTACGCACTCGTGGTTTTTTTGTTTGTAATTTGTTTTACATTGCTTTTGCTGTCCCCAGCACCACGCCCAGCATACGACTGACCCCTCCACTCTCCCCTTCCAATATAGTTAATCGACCAATAGCCCCACTCCTGATTCTCATGGGCTAATTGCCCATCCCCTTCCAATATATTTCATTGCTCCGCAAATGTTTCTCATTGGCTAATTACTCGGGAGTTTTCGAAAACTTTCGTTCACATCAATCGGCGGAATACTTAAATCGCGAGGGCGGACTATTTTTTTCCCCTAAAAACTCTTTATAAGACCCAACCCGTCGGCAAAATACACTGAAGAGCCTAATATCGTGTAGGTCCCCCGAGCACGCAGAAGTGCCGCAAGACGACGTGGAATGGACTCGACTAATGTCTGAAGGCATGCAGGAGGCAATTCACACCATGAATTCTGCAGGGCAGTCCACAAATCCAAACTCCAGTAATGTATAAACAAATTACATAGGGGATAAAAAACAAGATGACGTGCGGTGGCTGTAACGCCTACCAAGAAGGCGTACTGCACCTACCAAGAAGGCGTACTGCACCTACCAAGATTGCGGACTGCACCGACTTAAATGGCGGACGTTGACTATGACGCTTACCAAGATGGTGGAGTGCACCTACCAAGATGATGGAATGAGTATGGTTTTTGTTAAGCGTGTTGGGAGGAGGGATGTAGAACCTCCGTACATTTAAGATTTTTAAAAACATATTTTGATAATAAAACATTAAAAAAAATAAATTTTTAGTAGAAATTTTTTACAAAATTTTTGGTATTTTTTGGATTGTTTGGATTTTTCTTGGTTTTAAAAGTCAAAGATCACGGGGGTCAAGGTCAAAGGTCACTAAGGTCAAGGACACCTGGATTTATTATGGCCACGGGCCGACCGGAATGACATAGCACGAACAGCTCCGACGCTCCGGTCCCAGGCCCCGATGTACCAAAGTCCCCATAATCTCTCTACTTCTGCATAGTTATATTTTCTTTATTACGTGTATCAGACTAGCACTGAAAATTGTCTCCTATTTTAGTGTCGGTTCTCAAGAACCCAACGTTGACAGCCACCTAAACCTCTCGACTCCTATTTATGTAGAGGCGTATCTCCTACAAAATAGTTGTTCGAGATTTCGGGTTTCCATTTTTATAAAGATAAAATTTACATTTAAAATCGCATTTCACGTTCGTCTACCCGTTCCTTGGAGGCCCAATGGCTTAAAACTGCACAGTTTAAATAAAAAAGAAGTTACTTGATATTGCTGGCATACGACAANTCTTGGAGGCCCAATGGCTTAAAACTGCACAGTTTAAATAAAAAAGAAGTTACTTGATATTGCTGGCATACGACAATGACTGTAATTTACACACACTTTATGCATATTTTTATAAAACTGCATCTTTCCACTCACAAACATTAAATTCAACAGGTGTATGGCTGTATAATTCTTGTTAATTCAAGACTTCTGAGACAACCACAGCATGTTGTGTTTCCTTTACTTCAATAAAAGTAAATAAATACGGAAAGGGAATCATTATCGTGTCACGTATTTATAAATTGGAATCAGAATTTTAAACATTGGAAATATAGACAAAAACAAGTTTGCTTTTATTGCCATAGCTTAAGTAAAACCATGCTGTTTTTTTTTTTTTTTTTCAAAGAGCAGCTTACTGGTGTTTGAGAAGTTGTTCGGTACACAAAGCTTTGTAATCGGTTTTGTAACTCCTGCCGGCAATAACTGGCATATGTAACATATTACTTTTCCAGGTGATCTGTGATGAAATGTCTGTTCCACATGACCCTACAAAGCCGCGCGGATTTACTAGGGTCGCAGTACTCTTTAACCTGCCGGCGGGAACTGCCACAATCATTTCTTTTCCACAGAAACTCGCGCCGGAAATGCCGGTGTTNACCAGGCGAATTCCCTTTGTGGCCTCTGCGCGCCGGCAGAATGTTTTGTTAACAATAGCCGCGCGGCGCGCTATTGAATTCCCGGGCATGGGCGTCACGTAGCGCCTGAGGTACGTTTCTCTCTGCAAGCCAGCGTGACAGCTCTGTGCCGCGCGTAGCATCCAAATCCTTCGCAGGCGCTTTTGCGATAGCCATGTACAGAATTGGAAAATCTATGTTGCTCGCTTCAGGTGGCCGCCTGGTTTGACGGNCGTGACAGCTCTGTGCCGCGCGTAGCATCCAAATCCTTCGCAGGCGCTTTTGCGATAGCCATGTACAGAATTGGAAAATCTATGTTGCTCGCTTCAGGTGGCCGCCTGGTTTGACGGAATTTTGTGCGTCTGAGGCCTAAAAGCGTGGGAGCGCTAGGGGTGACCGAGACATGCGCATCAAACTGTATCATCACCTCTACGTGCAAAGCAATGAACTGGCGTGCAGTCTTGCAGTTGATAACGCGCCGCTAAGAGACTTTTATGACGTAATATTAAAAATAAAGGTTTGATGAATGCCCCCTATTACTGTTTTAATGTTTTGTACAGGAATGTTCATACCTAAAAATTACCGTAAAACACTCATTTGAGTTATTTTCAATATCATAAAAACGTGCTTCAGAGAGAAATGGAGGAAGTGTAAAAAACATATAAAGACGCGTGAGGTTTCTTAAATGCTATTCGTACGCAGATCTCACTCAAACACGTTGGACGGTTTTTTAATATAATGTTCTCTGCTGGAGTTCTGCACGTCGTTCGGCAACCAGGCGGCCTACTTAATGGTTCCCTATCTTTCCCATGCCAAAAACTTCGAGCGAAAACCCGAATATACACTGTTTAAAATAACTGTACCACATGATAAACAATGCAGCTTTGTATTCAATTTTTTAATTTCCTTATTTATATGACTGCATTCGTGTTTTCTGCCTCCATAGCAATTTGACAATTATTCATGCGTAGATAAAAAAGATATGCTGATATATCATTAAAATATTAAGATGCTTTTAACAATTATCACTACCCTAACGAGAATACGTTTATAAACACTGTACTTTTTATGAAACATTGAGACACCGAACTATGCGATTTGATGATTTCCAATTCGGATGCGGTACTCATAAAAAAAACCTGAATGTTAAATCTAACAGAGTTACAGTGAGTCCACATCAAGGAATAAATCTTACTGTGAATTATTGGATGAGTAGTTAGTTAAATACGAATTCTTTTATAAATACCTCCGAAAATATCACATAGTTTGAAAATCAATTTTCACTACAAATATTTGGCAATTATTGCCATTAAAACCTCTTAAGCAGTAGGCCTATCCTTAAAATTACTTTTTTTTTGCATTGTAGTAAATTAAAAATCATATATTTTACTAACAGAAGGCGTTGGATCCACCACATAGCTTACAGCAGAACCTTATGGATGAATTGTGAATGAAGTATCGTAAGTATTTTATTATTTAAAAAAGAGATAATTAAAAATTGTAATTTAGTGCCGAATGTACAAGGCGACCCTTAATTGGCTCAAATCAGCTGAAATTAAATTTGTGGTTCATAATTATAGTGGCTTTACTGAAATAAGTAACGACCTAAAATTAAAAGGAAAATTTTGCATATCAGCTCACGTCTTTAAGTATACGATCGGAACATCAGCTCTTTATCTGGAACGTTCAATTGTGCATCACACGGAAGGAAATTTTGTGTAAAGTGCTCGTGTGCTTTGTGGGCATTATTTGCTTTTACTGCATTTGTGACGTTTTCTATCACTTATAGAAAACAGTTTGACTTAAATGTAAGGAGCCTCATGAAATATAAATAGGCCACTTAAAAAAAACTAACATACAATAAAATATATATTTTTCAATTCGTCAGTAGTTTTTTGAATTTGTAAAACGTGCAAATATATATTTGCTTGTTATTTGGTTAAATAAGTATTGACTATTAGGGCAAGCTACTATGCATGCATGACGCATTCAATATTGCCCATAAACTCGTCTTTTTGTGAATTTATCTTCTGGACAAGTTACAAAGACAAATGCGCTTTGTATTGACTCATATAATATACAGATATATCAATCCGAAGTTAGATATTTCACGAACAAATAGCATATGCTATTTTTTTAATCGTTAACTCTGTTTTAATAAATTATTACGTCAAAACTTTGTTCTGAGTTAACTTTAATAACGTTAGACAAAAATCAAATCCCACAACATTGCGAACATAGAACGTTTGTTACAATAACGGAGTAAAGTTTTAACTGAGCCATTATTTCTTCATTAGAATAAGAGAAATTAAGCCACGTTTGTGAGTTGAATGGGTTCTTTACAGGTAAACACACATTGCATCAAACGATTTTTTTCTGGGTATTGGACAATGCAGGTGTTTTAATACCAGTATAATAATACACATGTACGCTTCAAGTATAACGTTTTCATTTAACAGTAGTTTTCATTAATCCAATAGTCTTTATTGTTGTGAATGTTGTAAAGACAATAATCTATTGTCTTTACAACATTTTTTTTTTACCAGCCATCGTTCTGTCAATTAATTTTGCCCTTCGTAAGAATTAACTTTGTGTGGTATTGGCAATCCCTCTTGCATTTGGGATGCAAGTTTCACTAAGTGTTTCATTAACTGGTCATTAATTATCGAAATGCCATGAGAAAATAAAACATCCAAACAGTGCAGAAGAAAGTATCACAAATTATTTAAAATTGCAGCAACGATGTGATAACATTCTCTTATGATAACTTCAGTTTTTTGACTTGGTAAATATGTCTTTTTTTTTTGCATTGCGCACTTTATATTTAATGGTGCTCTTNGAATTTTGTGCGTCTGAGGCCTAAAAGCGTGGGAGCGCTAGGGGTGACCGAGACATGCGCATCAAACTGTATCATCGCCTCTACGTGCAAAGCAATGAAATGGCGTGCAGTCTTGCCTATGATAACGCGCCGCTAAGAGACTTTTATGACGTAATATTAAAAATAAAGGTTTGATGAATGCCCCCTATTACTTGTTTAATGTTTTGTACAGGAATATTTATACCTAAAAATGACTGTAAAAACACTCATTTGAGTCATTTTCACTATCATAAAAACGTGCTTCAGAGAGAAATGGAGGAACTGTAAAAAACATATAAAGACGCGTGAGGTTTCTTAAATGCTATTCGTACGCAGATCTCACTCAAACACGTTGGACGGTTTTTTAATATAATGCTCTCTGCTGGAGTTCTGCACGTCGTTCGGCAACCAGACGGCCTACTTAATGGTTCCCTATCTTTCCCATGCCAAACACTTCCAGCGAAAACCCGAATATACACTGTTAAAAATAACTGTACCACATAATAAACAATGCAGCTTTGTATTACAGTTTTTAATTTCCTTATTTATATGACTGCATTCGTGTTTTCTGCCTCCATAGCAATTTGACAATTATTCATGTGTAGATAAAGATATGCTGATATATCATTAAAATATTAAGATGCTTTAACAATTATCACTACCCTAACGAGAATACGTTTATAAACGCTGCACTTTTTATGAAACATTGAGACACCGAACTATGCGATTTGATGATTTCCAATTCGGATGCGGTACTCATAAAAAANCTTTTTATGAAACATTGAGACACCGAACTATGCGATTTGATGATTTCCAATTCGGATGCGGTACTCATAAAAAAAAACCTGAATGTTAAATCTAACACAGAGTTACAGTAAGTCCATATCAAGGAATAAATATCACTGTGAATTATTGGATGAGTAGTTAGTTAAATACGAATTCTTTTATAAATACCTCCAAAAATATCACATAGTTTGAAAATAAATTTTCACTACAAATATTTGGCAATTATTGCCATTAAAACCTGTTAAGCAGTAGGCCTATCCTTATAATTACTTTTTTTTGCATTGTAGTAAATTAAAAATCATACGTATTATTAACAAAAGGCGTTGGATCCACCACATGTGAATGAAGTATCGTAAGTATTGTATTATTTTTAAAAGAGATAATTAACAATAGTAATTGAGTGTCAAATGTACAAGGCGAGGCTTAAGCNTGAGTGTCAAATGTACAAGGCGAGGCTTAAGCGGCTCAAATCAGCTGAAATTAAATTTGTGGTTCATAATTATAGTGGCTTTACTGAAATAAGTAACGACCTAAAATTAAAAGGAAAATTTTGCATATCAGCTCACGTCTTTAAGTATACGATTGGAACATCAGCTCTTTATCTGGAACGTTCAATTGTACATCGCACAAACGGAAATTTTGTGTAAAGTGCTCGTGTGTTTTGTGGGCATTGCTTGCTTTTACTGCATTTGTGACGTTTTCTATCACTTATAGAAAACAGTTTGACTTAAATGTAAGGAGCCTCATGAAATATAAATAGGCCACTTAAAAAAAAACTAACATACAATAAAATAAATATTTTTCAATTCGTCAGTAGTTTTTTGAATTTGTAAAACGTGCAAATATATATTTGCTTGTTATTTGGTTAAATAAGTATTGACTATTAGGGCAAGCTACTATGCATGCATGACGCATTCAATATTGCCCATAAACTCGTCTTTTTGTGAATTTATCTTCTGGACAAGTTACAAAGACAAATGCGCTTTGTATTGACTTATATAATATACAGATATATCAATCCAAAGTTAGATATTTCACAAACAAATAGCATATGCTATTTTTTTAATCGTTAACTCTGTTTTAATAAATTATTACGTCAAAACTTTGTTCTGAGTTAACTTTAATAACGTTAGACAAAAATCAAATACCACAACATTGCGAACATAGAACGTTTGTTACAATAACGGAGTAAAGTTTTAACTGAGCCATTATTTCTTCATTAGAATAAGAGAAATTAAGCCACGTTTGTGAGTTGAATGGGTTCTTTACAGGTAAACACACATTGCATCAAACGATTTTTTTCTGGGTATTGGACAATGCAGGTGTTTTAATACCAGTGTAATAATACACATGTACGTTTCAAGTATAACGTTTTCATTTAACAGTAGTTTTCATTAATCCAATAGTCTTTATTGTTGTGAATGTTGTAAAGACAATAATCTATTGTCTTTACAACATTTTTTTTTTACCAGCCATCGTTCTGTCAATTAATTTTGCCCTTCGTAAGAATTAACTTTGTGTGGTATTGGCAATCCCTCTTGCATTTGGGATGCAAGTTTCACTAACTGTTTCATTAACTGGTCATTAATTATCGAAATGCCATGAGAAAATAAAACATCCAAACAGTGCAGAAGAAAGTATCACAAATTATTTAAAATTGCAACAACGATGTGATAACATTCTCTTATGATAACTTCAGTTTTTCGACTTGGTAAATATGCCTTTTTTTTTGCATTGCGCACTTTATATTTAATGGTGCTCTTTTCGTCAACCCCCCCCCCAAAGGCAATAGTTTTGAAGTTACACTAACTTAAGCAATACATTAAATACGTCTGTAATAAATACAATACCCGAAAATATTCAGCAGAAAAGCAAGATGAACAAACGATGATGGGCGTTGTTAAATAATTTTTGCGTAGTGCAATATTTCTAAATGACAAGTATACTTAAGATAATAACTTAAAAAAATTTGCAAAGAGCGCTCGTTTTTATGAGCCAATTAACGTAATGTAGCACGATGTCCTTGTCATCGCTGCAAATAAAATCTGGTTGGTTTGAGTCGGCACTTCTTGCAGTGACATACAGCTTCCATTAGGCTAATTTTTTCGTACTCATTGCCGAAATGTGCCGCACATTGCCGGGAGATTAGCCTCAGGTGCTGCGTAGAGAAAATGACTTGTAATCTAATACGTCGCTAGTCTGCTTTGCGAGTGTAAATGCCCATATTTCGTTATTTTTGTAGCAGAGAAAGGCACCTCCCGCTTCGCAATGGTCGCTGCACGCCATTTACAATTGCTGTAATATGTCACCCACGTGGCTGAGTGAAAATAATTTAAAGGAACAAGAAAATGTACCAGTTAAACGTTTGGAACTCTCAAATGAAAGAAGCGAGATTGTCTCGGGTTCAACATAATTCAATAACAGTTAATAGTGCTAACGCTGAAGTAAGTGCGTACAGCAGAACTTTAATGAATAAATGTAATTGCCAAAAACTATTACTTCCTTGTTTAACGTGTATAACGAATGCATTTTCGTAGATCTCTCAGTAATATGTCATGTTTATGTAACCGAATTTATGAATATGGAATGCGTGGTGTTAAATTGTTATTAGTAAATATGTACACGAACTATGTACCTACAGTAAAATTCTTCTGTACTTCATACAAGTATTTCCTTGGAAACGCATTGTAAAAGATTTCTTGTAAATATTCAAGCCGAAATATTGTATCTTTACAACACATTGCTTTAGAAAACATACAAAATTGTTTACCTTGCTCCGTGTTTATAATAAACTTGAAGTCTACAACACTTGCTTGTAGAAATTCACCAATCGCTTTACACATTCCACCGTAAAGTTTTCTAAAATCTACTGTAATTTATTTGTAGTGTCACAAGTATAATTTTGGCAATTAGTTACCGAGGAATTCCTTGTAAATATAACCAAAAAAGTTTCTCAGTGTAGTATGTTTCCCTCTCTTTATAGTTATGAAAACAATATGTAGTACCATAATTAAGTGTTGAATATTTTGCGTGCATGAACATAAGATATTTTCACTGAATAAGAAATTTTTTTTTATTTAATGCACTTTGCACTATCAGCATTCTGCACCAAGCCATTTGAATCTCGCAGCAACCGAAAAAGCATACCATGGCAGTCGTTGGTTACACAGACCGATGAAAAAACCCTTTTTCCGGAATTGGTATTCAGCACAGTGATATATGTAAACACGAAACACGCTGGGGCCGCGGTGGCTGAGTGGTATGACTGCTCGCCTCCCACCGAGGCGAACCGGGTCCAATCCCCGGCCGGGTCACTCCCAAATTTTTTCAAGTTGGTTTCGTGCCGGACGATGCCGCTGGTTGGCGGGTTTTCTCGGGCATATCCCGTTTACCCTGCTCTTGCATTCCGGCGCTGCTCCATTCTCATCTAATTTCACTTTCGTACGGTTCTCAAGACCTCGTTGTTAAGAGCGGTCCAAATATCTCCACACGATATACGCTGGACATTGTAGAAGTACTACCATTGTAGAAGTACTTTACAGAAACTCAACACGTAATGACGAAATGAGAGCTTGGATGCCTGCGTATGAAANACACTAACTTAAGCAATACATTAAATACGTCTGTAATAAATACAATACCCGAAAATATTCAGCAGAAAAGCAAGATAAACAAACGATGATGGGCGTTGTTAAATAATTTTTGCGTAGTGCAATATTTCTAAATGACAAGTATACTTAAGATAATAACTTAAAAAAATTTGCAAAGAGCGCTCGTTTTTATGAACCAATTAACGTAATGTAGCACGATGTCCTTGTCATCGCTGCAAATAAAATCTGGTTGGTTTGAGTCGACGCTTCTTGCAGTGACATACAGCTTCCATTAGGCTAATTTTTTCGTACTCATTGCCGAAATGTGCCGCACATTGCCGGGAGATTAGCCTCAGGTGCTGTGTAGAGAAAATGACTTGTAATCTAATACGTCGCTAGTCTGCTTTGCGAGTGTAAATGCCCATATTTCGTTATTTTTGTAGCAGAGAAAGGTACCTCCCGCTTCGCAATGGTCGCTGCACGCCATTTACAATTGCTGTAATATGTCACCCACGTGGCTGAGTGAAAATAATTTAAAGAAACAAGAAAATGTACCAGTTAAACGTTTGGAACTCTCAAATGAAAGAAGCGAGATTGTCTCGGGTTCAACATAATTCAATAACAGTTAATAGTGCTAACGCTGAAGTAAGTGCGTACAGCAGAACTTGAATGAATAAATGTAATTGCCAAAAACTATTACTTCCTTGTTTAACGTATATAACGAATGCATTTTCGTATATCTCTCAGTGATATGTCCTGTTTATGTAACCGAATTTATGAATATGGAATGCGTGGTGTTAAAGTGTTATTAGTAAATATGTACACGAACTATGTACATACAGTAAAATTCTTCTGTACTTTATAAAAATATTTCCTTAGAAACGCACTCCAAAAAATTTCTTGTAAATATTCATGCCGAAATATCGTATCTTTACAACACATTGTTTTATACAACATACAAAATTGTTTACATTGCTCCATGTTTATAACGATCTTGAAGTCTACAACACTTGCTTATTAAAATTCACCAATCGTTTAACACATTCCACAATAAGGTTTTCTAAAATCTATTCTAATTTATTTGTAGTCTCACAAGTATAATTTTGGCCTCTAGTTTCCGAAGAATTCCGTGTAAATATACCAAAAAAACATCACAGTGTAGTACGTTTTCCTCACTTTATAGTTATGAAAACAATATGCAGTGCAACAATTAAGTGTTGTATATTTTGATTGCATGAACATAAGATATTTTCACTGATTAAGAATTTTTATTTAATGCACTTTGCACTATCAGCATTCTGCACCAAGCCATTTGAATCTCGCAGCATCCGAAAAGCATACCATGGCAGTCGTTAGTTACACAGATCGATGAAAAAACCTTTTTTCCGGAATTGGTATTCAGCACAGTGATATATGTAA
The DNA here is from genome assembly GCA_002778355.1 of Clitarchus hookeri. Taxonomy (NCBI): domain Eukaryota; kingdom Metazoa; phylum Arthropoda; class Insecta; order Phasmatodea; family Phasmatidae; genus Clitarchus; species Clitarchus hookeri. The sequence goes on along the minus strand of NQII01000150.1, from coordinate 1,141,220 downwards.
ACGTGAAATACGCTGGGGCCGCGGTGTCTGAGCTGTTAGTATGCTCGCCTCCCACCAAGGCGAACCGGGTCCAATCCCCGGCCGGGTCACTCCCGGATTTTTGCAAGTTGGAATCATACCGGACGATGCCGCTGGTTGGCGCTGCTCCATTCTCATCTCATTTCACTTTTGTCGGTTCTCAAGACCTCGTTGTTAAGAGCGGTCCAAATATATCCACACGATGTACGCTGGACTGTAACTGCTACCATTGTAGAAGTACTTTACAGAAACTCAACACGTAATGACGGAATAAGAGCTTGCGTGCATGCGTATGAAAAACGGAACCTTTCCGTATTTCTCCGTACTCGGGGAGGGGGGAAGGGGGCCAGGGATACGCATTGCCCCATTGCCGCTGTAATCATAGCATGATATTGTCAGTGGCAATTTTGATATCCACGCTACTTAAAATTGTACCTTCAAACATCATAGCGCAAACTATCTGTAGCAGAAGTAATTGAAAACATGCGTAAGTCGATGTCCAGCAGCTTAAAAACCACGTTAGACTGTGGAGAGTGCGGCAAATTGGTACGACCTGGGACAGCATTACGCACTTTGGTTCGTGTTCAAATCTCGCTCAATAAAAAAAAAGTTTGCGGTATATACTATGAATTAATCGCAAATTTTGTTGCTGAGAAAACAAAGTTTTCAGTCGTTTTACGGAGATTTCTAAAGTATTTTAACCTATAGAAACTTTTATAAAATTGAGGGCGACGATGTACGAGGTTAGAGGAACAACTGTTCGGTAAAACGACGAAACGTGGACTACACTGGTATAGTTAGTGTTTCAAGAGGGGCAGCGGTGGCGTAGTGTCCAGGGCGCTCGCCTCCCACCACGGCGATCCGGGTTCGATCCCCGGCGGATTCACTTCCGGATTTGCNGCCGCTTGTCGGTGGGTTTTCTCGGGGTACTCCCGGTTCCCCCGCCCTTGCATTCCAGCGCCGCTCCGTTCTAGGGTCTCATTTCTGTCATGCTCGGGGATGACGGTCACCTACGGGTCCCAGCTGGAAAGACCGTCACTCGGAGGGTGTTGCCTTGCCCTGGGTGCCCTCCCCACACGCCATTTATTTATTTTTAGTGTTTCAAGAATGAGCGACACGCTTATCTGAGGCTACGCAGGAACTTCAAATAGCCGAAGTCTTTTATAATTTGTTCTTGTAATTTTCAAATATCAGTTTGATGGTGTAAAATGTCACCGGCCTTCCTCGCAGATGCCCTCAAATTGAAACTATCCTGGAAAATACTTGCGGGCACATGTTTCCCAAGACAGTGTTGCCAACTAGAAATTCCTCAGTTTTCGCTCGGAATCTCAGAAAATGTACGCTACCAGGATGCGCTTTTCAAGGCAGTAACTTATCATCTTTTCACTTTCATTGAGCGGCACTTTAAACGTCTTAAAGTTTTAACATATGAAGCGCTGTCTAAGATGAATGTGTTTCTTGTTGTACTTACTGTTTTCTAGGCATACTTGGCGTTGGCAAAAGGTGGCCTTGTACCAGACGATCTTCTCATTTTACCCTTAACATACCGCCAGTCCTTGTCTGATGTTTCAGAGGCAGTTACTAAATAATTTAAAAAGTATCCTAAGAATAAACAAATTTGTTAAATATTTACATTTCTTAAAATTTCACGGTTTCACTTCACCGACGCATGAAGGAAAGTGATCAGGCACGTGGTAATGTTAATTTTACATATGGTGGAAGAATTCATAATGTGGGAACAAGTAGATCTTGACGACGTTCAGAAACCAGTATTCCTTATCGAATACTCTGTCAAATAGTGACGCTCTTTCAACCGTAGTTTGAAACGTAGAGGAGGTTGCATAGGATGAAAAGTTCATGATCTTACTGCGCACAGTAGGAAACGCGTCAATTAAGGCGAGTCTCTTCTGTTTTTATAGCTTGCTTAATTTAGTTTACCTGATGTCAAGACTGATTTGTTGTGATTTTAATACGTAATTATAAAAAAAAAAACAGAATATATGTTTAATTTATTTTATGTGATTAATTATGTTTAAAGTAAAAAAATGTGTAAAATATTAAATAACGAATTGTTTGACCATCCAATGTTATAGGTCTAAATAACGTATTAATTTCCCTCAAAAAATTGTTGTCATTATTACGGCTGCGCTCCACTACGCCTTACGTATTGCATTTTAAATTAAAACAAAAAGGCAGCAGAACGTATTTCTATCACTTACATGATTTGTTTTTATTTCCCTTATCCTCGTTATGCTTTTATATATCAGAGCTAATCAAAAATACGTTTTTTTATAGTTGATATTATTAGCACCAGCTGTTTATGTTAATTATGGAATAGTCTCAGCAATGAATGAAAAGCCGCATACAAGAGTAGGCGAAAGGCATTGCTTTCAACAATTTTAAGATTTCTGCTAAGAACAGTTGTTAATTAAAATATTTTATATTTACCATTTTTAAAACGCAAGAACTTTACTCTATGTGATTACATAAATATACTTAAATATCTCGAATTTTTCTTCATCGTTAATAATTAAGTGAATTCCATTTATTATTTTTTGCATTTATTTATACATATTTTAATGTATATCTTATTGATGAATATGTCTTTCGACTTTTCTCTTTATAACGAAGTGGTAGTCTCGCATGAAGCAAATCTATACATTCGTTAATTTTTTTTTCGTTTGTTTTGTGTAGTAAATGTGCATTCCTTATTTGCATTCATAGGAATAGTCATATATATATATACATACGCGTGATGCTTCAGAAGTGATTACCAAAAATGTAGGGATGAGACGTACAAATGAAGAGAAGTAAAAAAGGTCCAGTAAACATGGGTCCGGAAATTACCCGTTTAAGAGATAATGTCAGTTGTGTGCTGGTTGGAGCCTGCCTGCTGAATACTTAGTACAAATGCCAACAAAAACAGTGACACTGTGATTTAATTTATCAATCACGAGGCAGTACCAGTCATAGTTGTGGCTTCAGCACCACATACATGTGATTGAACATGCACAGAAGCAACGGTTTGGGTTGAACACCAGTGACACCTGTGGATACACAAGGTACACACAGAACAGTTTGAAGATGATAACTGAAGACGTTTACAGTAGTTGTTCAAAATGCTGACCATGCAGTTGAATGCATCTGTCTAGTCGTATCCGCAAAGACCCGCGAATGCGCTCGAGTAATCCGGGATCAGTCTTCATTTGCTGGAAAGCCTGTACAATCCGATGCTGCAATTCTTCAGGAGTGGAAATGTCTACTGTATTGTAAAATAGGCTTGTGGCATAACCCTACACACAAAAATTCCAACGGATTTAAATCTGGTGATCTAGGAGGCCACGGTATAAGTCCTCCTCTACCTATCCACCGGTCACCATAGTGTCTGTTTAGTTATCGTCTTACTCGTAGAAGGAAGTGTGCTTGTGCACCATCGTGCATAAACCACATCCGCTGGCGTTGCGGCAAGTGAACAAAGTCGAGCAATGTTGGAAGATCGTCCCACAGAAAGCGCAGGTACCGTTCTCCGTTTAGCCTCTGTGGTAGAAAACGTGGTCCAATTAGACAGTCTCCGAATATTCCTACCCAGACATTGGACGAGAGCGTTTGTTGATGTCGTGCCTGTTTCACTGCATTAGGATTGTATGTGGTCCACACGTGACAGTTGTGGAAATAAAAAATGCCGTCAAGGGTAAACCCAGCTTTGTCTGTAAAAAGCACATTGTTTGAAAACTGTGCGTCCAGGGCTATATGGTGTTGTATCTGCCGGCAGGAATTTAGCCTGGGAAGGAAGTCTGTGTTCTCGAGACCTTGCACACTTTGGATGTAGTATGGGTGCAGTAACCGGCGATGTAAGATTCGCCGTACACCGCTCGCACTAATTCCCTCTTGCATATCCGCCTTCCAAGTCGAAGTTCCTGGGTTTAGATCTACACGTTCTAACACATGTTCTTTTACATCAGGAACTATGGAGCTCGGTACACCTGGTCGTTGTTGGTGTGCGAAGAACCCATCTTCTCTAAGGCGTTGATAGATCCTGATGGATGTTCGCCTGTCGGGATGCATTCTGTGAGGAAACACTTCTGCGTAGAGCCGAGCAGCCTCCGGTGCATTGCTGTTGGCTTCACCTTAAATAAAATGAATACCTGCGTACTCCACGTTGCTGTAATCGTGTCCATGTTTACAACACCTTCGCAAAAGTAAGTTACGCTTCAGTACGTACGGTTGTACAGACCTTTCATGCACAATGTACATAGTCACCTCGTTCACGAGACACTGCTTGTTTGCGAAAGGTGCCAGATAGTGGTTGGGGGAGAGGGTGGTATAGTACGGGGCATGTCCATTGCCGCTGTAAACAAAACACTGCCGCATTATATTATTCAGGCGCTCGGAGTTCACTGGCGGCCCAACCAGCACACACAAGCCATTATATCGTAAACGGTTACTTTCCGAACCGAAGTTTACTGGACCGTTTTTGCTTCTCTTCATTTGTACTTCTCATCCCTAAATTTTTGACCATCGCTTCTGATTATAAACGCCTCCCAAAAAGTTGGAAATATTGTGAGATAAGGCAGCTGGGGTTGTAGGAGTGATGTAGTTCTTTTGTGATCGACAGAGAGCGCGCTAACCCATTGGACATGCCTGGGACAAGCTGAAACCAGCAGTTTACAATCGTCGACAACCTCCAGAAACACTTCCTGATCTCATAAGAGCTGCCCAGATGGAACGGGTCTTTCGTCCGGAAGATGACATCAACACATTGATTACAAGCATGACACGGCGTGTTAGGGACCTGTACACAGTACATGTAGGCCATACATGGTACTAAGCTGCAGTGAGAAGAAAAAAACCCCTCCCTAGTCAGAGACACCGCTGAGATAAGTTTGTTGTTCGTGTTTATTTGTCTGCGATATTGGGAAACTGTTGGTTTGGTAGAAACAGCTTTGGCGTGATGGATATTCCATACTATCGTGTTGTTAATTGTTAAAACGATTCC
>NQII01000150.1:1122496-1136193 GCA_002778355.1 Clitarchus hookeri | reverse complement strand
CCAATTAAAAAAAGACAGCAATACAACATTAAACAAAATAAACAAATTAATTCTTCTTCTTTATGCTCAACGGTTAAGTGTGAGATATCTTAACCAATTTTTTTTGTAGTTTTTATGATAGCATTTTTATTTATTAAATTTCTCGAAATGTGACTTAGGGCCGAACACACAGATTTATTTTTATAGTGTTTTATTGCGTGACTGACGGTATTATATTTGCAATCACTGTGAAAATAAATCACATATTTACTCCTACTTACATAACAAGCCAAAGCGAAAAAGATATAAATATTGCATTAAAGCTTGGCTTCACCCCTTTTTGCAGAAATTAGTTTTCGTGTCATAATTTCTGTTTTAGAGGTATTATTGGAAATGTTTAGTTATAGAAAATTTACAATTTACTAACTGTGGAATACGTTTGTATCTAATTTTCACTGTGTGTTATCTCCTGCTTGCAAAAAGGCAGGAACTTATTGATAAAATGTAAATATGTTCTCGACTTTTAACAAGCGGACAACACGAAATTAAAATTACGCGCACAATTATTAAAGAACTTGTGAAATGTAAATTTTCTATAATCGTACACTGTCGTAATGAGTATGAATCAGGAATTATGACGCGAAAACGAACAATTCCTGCAATAGGGGCGAAGCCGAGCCTTGAATAAAACTCCAGACAGTCAGCAAAGTTGAAGATTATGCATTGAGTAAGCTATACATAATAAATTAGGATATTTTACAGTGCAAAGTATTGTTAATTCAAAATGACAGATCAAAGGCGTGTAGACCTGCAAATAGCAGAATNGGGTTTTATTGCGGTGAAGCCCGGGGTCGTGGGACCTCGGCGTATCTTGGGGCGGCTGCCCAGTGTAGCTGTGTTCGTGCCCTGGTGGCTTCCGTTGCCTCCGGATGCCGCCTGCACGTGCAGAAAACTTGGGTGGCCCGTCTTTGCAGCTGTGGGGCGCGGGATCCTTTATTTCGGGACACGTTCTCCGCCCTTAATATTTATTGGTGTAGACCGTCGACAGGCTTCGCTAGCGCATGTGTTCTGGCGGCCAAAAAATGCCTGGACGCGGGGAGCGTCAGTGTGTTATCTCCTGCTTGCAAAAAGGCAGGAACTTATTGATAAAATGTAAATATGTTCTCGACTTTTAATAAGCGGACAACACGAAATTAAAATTACGCTCACAATTATTAAAGAACTTGTGAAATGTAAATTTTCTATAATCGTACACTGTCGTAATGAGTATGAATCAGGAATTATGACGCTACAACGAACAATTCCTGCAATAGGGGCGAAGCCGAGCCTTGAATAAAACTCCAGACAGTCAGCAAAGTTGAAGATTATGCATTGAGTAAGCTATACATAATAAATTAGGATATTTTACAGTGCAAAGTATTGTTAATTCAAAATGACAGATCAAAGGCGTGTAGACCTGCAAATAGCAGAATCGAATGCGTGGGCTGTACGAAAAGAATCCACTTGTTCGACTCGACAGCAGCAGGATGTTGTAGTGACAATTAGAGGAGATAGTGGCGCGGGCTAACGTGATGGCCTTACTAAAAGAAGAAAAAAAGAAAAGAGTGTCTCTTAAGAGATCTCCGCCCTCTTCTCCGATCCTCTCGAGCTGGCGTCCTTGTTGACCTTCAAGACGAAACTGATTAGGAGGCGCTCCAGGGCCTGCGAGTCGCGCCCTTCAGGAGGTAAACTGGAGGGCGGGGCCAACTCGCAGCTCCTCCAATTATACTGCGAGGGGCTTCCCCTCTTCTTTCTCCTCCCACTTGCCGCGCGTCGAACCCACGCCAACTTCCCCCCCCCCTTTTTTATTTTTTATTTTTTTCCATCCTGCCACCTTAGTTGCGAGAGAACGACGTTGCTTACCGAGACACGGTTGGGTTGGAACACATTCCAGGGCCACCTAGGGGTTTTGGGCACCTGGGACAAAACTATGCTTTACTGGAAAAAAAGGTGGAAGTGGGGGGGGGGGTGTATTTGACGTGACACTACGCTATAGACTGTGTTCACTATAAACCGAGCACTTGTGAAGTCCCTGCTTACGATATACTTGCAAGCACGCTGTGAAGTCATCCACCTTATGTACAATTAACGTTGCCATGGGATTCATCTCTTTACTCATGCGTCGGTTGAGCGCAACGGTCAAATAATTAGAAAAAGTAAAAATTTTTACAAATTTTCATAGGGTTACATTTTTATGTATTAAAAAAACAGGAAATAAAATTTATTTCCGTATTCACAAAATTTTACCTGACACTTTTAATTCAACGTTAAGACATGGAACTACTATCCCTGCGTTATTATCATCATCACTGGCCGCATGCTACTCAGAGTGTCAGTTAAAACTTATGAAAATAGAGGCAGTGACATTTCTCAGATGTTGATTTCAAAAGTGCTCAANTACTCAGAGTGTCAGTTAAAACTTATGAAAATAGAGGCAGTGACATTTCTCAGATGTTGATTTCAAAAGTGCTCAATTTATTGTGAACAGTTTTTACACACTTCGAATATTACTTAAGTTTATTTTTCTACATTAAGGGGCTCGCCTTCCTGGCACTTGAACTGCGTTGCATAATTATTGAAATACACATTTTTCCACGAAAATATTAAACGATCCGTGCGGATCTACAGAAAGAACACACACTTTGCACGAGGGTGGTTGAATGCTTTTAGAAAGTTACGAAAAGTANATCCGTGCGGATCTACAGAAAGAACACACACTTTGCACGAGGGTGGTTGAATGCTTTTAGAAAGTTACGAAAAGTAGAAATACCATTTGAGAGCACTCCGACATAGCTAAAGACATTTTTTTCTCAAAGCGCTGCATCTCAAAATACACGCGTCCGATGCACACGAAAGTACTCAAGGCCACTGCATTTAAGTGACATTGGTACACGCAGCACGACGAGAATGGTGCGCGCAAATTCGAAGCCCTGCGCTTAGCGATAATGTCGCACTTGATACGCATGGCAACGTCGCCCTTATGTTTCCAGAGCTTCTCGGCCTGTAACGCGAAAAACAGATCCAGGTAGGCGTGTCCCTCAATGTTGCTTGAAAACACATCTACCGTTTGCTGTCAAGCTAATAAATATTGATGACCAACTTCTGGCACTTCACATTTACTGTCTAATGTGGTGCATAATTCTGTTCTTAAATAAATATGTTATTTGATGAGTGGGTTTTCCGTAGTCATATGACAATAATGGTAAATAATAGGGAGCAAATCTTTTTAAATCTGAAGGCTTGGGCAGGCTCCTGAGTATCGGAGACCTGCTACAAATTGTCCTATTTGTCCCCCCCCCCTGTTTTTAGACAACTTTCCGAAGGAAAGAAATGCCTATACGATCACTTTCCTGACTGTGTGCCTATGTGTGTGTGTGTGCGCATGTGTGTGCCTGTGTGTGGCTTTGCGTGTGTGTCCCACACTTCAATTTTTGAAGGCGTGAACCGAATCTCACCAAACTTGGTACACATACAGTAAGTACTAAGTGAGGACACCTGACTTTTAAATTCTTGACCACGCCGAGCACTAACTTTCAACATAGAGGCCATTTTATGCTAACAGCGCAAGTTCTAAACATTAAATTCATAGAGGTGAATATTGTTGTTGGTCTGCCATTTTGTAAGATAGCGCCAGATGGAAAAATTAAACTTTTACGCCAAATATCGAAAAATACTCAACCAATTTTCGCAGAATTTGGCACGTAAGTAACAATATAATTGGTCAGATAAATGTAAGTAATAGAACTTTAATAAGCACTTATTTTCAAAATGGTGGTCATCCAGCTATCTTACCATAGTATGCTATATCTTCGAAAACATTAAATCAATTCCAACTTAACATTGTATGCTGAGGATATATATAACATACATCAAATGGGTCTACACGGAGCCTCTTTTGTTCTCCACTTTGTGAGGTAGTGCTACACGAATAAATAAAGTTTTTATGTCGTTTCTCGGGAAAAAATTGACCGATAGCTACCATATATTGCAAACAAGTAGTACTGGAGTAGGTAATGTTAACTGGTATGTTTTAGATCTGTCAGACATTTATTTTCAAAATGGTGGCCATATGGCTATTTTAGTATTGTATGTTATATCGTCAAAACCATGTAATTAATTCCAATCAAATTTTGTATGATGGCTGCATATATTACAAAAATTAAATGCGTACACACAATGTCTATTTCCCGCCATTTTGTAAAATCGTATTACTTGAAAAATTCAAGTTAAGTGATCTCCGAAAAAACAATTAATTTCTACCAAATTTGGCAAACAATTAGCACTATGGCAGCTATGTAAACTAATAAATTTTGAGAGTGTCAGACACATATTTTTTCAAAATGGCGGCAATATAAATATTTTAGCTCCGAATTTTTTATCTACGAAACTGCATGACAAATTTCAACTTTACTTTGTATGCTGGCATTATCAGTTATAGCCATAAAAATTGTCTATGTAAAGGGTCATTTTTTTTGCCAATTTGTAAAATAGCCCACATGAAATAATTTGGTGATTGTTCCGTATTGCGTACTCTTATGGTAAAACCATAGGAAACCTGCGAGTGCACTATCGAGTATCNGAAGTCCCTGCTTACGATATACTTGCAAGCACGCTGTGAAGTCATCCACCTTATGTACAATTAACGTTGCCATGGGCGTCATCTCTTTACTCATGCGTCGGTTGAGCGCAACTGTCAAATAATTAGAAAAAGTAAAAAATTGTACAAATTTTCATAGGGTTACATTTTTATGTATTAAAAAAACAGGAAATAAAATTTATTATTTCCGTATTCACAAAATTTTACCTGACACTTTTAATTCAACGTTAAGACATGGAACTACTATCCCTGCGTTATTATCATCATCACTGGCCGCATGCCACTCAGAGTGTCAGTTAAAACTTATGAAAATAGAGGCAGTGACATTTCTCAGATGTTGATTTCAAAAGTGCTCAATTTATTGTGAACAGTTTTTACACACTTCGAATATTACTTAAGTTTATTTTTCTACATTAAGGGGCTCGCCTTCCTGGCACTTGAACTGCGTTGCATAATTATTGAAATACACATTTTTCCACGAAAATATTAAACGATCCGTGCGGATCTACAGAAAGAACACACACTTTGCACGAGGGTGGTTGAATGCTTTTAGAAAGTTACGAAAAGTATAAATACCATTTGAGAGCACTCCGACATAGCTAAAGACATTTTTTTCTCAAAGCGCTGCATCTCAAAATACACGCGTCCGATGCACACTAAAGTACTCAAGGCCACTACATTTAAGTGACATTGGTACACGCAGCACGACGAGAATGGTGCGCGCAAATTCGAAACCCTGCGCGTAGCAACAATGTCGCACTTGATACGCATGGCAACGTCGCCCTTATGCTCCCAGAGCTTTTCCGCCTGTAACGCGAAAAACAGATCAAGGTAGGCGTGCCCCTCAATGTTGCTTGAAAACACGTCTATCGCTTGCTGTCAAGCTAATAAATATTGATGGCTTAATTCTGGCACTTCACTTTTACTGTCTAATGTGGTGCATAATTCTGTTCTTAGATAAATATGTTATTTTATGAGTGACTTTTCCGTAGTCATATGATGGTAAATAATAGGGAGGAAATCTTTTTAAATCTGAAGGCTTGGGCGGGCTCCTTAGTATCGGAGACCTGCTACAAATTGTCCTATTTGCCCCCCACCTCCTATTTTTAGCCAAAATTCCGAAGGAAAGAAATGCTTATAAGATCACTTTCCTGCCTGTGTGCCTATGTATGTATGTGTGAGTAGGTGTGTGTGTGTGTGTATGCATGCATGCATGTGTGTGCCTGTGTATGGCTGTGTGTGTGTCCGACACTTCAATTTTCGAACGCGTGTACAGAATTCACCATACTTGGTACAAATGTAGTACTAAGTAAGGACACTTCACTTTTAAAGTTTTTGACAACACCGGGCACTTACTTTTAACAAAGCGGCCATTTTAAAATTTAGGGCGATATGTCATATCTCGGAAACCATTCAACCAATTTTAAACATATGTTGTATGCTGACAGCGCAAGTTGTAAGCATTAAATTCATAGAAGTGAATATTGTTTTTGGTCCGCCATTTTGTAAGATAGCGCTACATGGAAAAATAAAGATCTTACGTTAAATATGGAAAATTACTAAACCAATTTTCGCAGAATTTGGCACGTAAGTAACAATATAATTGGTCAGATAAATGTAAATTATAGAACTTAATTAGACACATGTTTTCAAAATGGTGACCATACAAATATGTTAGGTTTATTTGGTATAAATACCATACCGGTTAAACAATTTAAACCAAGTTTTGTACACTGACAGTATATATTACAAGAATTATGTAAGCTAAACAACAACCGCTTTTGAATGCCATTTTTTGAGATAGCGCCACATAAAATAATAAAGCTTTTATGTAATACATAGAAAACTACTCAACCAAATGTCGCCAAATGTGGCACATACGAAATAATACGATAGGTCAGCTAAATATAAGTAATAAAACTTTAATAGGCACTTATTTTCAAAATGGCGGCTAGACAAGTGTTCCAGGTTTATTTGGTATAACTACTATACCATTTGACAAATTACAATCATATTTTATATCCTAACAGTATCGATTACAAGCATCAAATAGGACAAAAATAACACGTTTTACCCGTAATTTTGTAAGATAACGCTTCATGAACTAATCAAGGATTTTGTGTAGTTACTTGAGAAACCATTTACAGATTCCTACCAAATCTGGCAATCGTGCAGTACTGCTGCAGTTGATATAAGAAATAGGTTTCAAGAATGTCACACACTTATTTTAAAAATGGCGGCCATAGAGTTATTTTAGTATTGTATGTTATATCGTCGAAACCATGTCATTAATTCCAATCAAACTTTGTATAATGGCAGCATATATTACAAAAATCAAATACTTATACACAAAATCTCTATTTTCAGCCATTTTGTAAAATCGTATTACTTGACAAATTCAAATTAAGTGATCTCCGAAAAAACCATTAATGTCTACCATATTTGGCAAACAATTAGCACTATGGCAGGTTATGTAAACTAATACATTTTGGAGGGTCAGACACACATATTTTCAAAATGGCGGCCATAAAAACATTTTAGCTCCGAAGTTTTTATCTATGAAACTGCAAAACAAATTTAAACTTTACTTGTATGCTGACATTATCAGTTATATCCATCAAAATTGTCTATGCAAAGCGTCATTTTCTTCGCCAATTTGTAAAATAGCCTACATGAAATAATATAGTTTTTATGCCGTTTCTCGGGAAACAATCAACCGATTTCTTTCAAATTTGGCGAAGAAGTTGTACTGTGGTAGGCTATATTAATTTATATGTTTTAAGTGTATAAGTCTCTTATTTTCTGAATGGCACGTATAGAAAATTTTTAGCTTAGTGGGCTATATCTACGAAACTATGTTACAGATTAAAATTTAACTACGTGTATTGTGTCTATGAGTGTAATCGAATATGATAATATGTAAACTTTTTGCCCTCCATTTATGAAGATCGTCACATGATCAATGGAGTTTTTATGCCATATCTCGAGGACCAGTAAACCGATATGCATACAGAGATCCTCCTTTGCCGGATTTCTTGCAAATTGTTGTCAGGTGAGTAAACTAAACATTTTGTCATATTTTCGGAACAATTTAACTAATTTCCACAAAATTCTGCGCACCTACGGAAGTACATGTAAAGTTATATAATTTAATTGGGGCCAGGCAATGATTTAAAAAATAAGGGCCATATAAATATTTGTATGTGTTTGGCTACTCCGTTCAACAATTTCAATCAAACATTTATGCTGACATTATATATTAGAAACATAGTGTACAGGGCCTCTTTTTAAGCATTTTTGTAAGACGGCACCATTAAAGAAAATAAGGTTTTGTGCCATATCTTGGAGACCAATAAACCGATTGCCATCAAATTTTTCACACAAGCAGCGTAATGGTAGGCCATGTAAACTTATGTGTTTTAGTGGCTCAGGTACTTATTTTCAAAATGATGCCCGCATAAATATTTCAGGTTAGTGAACCCTATCATTCAAAGCATTACACTGATTACACCAGAAGTTGATGCCCCGAATCCCACCTCCATGATGCAGCTGATTGCAAGCTAGCTTAATTTTGCGAGTTTTTCCCAATATGAATCCCGGGTAAGTCACTCGTGTATTTTAATTGCCTTTGTACTGTTTCACATGTCTCTGGTTTCTTCTTTGATGATATTGCTGTCNTTTATGTATCATTGGATACGTAATGTAATGTTTTTTTGGTGATTTGGATACGTTATACGAAATAATCACCAATAATTTTTATGCCGTTTCTTGGGAAACAATCAACCGATTTCTTTCAAATTTGGCGAAGAAGTTGTACTGTGGTAGGCTATATTAATTTATATGTTTTAATTATATAAGACTCTTATTTTCTGAATGGAACGTATAGAAAAAATTTAGGTTAGTGTGCTATATCTACGAAACTATGTACAGATTTAAATTTAACTATGTGTATTGTCTATAAGTGTAATAGAATATGATAATATGTAAACTTTTTGCCCTCCATTTACGAAGATCGTCACATGATCAATGGAGTTTTAATGCCATATCTCGAGGACCAATAAACCGATATGCATACAGAGATCCTCCTTTGCCGGATTTCTTGCAAATTAGTGTCAGGTGAGTAAACTGAACATTTTGTCATTTTTTTCGGAACAATTTAACTAATTTCCACAAAATTCTGCGCATCTACGGAAGTAAATGTAAAGTTATATAATTTAATGGGGGCCAGGCAATGATTTCAAAAATAACTGCCATATAAATATTTGTATGTGTTTGGCTACTCCGTTCAACAATTTCAATCAAACATTTATGCCGACATTATATATTAGAAACATAGTGTACAGGGCCTCTTTTTAAGCATTTTTGTAAGACAGCACCATTAAAGAAAATAAGGTTTTGTGCCATATCTTGGAGACCAATAAACCGATTGCCATCAAATTTTTCACACAAGCAGCGTAATGGTAGGCCATGTAAACTTATGTGTTTAAGTGGCTCAGGTACTTATTTTCAAAATGATGTCCGCATAAATATTTCAGGTTAGTGAACCCTATCATTCAAAGCATTACACTGATTACACCAGAAGTTGATGCCCCGAATCCCACCTCCGTGATGCAGCTGATTGCAAGCTAGCTTAATTTTGCGAGTTTTTCCGAATATGAATCCCGGGCAAGTCACTCGTGTATTTTAATTGCCTTTGTACTGTTTCACATGTCTCTGGTTTCTTCTTTGATGATATTGCTGTCACTGAGACGTCAACGCCTACCTGCCATCTACGGTTTCGAGAACTTCACTAGAATTTGTTTGCACCCGCGTAGAGAAAAGCAGGCTCATTAGTTATCAGTAACTTCTTGTTTTCTCAATGGGCAGCTCTGAGGTATTCGTGACACAATTAGGGTTACAAATTTATTTATTTATATTTGCCATAAAAAACACTACCGGCAATTAGTAACACGAAATCTGGCCTTTATTAAATTAAGTAGGTAAATGGTTAGATCATTTTTTAATATTATGTGTAATTTGCAATATGAAACGGCAGTCAACATTTGCTTAGATCATAGGCCACCACAAAATATTAATTGAAACCATAATGAATATCCCATGTAATATGAATTTCTGCTTTAATCAACTTTAAAATAGACGACGCCAACGCGCACTGGAATGAAAAATACTGTACGCATTTTGCGAAGCGCTAATTCCACGAAATTACATTTTGCCGAATGTGGCTACCCTATAATTTTACAGCTTTTAACGCTTGGCTTCAACTCTTGTGTAGGAATTCTTCGTTTTCGTGTCAATTTCAGTTCCGAAGTAATTATCGAGAATTTTTTAATATAAAATTTACATTGTACATTATACGAGTTGTTTAATTATTTTTGCACTTAATTCTACTTACAGGTTTCTGGTAGTTATAAAAAGGCAGGAACGTTTTGATATTTTAAAGTTTATATTATGCAATTGTTAACAAAAATTTAAGATTGTAGTTCAGATAACATGTATTTACTACAGAGTAGGACAAAAAAAAAGTATGTGGAAAACTCCAGTGCAGTGACAATAGCATAACATTTTGCTATAATTTTGCTATAATTTTGCACGAAGATTTCGATGTTGCTACTTTTTCACAGATGTTGTAAAGTGCCTGAATTATTAGTTTTGTAAAAATTTATCGTATTTAGTGAGGCGCAAGTCAAACCAAACTGAACCTAAGTTAAAATTAGTAGAAAAGTATGCAATATCCTTTTATATTAAAAAAAAAATTGCATTTGTGTTTTTTTTTTTTTTTTGGGAAATCGTTCTGACATGTGAAAGACGAATACTCTTATTGAATGTTTCTCTTTAATAAATGCTTTAATCTATAAACAATAAATGTATCATAGCGAAATAATTGAGTAACCGAAGTTTCATGAACGACAATTTTGATTACATGAGGAGCTTTACTGCATTTTTATTTGATATTGGGGCGCGCAGGCAGCCCCCGGTTGTTTGGTGGAATACACGCGACTAGTTGCTGAGGTTCAGCAACCCGACAGTATAACGCAGTAGCTTGGAATTTTACAAAAAGGGGACGTGAATGATTTTCCCCCGTCTTTCCCGAGAAAACCGCGCACTGCGTGACGTACAAGAGACACAAGGCAAGCCATGACCACGTGCTACAAGCCTGACATTTGCATCCAACACCTTTTCCTTCGCAACGNAGGAGCTTTACTGCATTTTTATTTGATATTGGGGCGCGCAGGCAGCCCCCGGTTGTTTGGTGGAATACACGCGACTAGTTGCTGAGGTTCAGCAACCCGACAGTATAACGCAGTAGCTTGGAATTTTACAAAAAAGGGACGTGAATGATTTTCCCCCGTCTTTCCCGAGAAAACCGCACACTGCGTGACGTACAAGAGACACAAGGCAAGCCATGACCACGTGCTACAAGCCTGACATTTGCATCCAACACCTTTTCCTTCGCAACGTCAGCATCCCAATAGCTGCTCGTGGGAAACAGGCAAAAACGTATGCTATGAGAACATAAATATGTCCGTATACAGTGGGCTATAGTATGCGTGTTACAAGAAGAAAATTTAGAAAACTTTAAACCCCACTTAGCCAAATGGTAATCCGAGGCGGTGTCATTGTAAAATACATATTAAACAAATTTCACACAAAAAGAATTTATTGGGCTTGGAAATAGAAATTAAGAATTAAAATAGAAATTAAGAATAAATGGTTAAATACTTCTTACGTTAGAGCCGGAAGGTGACTCCTTATGAAAAAATAACGTAGAAAATATGTGTATCCTTTATGGCCTTTACTATCAGTGGTTTTATTCGCCATTGGACAGTATGAAAGCTTTCAGTTGAAATATTGGAAACTATTGGAGATGAAAGGAAACAAATCTGTGCAATGTATCAGCAAACGAAGATCAAACTCTGGGAAAGTAATTGTAAATAACACCGCAATTCAGAAACAAAATAAGGGTCGCTACTCTCACATTGCATTTAGTGCTGTTATCCTCCTGAGTATTTGTCAAAATTAAAATACGTTTTATTAACAACCGTGTCCAAACGTACAAAAATGTTCGTAGTACTGCAAAACTCTAAACCACTCCTTTTGCCAAAACCAGCCCGCATTCGTAGCTAAGCGTGGCAGTCCAATACCTTGAAGATAGGCAAACTGAGTGGCTTGTATAGTGAATGTGTTGTGTAAGTTAAAAGTATTGAACAGCTGCATGATTTTTTTTTGTGGGGTCTGTTTACTCGCAACTTTACAAATACTTACATTCTATATCAATTCTTTCATTTTAACAAGTGAGTATGTTTAGTACTGACGTGCTACTGAATAATAATAAATTAATTGAGCGAGGGGGCAGGGGGTGGTGAATTCCTTTTAACGTTCGTAAAACTGTTATTGCCTTTGGGTTTTCTTTCCTAGGAAAGTTAAGCTCATGCGAGCACGCTTTTATGTGTGTGTTTGCGCTTCCCAGTAATATTTGTAATCAACCAACCATGCTGTAATAAAGATTAATAACAGACTAAACCAAGAATGTTACAACTGTTCTCGCGAAGTATTGATAAAAATATTTTTTGCAAATATATATGTCCAACAGTGCAAATTTTCAATCCGCCTGCAGATTTAACGTTATTCGGAAGTGCAGAAAATTTCTAAAACACGAACCTCAATATTTCCCAAGAGGGAATTATAATTTTCCACCAAAAGAAGTAAAATGTTGTAAGACCAAGTGATTATGTGGTAAAGTGCTTTAGGCTGTAGCACAAAGGGTGCTGATCCAAGTCTTAGTATCGGCAAAGGTAATTTTCTTCCTGTGAATACAATGCAACAATTTTTTCACCACGTTCATGTTATTTTATATTGCAGTTTTTGACAGCATAATAAAATACATTTTTTCCCACCTCTGTGCCATTTAGGTTGAAATACAGGCATTTAATTTGCAATATTGCAATTAGGAGTATCACAGTTTTTACAGCAAAACTTTTGTAGTTGTACAATTTTTTTGGGGAGAATGTTTTTAAAATTCTTTTGTAAAAGTACAGAATAATTTTACAGTGATGTGACCAATCAGTTTATTAGTTATTTGACATCAAGTTTTAGAAATAAATGCTGGACAACAATTATACTTTGTACATATTTTTATATACTTGAATAATATTAGTATTTTTTATATTGCCAAAATATTTTATAATTTATGTCTGAAGACGTGGCAAAAAAATTTATAAAATGGTCTGTTCAATTCGCTTAACAGCGCTAATTTTATTGCAGGTTTGTTTACAAAATTCCTGTATTCTTTTTTCAGTAACAATTAAGTGTTGCGTAGGGTCGAGTGCACTAAGGCCTGTGTCGTTAGCATTGCACAAATAATTNTTTTTTCAGTAACAATTAAGTGTTGCGTAGGGTCGAGTGCACTAAGGCCTGTGTCGTTAGCATTGCACAAATAATTTGAACTACTACTAGATATTTACTAACTTAGCATTGAAAATGCTTCCGTTCATAGCTCACATAATAGTTTTCACCAATTCACAACGCTAGAGGTCGCTGAAAAATGGAAACGTGTTGCACGCAATCTGGTGAGTGACTTTGAACCAAATCGCTGTAGATGCTTGTCCATGGTAATTACACGGACATTTACGTCTCGCACGTGATGCAGTACACTTCACTTCTTCATAACGCATGAACCTTGCCCGGGGAAGAGTTAGCGGGGAGGAAAAAATAAAATGCTCCAGGGAGGGAGGGAGGGAACAAAGGCTGATATTCCTCAGTCGGAAACTTTCTACATACCTCTTTATCCTCCCTCCCCCTTACCAACTCCAACTTCTCGGCAAGCACTCCTCCAACTCCTTCACGCCATTACAAATTAATCATTCCCGAAAGTATAACCACCAGTAAGGTACGAATTTTCACCCTCCCATGTGCGGGTCGGAGGGCGGGGTTACTCATAGATTAGCAGCCCCAACCACCCCCTTTCCATCCAAACCGGTGCTTGCACCCCCTCTCCCTTTTTAGCGGAACATTAGCGTGGTCGTGTTTCCAGGAACTTCCGGTTCCAGATTGGATCAGCGCAGCCGCGAACCTTGTTACTCGG
>NQII01000150.1:1074899-1122330 GCA_002778355.1 Clitarchus hookeri | reverse complement strand
AATTAACGTCGTCGAGGATCTGCTCAGCATGGGGGCGAATTAATCAAGTCGGACGCTGCTCAATGACTGCGAGAGTTACGCCGTTCCTACAACCTGCGGTCGATGACGGCTGATGCACGATTCTCGCCCCGAACTTCTTGCTGGCGAGGATAAGTAGTAGGGAATTACGGTTTTGGAAACTGCACGTCACTGCATAAGACGTGCAGAAAAACCACCGTGTTTATACCGATATTTAAGTGACATTAACTGAAATTGTTTAAAATAAAAGCCGTTTCATGAAATGTTTACACCATATAAATACATTAGGAAGCATATAATTAAATGTTTTGTTTAATTAAGTTTTTAGGTGAACTTGTAAACAATTGCTATCCGGGAATGCATTTTTAATTATCACGAACCTTTTTATTGAGCATTTATGATGAAAATTATTTTTTTGGTTGTGTAGTGAATGAAGATCAGCTGAATATTTGTTATGTTAAATACGGAAATTCATTGATATTCACATGAATTACATGTAGAATGTTCACTGAGTAATAAATAAACAATCCTGAAAACATCGAATTTCGATAGTGTTAAACGAAATAAAGTATGGTTATAGTAAACCTGTAGAAGATTCCGTGTTTAGAATTAATCCGCTTTTTGCGTTCAAGTGTTTATTTGAGTAACGGGGAATATTATTTTAATTTTTGTATTTATGTTATTTGAAGCGCCGTGGGGTTTGAAAGTGAAGTGCGGGATCAGGAAGACACTGCTGTTTCGCCACATTGCCACTGGTTGCCGGCAAATAGAGATTAAGCGTTTCGTGAAATAGTTGGGCGTATTAGGAATAAAAAAATTCAAACATTGCTTTATCATTAAACGTTTATAAAAACGGGCGAGGTGAAGCGCTTAACTCATCAATGTGTCACTATTGTAACGGCACTTCAGTCGCCAAAAATTCGGTTGCTTATGAACGGGCGACAAAGAATAATTCTCTGAATGTTTTCACCGAGGTGTTTGCTGAGATTATTTTGAAGTCGGGGTCTACTAAGGTGTTGAACCCAAGACTGCGAATCCTGAGTAATCCACGGATATGTGCTGGGCCTTTACATGTGGTCTAGAGAGGGAGGAGTCAACAGCAGACGACAAACCACTAATATCTTTATGCAGTAGACTCCTTCAGCAAGCTTCCATATATTACCGACGTGTCTCACTTTCCGGAACCCCCGTGGCAAGACCACAATCCTCATCTCTACTATCTGTTCAGGAACTATATCAACATCATGACTCCCCGAATGACATATCTCTTATAAGGTGGGTGTCACCCCTGGATTTGAAAAAAAAGAGAACTGTGTACGCCAAGGGTTTCTCGTGCCTTCCGGTACAATTTTTACCGGGGAAGAGTTATCTACTCGGTTTGGGCTTACAGATGATACGTAGACCCGACCACTGGGTGGAGTGTTGGACTACAGAGCACCCAGTCCATTGAAGCCCAAAGCCAGAATTTCAATCTGAAGAAATTCAAATCTGACTACGTAACATCCACTCCGGTAAAAAAAAATCCAAAAGTTCCGTGAATTATTCGCGGGGTTATTGGCCAGAGGTTCTCTCACACGACCGAACACCCGAGGATAGACTCGTGCTGTCAGTAGTTGAAACAACTCACGTTAGACAAGATCTTGAAGGGGAATTCCTTCCCAATGATGGACCTGCACCACGAAATGCGATATAGATCCTGAACAGATGGTAGAGAAGAGGATAGGATTACAGCCGCACTGCGGGAGTAAACGGAAAGCTAGACGTCTCGGCAATATGTGACAGTATGGGCTGAAGGAGTATACGACTGCAAAAACAGATTGGTGCTTTGTTGTCTGATCAATTGGCCTGTTCGTGCACTGTGTTGATGCGCCTATCTACATTCTTTTCCCACGGGAGTCATGCTGGTTTTCATCCCAAACGTGAAAAAGTAACATGCACGGCATTTCGGAGAGAAACGAATCAGCGTTTTAATATGCNGCGAGAGTTACGCCGTTCCTACAACCTGCGGTCGATGACGGCTGATGCACGATTCTCGCCCCGAACTTCTTGCTGGGGAGGATAAGTAGTAGGGAATTACGGTTTTGGAAACTGCACGGCACTGCATAACACGTGCAGAAAACCCACCGTGTTTATACCGATATTTAGGCGACATTAACTGAAATTGTTTAAAATAAAAGCCGTTTCATCAAATGTTTACACCATATAAATACATTAGGAAGTATATAATTAAATGTTTTGTTTAATAAAGTTTTTAGGTGAACTTGTAAACAATTGCTATCCGGGCATGCATTTTTAATTATCACGAACCTTTTTATTGAGCATTTATGATGAAAATTATTTTTTTGGTTGTGTAGTGAATGAAGATCAGCTGAATATTTTTTTAAATGGTAAATACGGACATTTATTGATATCCACATGAATTACATGTAGAATGTTCGCTGAGTAATAAATAAACAATTCTAAACACATTTAATTTCGATAGTGTTAAACGAAATGAAGTATAGTTATAGTAAACCTGTAGAAGATTCCGTGTTTAGAATTTATCCGCTTTTTGCGTTCAAGTGTTTATTTGAGTGACGGGGAATATTATTTTAATTTTTGTATTTATCTTATTTGAAGCGCCGTGGGGTTTGAAAGTGAAGTGCGGGATCAGGCAGACACTGCTGTTTCGCCACATTGCCACTGGTTGCCGGCAAATGGAGATAAAGCGTTTCGTGAAATGGTTGGGCGTATTAGGAATAAAAAATGCAAACATTGCTTTATCATTGAACGTTTATAAAAACGGGCGAGGTGAAGCGCTTAACTCATCAATGTGTCACCATTGTAACGGCACTTCAGTCGCCAAAAATTCGGTTGCTTATGAACGGGCGACAAAGAATAATTCTCTGAAAGTTTTCACCGAGGTGTTTGCTGAGAGGATTTTGAAGTCGGGGTCTACTAAGGTGCTGAACCCAAGACTGCGAATCCCGGGTAATCCACGGATATGTTTTGGGCCTTTACATGTGGGTTAGAGAGGGAGGAGTCAACAGCAGACGACAAACCACTAATATTTTTATGCAGTAGACTCCTTCAGCAAGCTTCCATATATTACCGACGTGTCTCACTTTCCGGAACCCCCGTGGCAAGGCCACAATCCTCATCTCTACTATCTGTTCAGGAACTATATCAACATTATGACTCCCCGAATGCCATATCTCTTATAAGGCGGGTGTCACCCCTGGATTTGAAACAAAAGAGAACTATGTATGCCAAGGGTTTCTCGTGCCTTCCGGTACAATTTTTACCGGGGAAGAGTCATCTACTCGGTTTGGGCTTACAGATGATACGTAGACCCGACCACTGGGTGGAGTGTTGGACTACAGAGCACCCAGTCCATTGAAGCCCAAAGCCAGAATTTCAATCTGAAGAAATTCAAATCTGACTACGTAACCTCCACTCCGGTAAAAAAAACCCAAAAGTTCCGTGAATTATTCGCGGGGTTATTGGCCAGAGGTTCTCTCACACACGACCGAACACTTGAGGATAGACTCGTGCTGTCAGTAGTTGAAACAACTCATGTTAGACAAGATCTTAAAGGGGAATTCCTTCCCAATGACGGGCCTGCACCACGAAATGCGACATATTTCCTGAACATATGGTATAGAAGAGGATAGGATTACAGCCGCACTACGGGAGTAAACGGAAAGTTAGACGTCTCGGCAATGTGTGACAGTATGGGCTGAAGGAGTATACGACTGCAAAAACAGATTGGTGCTTTGTTGTCTGATCAATTGGCCTGTTCGTGCACTGTGTTGATGCGCCTATCTACATTCTTTTCCCACGGGAGTCATACTGGTTTTCATCCCAAACGTGAAAAAGTAACATGCACGGCATTTCGGAGAGAAACGAATCAGCGTTTTAATATGCGAACTAATGTGGATTTATTTTTTTAAAGCAGACACTCCTTTTCTGGCACAAAAGTGGGGTCGATAATAAGCCCAATAAAACTTTTAAATAAAAATGTCATAATATAGGGCAAAAAGTTTAGGCCTCTCAAGGCTTTTGTCCACGTTTGGAGCTTAATATTTTAACTACCTAAAGGAGACAATTTTCTAAAATGTGAATGTGGTCAGTCAACCCTAACCACGCGGAACGGAAAAATTGCTGATATAACTTTAACATTTATTTAAGCATTGGCCAATATTGGATTATTTAACACACAAACTTGTCTTAATCAGCTTACGACAGGTGTGTTAATATCTTTATTAACACTTTTCTTAGTAATAGATTAATTAAATATGTATGCAATGGTTTATTTTCTTACTTCTTAAAGTAGCTTCACAACTTTGATAAACATTTTCCATAATTACTCATGGCTGTCAGTAATTTTACACTTGCGTACGCCTTTTCTTCAGCTGCAGAAATCTTGTAAAAACTTACGAGTCGGATTTAGGCAATTCGTTCCTCGTTCTAAATTGCAACTACTGAAATATTTTCGCTGAAAGTTTTACGACGGCACTCAAAAAATATTTTGCCTTTCCCACGTTTGACTGCTAATTGCGCAAATGTTTTTAAGTGTTTACGCTCTTTTAACTTCTTCTCGTCAAGTAATTTCGTTGGATGTCTTTAACGCATCGTAAAGAAAATGGGCTTATTTCTTGTAACGACCAACAAGTATTTAATACTACTAGTAGAAAATCATTAATTAAGGAACTGTCTTTAAAATGTATAAACAAATCAAGTACACACTGTTACAGTTTAAAGTCCGTTTGTTGTCCTTAAAATGACACAAACTTGTGAGTACAGTTAGATATACGCAGTGATGGTTTTTCAGTACGGAAGCTGCGGAAAGGAAAAAATAACTCACTCATATTTACACGTAGACAAATGGATGTAAACGAAATGTGTATACAAACGTTTACACAAAACATTAATTTTATTTATTTATTTTTTATTGCTATTTTATATTTTTTTTTTTCAAATATTAATAATTTTATTTATTTTACTTTCCGGTGCCTTTGCTTATATCTGACGAGTTTTTCGCTGTTTGGAACGAGATACGAGGTTTCCTATTTTCGTTTGTAGATTATTTTTAAACATTCCTGGAGCTTTTCGTAGTCGATCAGTTTTGTGTTATAATGTCGCAAAACCCTACAAATACAAAAATGAAGTGACATGGATTTGTTATGAAGGTTACGAAAATTAATTTATGTTTAAATAAATATGTAACGTATTTTTTTTTATAAAAGCAAGCACCACTTCGTAAATTAAATGCAAACATAAAATTTACGTACTGTCATCGTCATGGAGTAACTATTGACAAATAATAAGTCAGTGCTGCGGACATGAGCAGAAGATGAAAGCTACCCTACAGTTTCCTGTGTGTTCCCATCCCTTGTTCTACTACAATTGTTAAATTTCGTTCCAGTGGAAATTGCCCGCCAACATCTGAGCAAGACTAGGCCATTCGTCAAGGAAAGCAGAGGGTAATAAGGTGATACATTTTATCACCTGCAGCACCCTTTCAAACATGCCATCTTGGACAGTTAAACATCTCTTGTCCACTTACAAAATAATATTTACAAACGAAGATCCCAATGTTTTGTTTTAGAAGAAAGCAGTACTCGCATATCTCCCATATTGCATAGAAACGTTTTCTTGATATATAGGCCTTACTTGGCCTGTGCGATCATAAATATATTTTTATGAAATTGAAAATCACGGAATAGAGTCCTTTGACACAGCGACGAAATAAAATTTTCCCTGTCGTATTTCACATGCAACCAACCACTTGAGTGCAGTTGTCCTTACCTACCGTTAGTTCAAATCTGGCATGCGATACTAAGTTGT
The DNA here is from genome assembly GCA_002778355.1 of Clitarchus hookeri. Classification (NCBI taxonomy): domain Eukaryota; kingdom Metazoa; phylum Arthropoda; class Insecta; order Phasmatodea; family Phasmatidae; genus Clitarchus; species Clitarchus hookeri. The sequence goes on along the minus strand of NQII01000150.1, from coordinate 1,116,483 downwards.
TATCAGATTCATAACGAATTCCATACGAGAACAATAATTTTTATGTGGGGATACAAATACTGCTCTTGTAAAAGAAAAATTTTAATTAGTCCACTTAAAAAAAATTAATAAAAATTGTTATATGTTTACACAGTAACAAATAACTTCCCGCTCAATTCAAAAATATTTTTTCTTGTGTGAACCAGGTTTACAAAAAAAAAACAGATTTAAAGAAGTAAAACTTTGGAAAATAAGCTGTCCATGACAAAGAAATCAGGAATGATTCGTCTTGTTGACAACAAATAAGGTACTTATGTATTTTTCATGCTTAAAATTACATTTTTAGTAAAATTATTAGTTTTATTTTTCTTTTCAGAATGAGTTTAGGCAAACGGTATAAAATTCGTAAGAACAGTTAATTAAGAATGTATTTCGTTTTCGGGATTTCAATGCAATTTTCGCTTGAATAGTGTGAGCCAAGTTTTACTTTACATATTCATGATTTCACAATGTTTCATAATATTCGCATTTACATTACACGTAATTAGTTAATCGTCGGATAGTTCAGATCATTCCTTTAGAAGTATGACTTTTCATATTTCGATTGAAATATGTTATTTAAGAAAATATTGTAGCCTACTGAATGAAAGTAAACAATATATTACTTTTGTATGCTTTTTACTTCTGCAGCTCTTTATTGACATAATATGTAGGTATTTGGCAAAATGGTAAGTTAACGAAATTTTTGTTTACCGACAGCAGTGTATTTAAACTACAGGTTAATGAGAATATGCTTCTTTTCAGTATTTTTTTCTTTTATAATAATTATTTTTACGATTTATTTTTATAGTTTATGAAATTATATTGGGGTAGCCACACTGAGAAAAAGGTTTTGTGGAATCAAAGAAAGTTTGTTTGGCGCAACCAAATTTGATTCAATCAAACATTTTGCTGACCGTTTGATTTATTTTAGCCAAACACAGAGGTCTTGTTAATTCAACTGTGTATTTTGTTAAATAAACAAAATAAATTTTTTTGCTTTTAAGTTTTGCTTACTAAACAAAATATTTTTATGGGGCAAATAAATATATTTTTGTCCCTATACAAACGAATATTTCGTTGGCTGTTCTCTCAGTGCAGCAAACTAAATCTTAGGCACAAATTTTCGGTTTTCAGTTACAGTAAAGTGACTCATGTTTCGAGTTAAACGATTCTAAAGAACCGAGACATTTCCGTTTAGCGATCCTGTTAATATTTCAGCATTTGCAGCTAATATATTTGAACCGGCGGTGGATAAGGGTAGCTTTGAGTGTGTAAATATATTATCTAACAAACGATAATGTTACCAATTTGCGTATTTTTGGAAAATTTACATTATAACTTTGCTTCAATTTTTATTGATCAAAGCACCGATGGTAGACTTAACGAAAGTGTCCGAAGTACGAATGGCCGGAATCACATATAACAGTTGTAAAAGACTGTAGAGACAAACAACTTCAACCAAGATGGATTTCCAGAAAGTCTGGTTCGAATCATTACCACATAAACTTTAGCCGAAATTACGGAACGTAAGTACGGTGATGGCGTATATCTGTATCTCCAGATAGCCTAATTTTTAAGTAAAGCAGTTGGCAATGATGTGCAACACGAGGCAATTAATATATTTTGCAATAGTTATAGCAAGAAACCCCGTTAATGCCATGGGAATAAAGGGAAGTTCATATCTTCACAGTAACTCGTAATGACACAATTTGTTAACCTGACGTTTTGATTTGGGCTTGCAAGATTTGGCCTACGTCGCAGAGTAATGACACGGCCAAGAAAACTACGTCTTCCTGAAAATAATGTTCAAGCGGATACGAAGAGCGTCGTGTAGTAGCTATTTCTGCATTTCCATCAATTCGTGCCGAACCCATTGCAATGAGATTTTTTTTTTCAGCATAAGCCGTTTGGCACAACGTGAATTACAGTCTTATGGATTAATTGTCTCTCGGGATAGTTTAAGAATTTAATTGCGTCGATCCATCTCCATTAACGCGCAGTGGCGAAGCCAGGGGTTGGGGGTTGGGAGTTTTAACCCCCGTTTTGCCCTACGTTTTTCAAAAATTAGTCTCAACAGTATAAATAATACTTGAACTGTGATAAAATATGCAATTTTTGTAACTTATGATGCAGTTTATTGTGTCGTAACACAAATAATACAAATACGATGTCACATTCAAGCTCTGTAATTTCAGAATATTAGCAGCACATTTGGAATGAACGTTTGCATTGGCATTAATAAAAATATGGCATGTAAATTTCTGAACCCCAAAGGCTCACAATGCAAAAAATATATGTATTAAAATATTCATAAAAATAGATTACAGTGCTCTTTCAAAGTATTGCGTATCTCAAAGTGCAATAAATATTTAACTGGCGAACAAGCCAAGTAGTGTAAAACATTTCAAAAATATAAAAAATTAACTCTGTTGACTAGAAATACTTCAAACACTCCTACAAAAAGATTAAACTGCTGCGCAATTGCTTATTAAAAAGTGTTACATCACTCCAAAATACCCAATAAATATTTAATTTAGAAAACTAGCAGAGTGATATTAGAACGATTCTAAAATACAAATAGTTACTTTGATGACTAGATAAATTGTAAGTATTTAGTGGAGGAATTTGACTAAAGGAGGGCAGCTCTTCAGACCCAGTAAAGCCTCCTTTACCTGAAAATACAAGATGATAATGAAAAAATGTATTATTGCGTTAAAATAGTGAATCAATGAAGCCAGTCCGTAAACCCTAACCTTAGCTCCATTGAATAAACAATCGACGACGACAATTAGAACACCTCAACTGACTACGTCCAACGCATAAGTCGTGGTAACACGGTAGCAACAATCAAAATATAAGTAAAGCCTCGATTACATTGAGCGAGTTTACAAGCTGCTAGTTGGCGAATTCACTAGCCGCTAGTAAACTCGCCCAGTGTAATCAGTTCACTAGCCAACTAGCAGATTGTAAACTATCTGCGGGTAAAGTTGAAAGCCGGGTTACTTTACTCGCTACTCGCTGGCGTGTGGGATTGCTAGCTAGCAAACTAGCCGTGTGTCATCATACAGCTGCGAGTATCTCGGTGGTTCCTGGTTTCAGTGTCTACAAAATGTATACGGAACTAGTTCGTGTGGGAGTCGTTATTTTAGCTCATACTATCAAAAATGAGTTAAAATAAAAAAAGAAAAGCAGAAATTGAGGCAGAGAAAAGTGTGGGTGAAACCATGGATATAAATACGTCAGAAATATGGTGCATCGAGCAGTTTACTGAAATAGTTGAAGGACGAAGATACTTTGGCTTATCGCAATATTTTGGGATTAGACTGTACCCATTTAGACGATTTACTGCAGATGGTAGATGGAATGCTCAAAAAAGAAGATACGAAAATGAGAATGGCGATCCCAGTAGCCACAAAACTGGGAGTTGCACTACGTTATCTAGCAAATGGCGATTCCTTTAAGTCTCTAGGATACCTGTTTCGAGTTCCCGAATCAACAATATCGATTTTTTGCCTGAAGTACTCTCGGCGATGTCTCGCACCCTTCAACCATTCATTGAGGTGAGTAAAAATTAATTTACGAATTAAAAACAGTTAAAAAAAAAAGAATATATTTGATGAAAGCATAGTTACAGGATATATATACATATATATACATACACATGAGTATGTAGTATTACACCGTACTTGGTCCAAATGTTTGAATCATAACCTGTCCTAAAACGTCATAATCGTCGTTTGAGGAGACAGATTGCGAAGCAAGTGAATAGTCAGAAGATGGCGAAAATGCAACATCGCTAATTTGTTGTGGGCTTGAATTAACCGCAGGCTCCAAAGAGGACAGCTTGGAACGAAGGATACAATTTAGAATTTCCTGCCGTAGCAAGATGGCTTTTCGCTGCTGGTAGCTGACGAAGCTCAGCTGCAGCAAACTTTCCGGACTGGTCATGTGGCTTCTCCTCTGCTGAGTTCTGTGCAATTTTTGTCAAATTGGCGAATCGCGACTGATATTTCAGAAGGGGTTTCGTCGGATGCTACTCGTTTTTTTTTAAACCCCTTTTCATTGGTGTCGCTGGTGGTTTCGTTTCTGCAGGCGACTTCTCTTTGAAGCGTTCTTCTGGGCAGCTGTTGTCGTTGGTGGACACTACAGATTCCTAGCAGCTTTCACTGCCCTCATCTGGTTCTGTTTCTTCACTGTTTTGTGACAGATCCTAGAAATAATAAAAACTGATTTAATTTTATTTAAAATATTAGCTTTTATTTATTAAATTTAATTTATGTTACTGATTTAACGTATTACTTTTATTGTTTGCAGGTACCTAAAATAGTCGATGAATGGAAAGAAATCGAAAATAAATTCTTCCAACGTTGGAATTTTCCTAGATGTATTGGGGCTATCGACGGGAAACACGTCATCATTAAAAGACCTCCATGTTCCGGTTCAATCTACTTCAATTACAAAAAAACCTATAGTGTCATATTATTTGCTATGGTTGATGCCGATTATTGCTGTACCTACATCGACGTAGGTGAAAATGACCGAGCAAGTGACAGTGCAATATTTAGAGATGGCACTCTGAATATTGCAATGGAAAGCAATACTCTTGGGATACCTGAACATGCCGTTATTATTGGAGATGATGCTTTCCCTTTAAGCACAAATCTTCTGAAACCTTATGGTAAAACTGGGCTCAGTGATGTGGAAAAAAATATTTAATTATCGTCTTTCCCGTACCAGAAGAGTTGTAGAGAATGCTTTTGGCATACTTGCATGGCGATTTAGAGTATTTTCAAGACCAATTGAGAGGAAACCCGAAACTACTGATGACGTCATTTGGGCTGCTTGTAGTCTTCATAACTGACTACGAAAGACTGCTCCAGGCAAGTACTTACCTCAACAAGGAGAAGATAGAGAGGATTTAAACACTGGGAATATAATACCTGGGTTCTGGAGGGAAAATGCCAACATTCTGCAGTCTATTAGTAATCTAGGCAGCAATAATTACAAACTTGCTGCTGAAGAAGTCAGACGAGCATATGCTTCACACTTTACAGAAGAACATCCTCTGCCTTGGCAATGGGAGAAAATTGGAATAATTTGATTAATAATGAATGTATAATAATCTGTTAATTATTGATCTGTAAATAAATAGTCGTTAAAATTAAAATATTTTACTCACCAAATTTGATTTGCTGTTTCTTGTACTCAAAACCTCTGTCAAATAATTTGCTTCATTAAATCATGCCAGCTTTGGTGAATAAACTTCTTCAGTACCACAACCACTTTTCTTGCTTTTTTCAATTTTGTGTGGTTCTTGTCTGTAGACATCTTTAATTGATTTCATTCTAGCCTTCAATTGCTTCACATCCATTCCCCCAATTAACTGTTCATTAAGTTCATTATAAAGACAATGGAAAATTTCACTTNATTGATTTCATTCTAGCCTTCAATTGCTTCACATCCATTCCCCCAATTAACTGTTCATTAAGTTCATTATAAAGACATTGGAAAATTTCACTTTTTAATTTTGTGTTGAAATATTCTTTGTCTTTTATAGTCCATAACAAAGGGTAGTACTGGTAGACATTAAGAAATTCCACAATATTATTTACGTTCCACTTCATTTTAACGCTAGAACACCCACAAATGTTCAGGAAATGAAAGAAAAAATAACAGCGTATTCACAACACGTGGTTTACTCGCTAGCTAGTTGACTACTGAGCGAGTGAAAAGTTTTGTGTGTCATCATCACTATCGCACTAGCCGAATTTCCCGCTTCTAAACTCGCCAACTAGCAGCTTGTAAACTCGCTCAATGTAATCGAGGCTTAAATGGTTGGGCAGCAGAAAAAAACTATACACAACACGTAAAGCAACTGAAACTATACAGAGAAGCAAGAAATTAGGTATGCCGAAACTACAATTTAGGCAGGTGCCCAAAACCAGAATTTAGAAAAAAATCTAACTCTGCACAGCCCAAGACAAACACAATACTACACCACGCGATTATTTAAAAACAATGAACTGACCCACAAATGAAAAGCTGTGACCACGACTCACCGTTTTACAAGTTCCAGCAAAATCAGCCGCTCACGGAACTACATTATTTAAACGGCGTCTCATAGAACCCTCGTCCAAGGACGGGCAAACTTAAAATTTAAGCTCATACTACAATTTAAATTAGCTCTAGCAGGCGTCAACCCGACGATCTTCTTCACAGGCGTAGAATTGAATACTGCACAAGGCGTGTAACAACTTATGTAAACTAGCCCCTGAATTAAAAAAAGCTGACGCACAAGGAGGGTAATCAAGAGTGGGAAATGAGGGGAGAATACAGGAGGGGAGCCGAGTCGGTCAAGGGGCAGGCCGCCTTATCGAGAGCGAATCCATAAACGATTATTAATTATACTGCTAAGTTATTTTCCCTTTTAGAATCTACTTTATTTAATACATGAGTATGCACCGCTAACATCGGTGTTACATCACTCTCTCCACTTCAGTCAGTGTAAACACCCTATTTTCCACCCCCCCTTGATTAATTTCTCACTACGCCACTGGTAAAACGGGATTAGCTTTCACTTCATAACTGACACTATAACGTCCTAGCCGAGGCATATGTCACAAATTGTCGTCCCTCATTGAACGCCTTTATACGCTGTTCACGGTAATGTAAGCACTTTTGTAATCAACATTTTAAAAATGTCACTGCCCCTAACTGAATACGTTTTAAAGGGGACACACCGACTGGTATACTGCCAGTTAAGTTGTAACAACGGAGTGGAAGTCGTTCCAAGTCTTAATGTTGAAGACAAGAGGTCGGTAAACATTTGTGAATGCTGAAGTTATTTATTTTGCTTTTTATTTTTTAATGCACATAACTGTAAGTATTGGTACATTTATAAAATATTTACCTTATCCAATAATTTCAAAATTCCACTCAACCGACGTGTGAATAAAGTGACGAGGTCCAAAGCAATGCAAATTTTACATAAGATGGAAGAATACAAAAGTAGATCTAAAGCACGTATTTTAAAAGTGTTCAGTTTACCGTGAACAGGCTATACCCACTTTGCCACTGCTATGCAAGGCAATTATGATTCCCCGCAGGCCTCTTGAATATGTTTACGGCGTGTCGTGCCGTATGGCATCTAGCACTTTGAATATTTATGCAATTACGCTGCTCGTGTTTCGAAAGCTCTGTGCTGGAAAACTACAATAGCCTGCGTGCTGCTTCGCGGCTTTGATCTTTTCATCACCGCGCATGCGCGTGATGTGAGAAGGTGGAGTTAAATTTTTTCTGTGGTAAGTTCAGGATATAACTAACGCGCGGTATTAGCGATATTATCCGGTTCCATAGCACGGCGTCTCTGCAACAACGTTATTAACATTGAAGTGCCAACCACATGCACAGCAATCACACGAGTCATACATACCATTTCAATAGGTGAGTATTGTTAATCTTGATAACAGTACCAACATAACTTTCCTTCGTCTTCCTGTCCATGATTATATCTGGAAATCAATATAGCGTTCCTACTGCTGAATATATAGTTAATTCGACAGAACAGCATCAGAAACGTTTTGATATTTCCCAAAACATCTGGAACCATTATAACTTGACAGAATATTGTGATGCTAGTGCCGAAGTTCAACTGCTGATACCCTGAAATCTGGTCACAGAACTGTTATGAAGTAATTTTTCCATTCTTTCCAGCTAAATTTAGCAGGCAGAGTACTTAACAGTAACGCAGAAATATTTAAAGTTTTTATTTTTATTTTTCTAAGGACGACCACGGCATACTTTTGACGAAGTAAAAACACCGAATGTATTTTTTTTTTGTGAACGATGTATTTTTCTATAATGATAAGGACTACAACACGTCGACAGGCTTAAATATATTTTAGAACTTCGACCTACAGTTCGCATTTTAGCCTTTATCAAAAGTGAAATTCTTAATAGTATCACAGTTGTTGCCCATTACCAGTAGTGGAATATTTAAGAACATTTAATTTGTGAACTTGTAATGAAGCCACGGGCAACCACTCTTTTCAAAAAGCAAGATAAAAGTGAAAGAAGCTTGTAAGGGATTTGTCTGCGGTACAAGAGTTTATTTTCCTCCCTCTGCATCCGAATGAAACAAACACGTCCAAGGCCTCCTTCGCCTTCCCCTGTTTCTTGCGACCCTTGGAAATAATCTGCTTAAAAAGTTCCAAAGGGCTTCGTCATTATTAGCCCGCCGTCTCTGCAAAGCTTCGCGGCTAGCCGTTCTTTTCCTGATGACTCGACTTACAGCGGCGTTTGAGGAATGTTTATTTTTTGACTCCTTGTCCGTTCGCTGGTTCAACACGGCCAATTTAAATGGCTCTCTTTTTTTTTTACACGTGCTTTATCGGAATTCTGACCGCGAAAGTGAATTCCTCCCTTTTTTTATATATATATATATTTTTTTTACCATTTCTGCTATGAAACAGTTAACAGAGTTCGATTTCCATTTTTAATTAAAACATTTTTGCAGTGAGCATACCTTTCAAAGGCAGTTCCGGAGTAGCAATAAAAATGCCGAGAAGGAAGGTCCGTGCAAACTACAGTTTCACACTGTTATGGCAGCCAAAATATTTGATGAATTTAATTTTTAGTTGGTACGCTTAAAAATAAAAATATTTCACGTAGTGACTTGGCTCATATCCAGGCTGGAAGTTGTGATATAGTTCATTCATGATAACTCACAGCATTTCAGAAGCCCTGCTTAAGTTCTATTTTCAGGTTATTCCTCCGCCCCATGCAAAACAAATTTCAACTAAGTCTAGGAACTCACGGCAAAGGGACAACGCACCGCGTTCGTGCGCACTCAGTTTAATATTTTTCGTGACAACTATTTCTTACTAGGTATTACCAACACACGTATTTTATTTCTGTTTTCATTTATATTAACTATAAATGAAATGTTGTAATTTATAGAAAGAATGTAAGTGGAAAATAAATTTTACAAAATGTAAGATATTTTTACGCGTACGGCTGCTCAAATTAGCCANGATCCCCCCTCTCACCATAGGCGTTCTGCTCCGGGCGGCCAACATCCGGGGGGAATGATTAATATATGACCTGCCTGGCATCGCAGCCCCTCCTCCCCCCTGCTGGAGAAGCCAACGAGTTTAGAGGATGCGCATCTACATTCTGGGAACAAAGACCCACAGCGCAACCATGGCATTTAGAGAAATTTCTGGGGGATGGCCTACGACCCTATAAATATTGCAGCTATCCAAGGGTCGGGAGTCTTGGTAGAAGTCTTCTGGCCGAGTGTAGTAACCGGACGAGGTCGACTGCGGTGAGGGACATCGGTGAAGAGGACGGTCGACGGCGGGAGACTGTGAGACGACGGCAGACGAGGTGCTTGTGGTGTGAACGGACGAGATGGCGCGAAACCCGACGTGTGAAGGCTACTGTGCGTGAAGGCGCTCGGATAACTCTAGAACATTGCGGACCGGTGGGATCTGGAGTGAACTGAGGTGATACGAATGTTATTGTAAATATTGGAACACTTAAATATGGAAATATATTTTATAAAGTAATTCAAAACGTTTAGATGCACTGTCTATTGTAAATTATTTTATAGTTATTTAATTACATTAATATCTTTGTGGTAATTGTAAATTGTACTGATCGGATTTTTTAATTGTAAATAACAAGATACATAAATATGTTGTGAGATATTGAGATGAAAGCATTTTCTTTGTAATTATTTTTAATAAATTAGGAATTTATAATTAACTGTTTTGTATAACTAAGATCTTCAGTCCTTTACGAACCTGGTTTAGCCCACTGACTTCGAGAGATTCTAACAATATTTTTATGTTAACAGAAGCATACGACGCTTGTGATACATGTTATATTTAAGAAACCACCAAACACTCCATACATGGGGTAATTTTTCATCGGTTTGATTAAAAAAGTGTGAACATAACCGCGAATAGATGATGCTTCAGGAAATGCATATGCTAAAAAAACGAGGGAGAAAGGTGAGTCTCCTTTGTGACATTTGTGTGATGATCTTTCGCATGAGCTGACAGTTATTCTACAGCTGTCATAAACATTAGTACGTATTTCCAAATGCCTCAGATAGTGGAAGTTCAGCTGCTTTTATTTTAGAAGCATGTGACGTCAAACGCAACAACGTGTAGTTGCAGCGCAGGCGGGTGTCGTCGTATACGTTAGTAGACCATCGCAAAATGTAATTTTAAGTTTGTAAATTTTTCCAGATGTATTGCAGCGTACGTAACGCGAATTACAAGAAATGAAATAATTGAAGCAGAATGTCTACAGCCACCCAGTTTCATTAGAGAAATTTCATGAAACTCATTTAAAGGAAGTCTATGGAAGAACAACTCTAATTAAAGATGGAAATGAACTTTGAAGTTCAGCAAAATATTTTTCCTTCAAAATATATATACTCTCAGTGAGAAAGTTACTTGAGTATAAGATGTTCCTTCAGGAAAATAGTTAAAATTAAGATAAATAAATAAAGAGAGGCAATATAATCTAATAGTACGTTGTTCCTGGAGAACTGCGATATTCCTTCTTATTGAGAAGTTTTGAACACTAGTGAAATTTTATTTATGGATCTAGATATTATTCAACGAATTCCTGGAGCTGTGTACTGCAATACTGAATTAATAAAGAAGTTAATATCGAATAAAACTGCTTAACATTTCAGGAATATACGAAAGTGTAGTTAATCACCTGAGTTGCAAGAGTGAAATAATGTGGTCAAATTTTTTCACGCTCAGTTAAAATTAGTGATTGCTGATTACTTGTATTACATTTCTCCAGTTATTTTGGTAAGCATATTTATAAATATCCTTTAAAGTTTCTATACTTATATAGTTTCTTATTTTCTATTTATAGTAGAAACATAATATACATTTCCTCAAAAATTCCTTAAATTGTGTGGAAGCCACTGTCGAATGAACTAAATTTTCACGCACAAAATTTTACATTGTTCTGAATCAAGGACTAGTCTTATTCCAAAGCGAAATAAAAACAGTTAGCGATATCTGTAGTGACGATGCTTACTAGTGTAGTTGAAAAGTGAACTAATAGTTGAGGCATATTACAAACTTACACTGAAGAGCCAAAAAAAACTGGTACACCTGCCTCATATCGTGTAGGGCCCCCACGAGCACGCAGAAGTGCCGCAAGACGACGTGGCATGGACTCGACTAATGTCTGAAGGTATGCAGAAGGCAATTCACACCATGAATCCTGCAGGGCAGTCCACAAATCCATAGGACTGCGAGGCGGTAGAGATCTCTTCTGAACAGCACGTTGCAAGTCATCCCAGATATGCTCAATAATGTTCATGTCTGGTGATTTAGGTGGCCAATGGAAGTGTCTAAAGTCAGAAGAGTGTTCCTGGAGCCGCTCGGTAGCAACTCTAGACGTGCGGGGTGTCACATTGTCCTGCTGGAATTGTCCACGTCCGTCGGAATACACAATGGATATGAATGGGCGCAGGTGATCGGACATGATGCGTACGTATCTGTCACCTGTCAGTCGTATCTAGACGTATCAGAGGTCCCATTTCCCACCAACTGTACACGCCCCATACCATGACAGAGCCTCCACCAGCTTGAACAGTCCCCTGTTGACATGTATGGTCTATGGATTCATGAGGATGTCTCCATATCCGTACACGTCCATCCGCCCAATACAATTGAAAACGAGACTCGTCAGACCAGACAACGTGTTTCCAGTCATCACCAGTCCAATGGCGGTTTTGGTGGGCCCAGGCGAGGCGTAAAGCTTTGTGTCGTACCGTCAATAACGGTACACGAGTGGGCCTTCGGCTCCGAAAGCCCATATCAATGATTGTCTGTGGAATAGTTCGCACGCTAGCGCTTGTTGATGTCCCAGCATTGAAATCTGCGCCAATTTGAGAAAGGGTTGCACGTCTGTCACGTTTAATGATTCTCGCCAGTCGTCGTTTGTCCCGTTCGTTCACGATATTTTTCCGGCCGTGGCGATGTCAAAAATTTGATGTTTTACCGGAATCCCGATATTCACGGTACACTCGTAAAATAGTCGTACGCGAAAATCCAAATGCTATCGCTACCTCGGAGATGCTCTGTCCCATATCTCGTGCGCCGACTATAACACCACGTTCAAACTCACTTAAAACTTGATAACCTGTCATTGTAGCAGCAGTAACCGATCTAGCAACTTCGCCAGACGCTTGTTGTCTTAAATAGGCGCTGCCGACCGCATCGCGTTACTCTGATTGGTTCCATACCTCTGTTATTTGCATACACACGCCTATACCAGTTTGTTTGGCTCTCCAGTGTATACAATGTATGGGAAGGTTGATGTATAAAGTATATAAAAGGAAAAAAAATGTCTTATGACTGGCTGCCTGACCGACATATCAACGCCCAGGCTGAACTATTGGTCCTACGAACCTGACATTTATCAATACTGAATAGGCCTACATTGTCACTAGATGGTGCTGTGTACATTCTTAAACGCGCTATATTTTACTTTATGTTTACTTCACTGAGATCTAAATAAAAGTTTACCTACACACCATCGACTTACGTATTATTTTTTCGAATTTGTATTGTTGTTTGAATTACTTTTGCTGTTTATTGATCCTATTCTGTTTTGTTTGTCCTTACATACATTTTGTTATTTTAAAAAATGATTGATTTGGTGCCACCTCTTAACTGTTAAAGAACAGTGTTTAGAAAGAAGTTTTGTAAAAAGCCTAATTTACATGTTGACACGGCCGATTACAAACAACTCCTAACTTAACATCCAGAATTCTCTTCATTTGGGACTTGAAATTCATCCCGGTTTCAATTCTTAAATATGTGTTCTATTTTTAACTCAGACTTACTTTTTAAAAATAATATATCTAACTCCACGCGGGCAACGACGGGCAAAAGCTAGTCAAACATAAGAATATAGGAACGAATTTCCAGGCGTTTCAGTAGCCATAGAGGAATGTAGGTAGCGTCAAATACAGGTAGAGAGAATGCCGCAGAGTACCGAAGAATACAGAGGTGAAACATCCGCTTGTACCACGAACTATAGCTGCACACGCTAGGAAGATGGCGTCGCTGACCAGCAAAATGTTGGGATGCCATTCACCAATCAGAGCCAGGTTAACCTACTTGCCAGCCGACAGCCCGGCAAATAGGAACCTTCCGCAGCATGCAGTAGTAGCCAGTCAGGCACACGGTCCGTTCCCAGAGCTTCGCGAAGCCAATCAGAGAATGTGTGCGCACGCATCAAGAGAACCACTACTTCATTTCGTCTCTATGTACTAGTCTACTCGGTGGCAATGCAGTGGCAGGCGACTAAACTATATTATGTTCACGTTATCTTCACACTGTTTGAATCAAACCTGTGAAAAATAACACGACATACAGAGCGTGTTTAGCTATCTCCTAACTATGCCATGTATCACAAGCATTTCACACTTCTGTTAATATTAACGTATCTTAATTGTAGTTAAATTGAACTTTCACTTATATTTAATTTATAAATACATAATTTTTATAATTAATATTAATAAAAACATGGTAAAAATAGGTGTGTTGGTAACGCCTAGTAAGAAATAGTTCTCGTGCAAATTAAACTGAGTGCGCACCAATGTGGTGCGTTGTCCCTTTCGTGAAATTTTTTGGACTTGATCAAGCTTTGTTCGTACGAGGCGGAGGAATATCCTGGAAGTAGAACTTCAGCAGGACTTCAGGAAAATTGGAAGTAACCATGTATGGACTATACTTCAACAGCGTGGCACGAGAGTGGGCGACACCTATACGGCATTATGTGAAACTCAGCAAGGTTAACATCAAGGGAACAGAGAAAATAGTGCGTTGCAGTATGCGCATAAATATTTTTTTTCAAATTTCGCAGAAGTATGGTCAATATACAGTAATTCGATCTGTTTATTTATATATGTAATAATATATCAATACAGGCGCCACTAAAAGTTCATAAAGGATATGACAATGGTAACAATACGAATACTTCTCATTTGGTCATTTCACTTTTACTTAACTGCTTCACTTCTGTAAATGTTCGCTTGAATGAATTCAAAACCTAATCTGAGTTTAAAAGATACTGCTTAACCCGTTCTGACCCAATGTACTCGCTTATGAACGTTACGCACGTGTAGGTAATTTTTGGTCTGTACTGCACACTGCGAAGCTCAATGACCAATGATCTTACTTGTGGGTAAATTATTCGCAAACCGTCTTACTGGTATAGATCATAATTGGTTCATATAACTGTAGCCGAACTATAGCCTACAGCTCATTGGCTGTGACAACGAAACAGGTGTTGTTTCGACTTAAGTACGGCATGCATCACAAATTTGTTGTTTGCAACACCTGAAACCGTAAATTAAAGGGGGTTTGAAAGGGTGAATACTAGAAACTAAAGTAAAATCACACATAAAATAACTATAAGAAAATTAAATTCTTTAATTTAAACACCACGTGAGATTTGCTGATATATTTTTATAGCAAACATTTAATATGTTTTGGCGAAATTTACTTCAATCATTGAAGGGTAAAATTATTTAAATTATAAAACACAAATTTTCAAACAAGATAGATTTGGGAATTTTTATTTGTCATACTTAAGTTTACGTGCATAAAATGTGACCAAACATTTGACTAGAAATTTAAGACATATTACTTTGCCTAACATCTGCATTCAACATATAACAGAGTTTTTTTTCCGTTGTATTTAGTGATAAAATAATAGGGCCGAGCACAGAATAACAACACGACGAATGGAGATAAGATTAGCATACATGATATCCATAAAAACAAGAGCAAAATGGAGGTATGGACAAAAATACATATATAAAAAAATCTGGATATAAAAAATTCAACCATCAAAAATCAACAAACAAAATTCAAAATTGTGAATAAATAAAACACGATGAATTGAAAGGGATATTAATACAACATTAAATCAATTTCAAGCTATCTTGATATTTGACACGAAGTAAAGTTCTCTTCAGTTGATCTATTTTTTACTCTTTAATGACAACTAATATTAAATTCCGAACGCGGGTATGTTATAATTGAAATTACTTCTTAATGCACTTAACTTCAGAAAAAAGAAATTTTTATTACATTACATTTTGATAACAGTTAAATCCCATCATCGCTATTAAATTTGAACTTACCTTACTGCTATTTCCGAATATAAAGACTGAAGATATCTGAACTTTAAATATTTAACTTTCATATCAGCAGAAAGTTTATTTCAGACGTAGTTATTGATTCCCGAGATATGATGGACGAGCTAATAATTCCGGTATACGACCATTTTAAAAATTGGAGCACTTGGAAACGACAACATTTGGTAACCTATCCTGGAACATTCTGTATAATATATGTTGTTGCAAAAAATATATGTGGACGCAAATAATATATGTGGTCGCAAATAAGAAACAGAAATTTAAACAATTGTTATATATTGTATATAGGTATATGCACTAGGGCAGCGACCATTTATAATGTAGCGGAACAGAAAAACTTTCATCTCTCTGCTCTGTACTCAAATTCAATTTCGGTTTGAAATATATTAAATTTTTCTGATGATACAATTCCTATAGTCAAAATAGTGTAAAGCGAGCGTTGAGAACGGAAACTGACAATTACAATTTTTTTAAATAGAAATAATGGGTACCTTGCAGAACACCGTTTCAGTAAAAATGTTATTGGCTCTCAGTAAAACTGTTAGCGAGAAAATAAAAATAGAGACAATTTTCCTTGGCCCTTGCTGTCTCCCAAAAACATCTGAAGAAAAACTTCACCACATACGAAAATTTTAATATTTCACCATGAACGGTTTCTAACAACCAAGATCGTCTTGTGTCTGCCAAATGATTCTACAAAGAGTATATATTGAAAATAATTATTTTCAAATTTAATCACTGAATTTATAGCAAAGTTATGTTGCTGTCTGTTAAATAATTCCTTCAACATAGACTGTTTCCAACGTATCTACAGATTAAATCTTCGGGATGTTTTGCTCTCACTTGACATATCGCGTGTACGAAGTTAGGTTCAGAAATGTTAAATGGTTCCAGATAGGCACATCTTCAACATTTTTAATGTCTGTAATTTGTAAAACGTGCTTTTATTATTTTAAAAAAATGTTCACGGAGTTCTTCAAAGGTATACTAATATGTCAATTTCAGCAGGAATTATAGTTGAATAATTCGTGAGATATAAAAGGAATACCTAACATTTCGAGGAATTTCTATTTCCCGAAGTGGTGGAAGAAGCTACTTTCATATTCGAAATTTAATATCGTAATGTGTATTCAAAAAACGTAACTATCCTCTATTAAAAAAAAATTATATACTAAATAAAGCGTTTGCAATCCGCAACACTATTTTCTTACCAAATGTCTGTGCAGTCAACGGAGAAGTTCATGCTATATAAAATAAACGTTTAACTTTGGTGCTATAATCTTTGTTATATCAATTGCCGAAAGTTTATTTTCTTGAAAGTTTTTTAGCGCTCTATAGATGCCTGTTATTACTCAGAACATGAGCAGACAGCTTAGTGAACTCATGAGATATGAACATAAGCATTTTTGTGATGATCAGCGACTTGAAATTAAACAAAAAACGGAAGTCGTCCTACTTTGCCTTCCAACTTTTCGCCTGCACATCAGGAAATATCGATTTATAAAAAAAAAAGTTCATAAACCTGATCAGCCTGCAGTAAATTGTGTATTATTTTCAACTAAACACGCAGTTTTTAGGGGGAGCCTTAGAATGGCCAAAAGGAAAGAAAAATTCCTTCAATGCCTGCTTCGAAAACATGACGTGGAAATGAAATTTTGCAAACGAATGCATTCGGTACATACGTGCTTTGCGCTGTGATGCTTTAATTTTTGTGTGGAAACGAGCACCGTCACTTGCACATTTACGGGGAAAAATTCACCGCATTAACAATTTTCCATCGGGGCTTGACATGAAAATGCATTTTATTTCGCCTCTATTTCTCTATTGTCAAAATAACGCAAATAAGTTGCGTTTATAATGCTAAAAAAAGTAACTAGATCTGCAGGGGTAGATAAATATGTAGTCAATAATAAAAAAATATACGAAAAATGGAGAAAATACAAACATGTGAGCAGCAAACGGTTAGATTTTTTTTTTATGTAATAAAGAAACATGTGTTAACGTACCATTGATTCACTAGCTTCTACAGACAACTTGAAATAAATTTCATTAAGGGTAAATAATACATAGTAATACGTCAATTCAACACACGTGCATTGCACCACCGCGTAATATAAATTATATTATAGAAGGAATGAAGCCACAAGATGATATTTTCTAAATTTTTGGAGCAAGTTGCGTTGTTTGACACTGGGTAGCTCTGTAATCGCATCCGATTTTCCCATGTCACCATCTTGTGTTAACCCAAATAATTTAACGTTATAGTTTATTCACGGTTTCTTCACAAGTTTGAAATTAAACCTTAAAAAAAAACAATATAAGACATATTTTATTGCTTCCTAAATATGTCACGTATTTACAAGCGTTTTATACTTGTGTTAACATAAAAGTACCTATTTTTGGTTAAATTGAACTTTAATTATATTTTATCTATAAATAATAATACTTAAATTACAACTAATATGAATATAGAGGAATAGTGGAAATAGTTGTGTTGGTAATGCCTAGTAATACATAATTCTTATAAAAAATATCATTACACTGAGCGCGCATGAATGCCGTGCGTTGGCACTGGTGTAATTTTTTAAGCTTTGTTTGCATGTGATAGAGGAAGAATATCCTGGAAGTAGAACTTTAGCAGGGCTTCAGAAAAGTTGAAAGTAACTCTAAATGGACTATAATCATCGCTCCTCCTTTTCCCCGTCCCTCCTGGCATAATTTAGTGGCGCATCACGCTATTAGAAAGAGAAAGTGCAATGACTGGCATAAGTCATTCGTTAATTAACTCAGCGGTGGCGTCACAGGCAAACCGAAGGAATTATGTATAAACACCTTGCGTTTGGCCATGAAAATAGCTCTAAAACCATAGAATAAATATGGGGTGGACTAATTTTCGTCTCCTGCGCTTGTATACCCAACATTGATTAAAGATCTGCCAAAACAACTGTCAAATTCACATTCACGTGTTAAAAAAAATATATGCCATTTGTTTACATCTCGTTTTGCAACAAACCCAACCTTTTCCGGAGAATGGTGTTTGGGGTGTAGATAAAGTATGGTTGGGGGAGGTGGGGGGGGACTAATAATAATTGTGTGGATTATATACATAGTTTTTGCATTATTGCTCTGTCGGAAGTAGTTTACTGCTATATTTAAGCTCTTATTAAATAAACATTATTTTAAACATAGTCTGAGATACTTACCTACTAATGACAGTTCTGTGGGAAGAGGACAAGTTCAATGTTGGAACACGGAGATAGTTACTCCTCATTTGGCATGCGCATTCTACCCCATATTCACTCTAAGCTATAAACGCGGAGAATGTCATTACGGATTTCTTTCTCCTATGGAATTTTTTATATTCGATGATTAGCACTTAACAAAATTTAAAACTTTTTTTCATTTTGTAATTTTTTTAAACTGGAAATACAGAAAACTAACTAGGAAATTAGCGGAGAAGTTCCACGAATTCACGGAAAATTCTATGAAATTTACGGAAAGCCGGTTTTTTGTAAAACATATGTCCGTAATTTCACGGAGATTTTACGGACACCTCTAGATTAATTTTTACCGACAATTTTTCGTCAAATTGAGGAAGATTTTTTAACAGTGACTCGATTCCCGGTGGAGTCACCCAGATTTTCTCACGTGGGAAACGTGGTGCGACGTTGCTTTTGGCCGGTGGGTTTTCTCGCGGTTTTCCAGTTTCCGCCACGCTTGCATTCCGCCACCGCTCCATCTTCATCTCAAAATCACCGGTGCTTAACTCCTCGCTATTAAACGCCGACATAACTTCTCAACCTCAACATCAAAGTAGCTGGTTCCGCATCTACTGACCCAGCGGTCAATGAGACGCCAAGCCAGACACAAAAAAGTCGGGCTGTGTCTGTGTTGAAGACACGGCCTTGGGTTCCAACTGAATACACCTGCGTTAACGGGAATTTTTCCTTTGGAACGTGGGAATGAAATTATAGTACTGAATTTGACACCCGCCTTTTATGGCTTAAATCGACAGATATATTTTTGGTTTAGTACCAAAGTCAGCGCACTATGTCATCGCAGTTGCAACATGCATTGCCCTGAAATTTTCGCCCACGCTCACGCTCACGCCCACGCCCAAAACATTACCGCCAGTCGTCACGTGCCTCCACCCACGCCTAACGCATGCACGACGCCAAATTGAAGTCGTGCCCGCTTCGTAGTCGTAAGTGAATGAGTGAGTGAAGACATTTGGGCTACTCTCTTTAACATCGGGGTCTTGACAGTTGATGAGGGTGAAGTTGTACGAGTTTGGAGCGGCGCCGGAATGAAGGGACGGGGGGAAACGGGACATCCCCGAGAAAACCCGCTGACACGTGGCATCGTCCGACACGATTCCCACTTGCGAAAATCCGGGAGTGACCTGGCCAGCGATTGGACCCGGTTCACCTTGGTAGGAGGCGAACCGGCAAACCACTCAGCCACTGCGGCCCCCCGCTTCGTAGTCGCATACTCGATTGAACGTAACTCGCGTAAGTAGTCGGGAAGTTTCATTGTCGGAATGGGTAAACCTGCAAATTTTAAACGGCCGTTTCCGTCCCGGTATAGAACGTACATGGTTAACTAAGCACTTTTGAAATCAACCTTTGAAAAATATCATTGCCTCTATCTGCATATACAACGTGTTACTAAAAATTGCCGACAAACTCCAGGTGGTGATTTTTTACAAAAAAAATTAGGAGGAAAATTATATATATATACATACATATACTACCTACAGCCTTAGGCCTTTCCTTAAGGGTGTACACGCCTATAGAAGTGAAGGTAAAACCCATGTTTATTGCAAATAAAAAATGCAGTATCTGAACTTAATCTCAGAATTAGTTATAATGTATCAAACAAAGACACGTGCAAACCATGATATATTGGTTTACCAATTCCAATCCCTTCCATGAGAAAAAAAGGATTGGGAACCAATTTGTGCTTGAAAAAATGTGGCCCTCCAGAATATGTAAGGGTTTATCTGGTTGATTAAGGAGTATGGTTAATTGAGCAAAAAATAGTTACCCTAGTGTTATTACGCTTCACCCCACGGTTTCCAATAAATTGATGTTTAATGTTCTAAACAGTGAATGTGTTATGCCTGTAACATAGGCAACACTCACAAACTGATGGAGTGACGCAGAGATAATATTGGAGAGGGTTAAATTATTTTTTTTTACGCACAAACGAAGTGCTAACATTTATTTTCTGATGGATGGGGTTGATATCGGAAAACCAATATATATCATGGATTGCACATCTGATCGATAAAACATTATACCGTAGCTATGAGTTTAAGGTCAGATACTTCACGTTTCATTTGCAATAAACTTGGGATTTAGCTCCACTTTTAAGGGCGTGTACACCTTTCAGGAAAGGCCCTTAGGTCGTGTGTATATTTTCCTCCTAATAATTTTTGTAAAGAATAATCTCCCCGAGTTTGTCGGCGGTTTTTAACGGGTACAATGACCGGCATGTGCCCCAGTAAGGTTGGTAGCGACGGAAGGAAAGTAGTTCATGTTTTAAGATTGAATTGAAAATATTAGGTAAACATCTGAAGTTTGTTGAAACAGTTGAAGTTATTTTTCGTTCTTTATTTTTTTTATGCATGTAAGTATAAAAATGATCAGACGTGTAAAATATTTATTTTTCGAATAATTACAATGTTTTGGTTGACCAACGCATGAATAAAGCGATCAGGCCCTTGTACAGTAATTATACGTTTACGTATATTGGAAGAACACACAACGTGGATACAATCAGATGCTAAGCAGGGACTTTAAAAATTGCCTGTTTACAGCGAACAGCGCATACCTCATGGGTCGGTAAGATTTTTAAATACCTATTCCCGTTTGAAAATGTAGCAGTGCAGCGAAGGCGGCGATCTTAGTTGCGCGGTGTCTGCCGGAGCGAAATGTCGTAAATCGGGTCGCACGCTACCTGGAGTACCGCGATGCTTTCGCTCATTGCATCGCCGACTGGAGAGGTTACTCGCTTCCCCTCAGACGGCAGTTAGCACCGGCGTTTCTAGAGCACCCTCTCCTGCGATGTGCGGTTTATACTCACCCCCTTCCCCCTTGCCCCCCGTACACTCCCTCAGAGCACGCGAACTTACGCCTTTTAGTCGCCGGAGGGGGCGCACCTGTAGTGTCCCCGCACCAACACTCGAGATGCGGGCCGCCGTTAACCCTCGTTNCTTCGCCCGCAGAGCGACGCGATTTCGGTACGCAGTAATAAGAACCCGCATTGCACCCCGCAAATTACGTGGGCGTTCCCGCCCGCACGTTCCCCCGCTACATTTATCAACCGCTGGGAAACCGTTTCTTTTCTTTTTGGTTAAGAAACGCGTGTCTCGGTGTTGCAGCCCCACACGTCACGACACGATACGTTACACGACGTGTTTTACGCCATCTAGCAGATATTTGTTAACTGCAACTACGGTTTATTCTACACAGGTTGGGAAGCTCAATGCTAACAGTTTGGCCGCCAGGCAGCACTGGGCTCGCGTGTAAACAGCTGTGGCAGTTGCGTGTGGAGAACCAGGACGACCACTGCCAGTCCCGGCAGACGTCTCTCACTCCTCATCTCGGCTCACGACAACAGCGGCGATAGGGTCAGTTCGGCTCGACTCGGTGGTAAGGCAGGAATCAAGAAATAATATCAAGGGATTAAAAAGGGGAAAACTAAAGCAGCCAAATTAGACGGGAAAAGGATAAAGGGAACAAGGGGCAAGAACATAGCTCAACTAGGCATCAAGGCTGCAGGCTCAGACAAGAGCAATCAACAATTACTATCGTTGTACATAAGACTTTAACTGTGAGACATGCGCTTTGCGAAATAACCGGTTGGAGCTGGGTGATACAAGGCTTGCTGTGTTTGGTGCTAGAAATTTATTTATTCTGAAAGGTGCTATGAATATCGCTAACGGCTTCCCTGTCACATCCCTTCCCATATCAGCCAGCACGTAATTTTTGCAAAGAACCAGTTCTCCTAACTTAAAGTTAACCGGAACCCTGCCTTGGCCCATCCTCGCCATGACCTGTAGCTTCGCTGCACCGAGCCTGCGGTGGACCTCCGCAAGCAAACGATCTCGGTCAGCGTCTACAAAGGGGGAAGGGAAGGGGTGGGTGATTTTCCATATATTTAACAAGGAATGACTAAGAGAGAGCGAGAGAGCAAGGAATGGGAGAGAAGGTGGAGCTCCCGTGGAATCATGCAAATCTCTATTGAACACCACATTTATGAAATCCAAATCCTTGTCCCACAAAGTGTGCTCCTGATTATAAAATATAGTCAAACAGGCCTTAAGATACTTATTGAATCTCGTTCAACTTGGTTTACCTTCGGGACTAGAGGCGAAATGCTTGATTTACCAGCGAAAACACACATAAAAAAATATATTTGAAGTGGAACACTTGGCGTCATCGGTAGTTATTTAAACAGGGGCACTGAAAAACTTTAACGCCTGATCAGTAAGAGCCTTGACAATAGATGNGCGTCATCGGTAGTTATTTAAACAGGGGCACTGAAAAACTTTAACGCCTGATCAGTAAGAGCCTTGACAATAGATGAAGATTTCATATTTCTCAATGGCAACTAGATAACAAATTTCGTAGTAAAATTCAAAAAATTAAAATTCTAATATTACACTTATTAGATCTAATTAAAGGACCAAAAATAGCTAAATAGACCGTGCTCCAAGGAGCCTGAGGAATCTGCTTAACCGCCTGCCCAACATTGGCACGTTGGGCCTGCTTACGCTTCTGACACAGATCGCACGAACGCAGAAAATCTGACACGTCGCCCTTAAGCGTAAGCCAGACAAAATGAACAGTAATTTTGTTGAAAGCCTTGCTGCCCGCCTAAGGGCCGTCCAAACACGCAATCGTGAAAGTAGGACCACACCGTAGGCCTCAATGAAACAGGAACTACAATTTTACGTGCACAGCCACTCTTATACTAGTGAAATACAACATTCCATTATCCAACACACACGGAAGTGCGACACCATTGTTTTGGTCACTTAGTACCTGAATGCAGAAAACGTCATCACCCTGAGACTGACGAAGCTTGACAAAAAATTTAGTGAAAACCTGAATGATGTCGAGGGATACCTCGGGAGCCGCCAACTCGACCGTTTGATCCCAATAAAACCCTTTTTAATTTAATGTAATGTTTTGTGGTAATAAGATTATAATACTCAAAACTTGTGGTGGTGTAGTTAACCCAGTTAACCATATAGTGAGAAGCTCACTAACTTTATGAATGTTCAGTCGTTTGTAGTAATAAAGGCAGCAAGCTTAGAAAACTTTTTAATTTCTTATTTGAAGAATTTTAAAGGGTTAAATTTATAAACATTGTTAATGCTTAATATCCAAAAGTACATATAGAGAGTTTTCCCATTTTTTTTAAAATTCTTTAAAGAGCAACAATATTCTAGAGAAATTAAATTTTGTCTTCACACTTTATATCTTTTGGATAATGAAATATCTTACATGTCAGAAGTAAAGTAGCTATTGCAACATATGTTAATTCCTATTTAAAACCTTTTATTATATTTAATTGGAACGAAAAAAATTATTACACAAAATATAATACTATAATATGTTTATCTGCCTGTAACAAATATCAGAAGATTCTGAGCCAACATTAAAAAAAATGCAACGAAAAGTGATAATGCATACATTACTTGAATCAGAAGCTGAAGATCACACTTGCCACTGTCTTCAGGAATATTTGTATAATGTTTCAGAAATGTTATCTACAAAATTTCAGAAATTTAACCTCGGAATATGGCTTAGAAAGTTTATTTAAGCAAATTTTGGAATAATTGTAGATTAATGTTTCAGAAACATAACCTTGGAATATTTCTAGAATGTTTTATTGAATATATTTCTGAAATGTTACAGAGAAATATTTCAGAAACATACCAGGGTAATATTTCTGTTAGTAGACATTTATATATGTATGACACATATCTGAGACATTTACAAAAAGTTTACAATGTTTCAAGTGTAAGATTTCTGAAATATAACTCAGAAATTTTGTGCTGTAAGGTAAGAACTATGTTACAATTTATGTCAGTTTAAGTTAATGTTTTGTTGCTTTATATTCATAAATGTACGAATTGACATTTTGGTATTACATTTAGGTTGCTATTAATTTAACGTTTTTACATGACTGAAGCATGAATGAAGCCCTTGGCAATATAAGTGAAACATATGTTGTAAGGCTAAAAAATGAGCAGAATAGCATATCTTAAGCAGGGCTTTTAACAGTGTTCACTGTTTCGTGAACAGCCTTTATATTATACATAATTTTGCTTTGAGCAGGTATTTTCTCCTACAATGTTTCTTTAGCACAGTGTCTTACGCATACGTACAAATGTAGCATGGAAAAATATTTGCTCAAAGATGGAAAAATCAGTTTCTTGAAATTTACATGGTAGCATTAAAAAACCTGGACCTAAATTAAGTTGTTGACAGTAAATTGATAGCCTGCGAACCTATAATGTTTGACCTCATGTGATTTTCTTTAGGATAAAATCACTCTTTGAGATACTTTTATTTTGGAACGTATGTCTGTACGTCGTGCGGAATTGCGATATAAACTTTATCGGTAATAACTATTTAATTCGGGTCTTAAAATTGTACGCTGAAATGTAATAATAACAAGAAATTATAAATTAAAAAAATAATAATAATTTCGTGTTGATTTCTGTTAGTGGCAAGGTTGGCAAGGTTGGCAAGGCTGGCCTAGCATGGGAGAAACAGTTATGTTGGAACTAGTAAAATTGTAAAAAAAAAGTTTTATATTTTACTTATGGCAGAACGAAACGAGGCTGCAAAAGGATGTTTCCAAGATTATTGAATTACAAGTTCATCCGTCATAACAGAGTACATACCTATCTCGAAATGAAATATTCTTTTGGAATTGCAGATTTGTAAAACTATAATATTTGCTAACACTACTAACCCTATAAAGTGAGCAAAGATAGTGTGTTTTTGCAAAGATTCAATAAAATCGTTAGATCATCTGTCACACGCCTGTTTTAGGAATCCTGCTGAAGGTTTCTTTCTATATTTTTACTGTGAAAGACCGTACTTGTTTAACAATAAATGATGGTAAAAATTCCTATTTAAAGAAAATAAATCTCTCCAGACTAAATTTAACATACTGTAAATTCCTCGAAATTTCTTGTCGCTCCACATAAAAATGTTTTACGAGCAAATTTCCAAGATTTTTTCGTAAACGTAGAAGAAAATATTATGCGCTCGCACAAGAATCGTGCAAATTCTTACGTCTCAGAAATAACATTCGTTCATGGAGACCGAAAGCCCAGATTTTAGTCTTACTGCGGCATCAAATTCAGCTCCTGTTGCAAATTTTTACGTTGTTTTAATTTTTGTTCCGATGATATTGTCAGAAAATTTGGTCCGCAGCTCATACCGCTTAACTTTGGTGTATAATGATAATTAAAAATGACTTCCACGTGAATAAATCCTGTATTTAATTGGTTTTGCGCCAATCAAGTTGTCTTAGAAATTAGAAAACCACGTTTCTCCTTTCTTAATAGCTGTGACTAGGCCCCGACATTTATACCGGTATTCAAAGATGTTTTCATACAACATATTTGTGCAGCATAAGCCATATCTAGCCCTTATCCAGGATCCCAGAACGTGATTATGCAAGCAAGTTTATCAGTTAATCTATGTATAATCCCTTAGAACAGGGAATTTGGTGACGTAGCAGCGTTTAAACCCACGCGTACGCAGAATTAAGGACGGTACCACATTCTACCACTCACTTTCCACGTCCAAAATATTGTGCCCACATTGTTATTCGCCGACGTGCATATATTCAACAAATAATAAAGATACCAGAACGATATATCTAACCACGTTGAAAACTATATTTATTCTAGTAACGCAGCGGGTAGAGTCCTCACATCCCACCAGGGCGAACCGTGTTCGATTCCCGGCGGGGTTGCTTTCCGGATTTTCGCACGTGGGAATCTGTGCCGCACGATGTCACTGGTTGGCGGGTTTTCTCGGGGATCTCCCGTTTCCCTCGCTCTTGCATTCCAGCGCTGCTCCATACTTCACCTCGCTCCACCTTCATCAGCTCTCAAGACCCCGATGTTAAGATAATACCAAGAGCTGTACGCAACCTCGCATGCATGTTTCAGGGATTCTCACTACACCCTGTTCGCGGTTTCTTCACACTTTTTTTAAATAGAACCTTCGGATAAACACCCCAGTGGGACGTGTTTAGTTGTTTCCGAACTATGTTGTGTATCAGAAGCGTTTTATATGTGTGTTAACATAAAAATTACCTATTTTTTGTTAAACTGAACTTTAGTTAACATATCTATAAATAACAATATCTCTTTTTTAATTTATATTAATAAAAATTGTGAGAAAATAGATGTGTTGGTAATGCCTAGTAATAAATAGTTCTCGTGGAAAATATTGTTAAAGTGAGTGCGCACGAATGCGGTACGTTGTCCATATGGTGTCATTTTCTAGACTTGTTTAGGCTTTGTTTGCACGAGGTGGAGGAATATTTTGAAAGCAGAAAAGTTGGAAGTAACAGTGAATGAACTATATCAGGCCTCTCCATAAATTTGACAGGTTTTTGGAAATGCAACGCGTTTTACCGTCGTGGCAATTGCACGAACACGATGTATTTCTTTTCCGTTGAACTGGCGTTACTTATGGGAAGTGCTCGGTGGGCACGATACATCGACTCGAGACGCACATCCACGGGCGCAAAGAAAACGGGCAGTACAACGAAACGTCTAGATAAGGGTGCGATCACGCTGCTGCTATTTCGCGTGTCTCCGAAACTCCAGCTTTTATCGCAGCACGTGTCCTTTCCTCTTGTTAACTTCATTCTCACCTTCACAGCGGAATCAACAAGAGCGACAAAGGTGCCGCGGAATAACAAACGCGTTGATGGAAGTGCAGTTGGAGTGAAGGCAGGATAAGGAGATAGGGTCGCGCCNAGGTGCCGCGGAATAACAAACGCGTTGATGGAAGTGCAGTTGGAGTGAAGGCAGGATAAGGAGATAGGGTCGCGCCGTTGTGATTCGTTATCGGCCCAGACTGCCTCGCGCTCTAGCGTCGACTCTGCGCAACAATATGCGAGCAGATCCTCCTCTTCCCACCGTCCAATCTTTCTTTTTTTTCTCTCGAAACAAACGAAGGAAGCACAGAAGGGAATAAAAACAAATTACGGACCATCAAGATTGCCGGGTAGAAGGAAAAAAAAAAGAGCTGAATATTTTTATGACTGCTATCCGTTTTGCATACATTTTTTTTTTTCGACTGCTGCCATTTCAGGAATTTATCGAGTTAGTGAAGTTAACACACGCACGTACGCCAAATATTTATTTAATCACAGGGCGATAAACGAACAGTGCTCTAACCGCAGCAATAACCATAATTCCTTTCGCAAAACTTTTTTAATTTCGGTTTCCAGAGAGGAAGACAAAATAATTGCATGCTGTATAATTCAAGATAAACAACAAAAAAAAAAACCCACTAAGCGCTACCATTTTTTCACGTGCTATTTAGAAGGGAGCTCGGGTTGTGTTTTTACAACTAAAAAAGAAATAAAAGGAAGGTGTGGAGCAATGTTAAGAGGTAAATAATTCTAACTAAGATTAGAAAACACCGAGGCTTTCAAATGCTTACTACAGTGGTTGAATACAACACCTTTTTGATTCGTTATCCTGCAACAAATCATTTAATATTCATTTGTAAGTTTTTAAATATGGACGAAACAATTCTCTATGTAAAAGCAAATGAAGCCATGACAATGCACATTACACACACTGGAATAATGCTCAACTCCTCAAGACCCTCAAAAGATAAAATCAAATAATTGTTTTCGTGTCTCAGCACAGAACAATCTCAACCCCCTCTCCACTCCAAAAAGTCACACCAATTATAATACTATTTCAGTACCAAATAAACCAGGTTTTCTGTTGCTCTAATTGTAGAACGGAAAATAAAGTAAAGCGAAATTGGTTCAATATTCGGCCTTGGTGGTTTACTACATAAAATTACATTTTACTTTTAATTACAGGAATTAATTCCTCACCGATGTGTTAAAAGTGCTGCAGTAATTTGGAGAACTTCAAGATAATCGCGCTTCGTG
Source organism: Clitarchus hookeri (assembly GCA_002778355.1). Taxonomy (NCBI): domain Eukaryota; kingdom Metazoa; phylum Arthropoda; class Insecta; order Phasmatodea; family Phasmatidae; genus Clitarchus; species Clitarchus hookeri. Next base: position 1,088,063 of record NQII01000150.1, on the reverse strand, counting down.
GATTGAAAATTACAATCATCTCGACAGTTTTTAACCGACCTTCTCCTATATATATGTTTAGTAAGATAGCAGTCAGATGTGTGCTAGTTATGGCGAATATGAGAAGAAAAGTGTTTGTACCATAATACAATACACACTGAGGTGACAAAAGTCATGGGATAGCAATATGCAAATATACAAATGGCAGTAGTATCGCTTACACAATGTATAAATGGGCAGTGCATTGGTTGGGCTTTCATTTGTAGTCAAGTGATTAATGTGAAAAGGTTTCTGACGAGATTATGGCCGCACGACGGGAATTAACAGACTTTGAAAGCGGAATGGTAGTTGGAGCTAGACGCATGGGACATTCCATTTCGGAAATGGTTAGGGAATTCAACATTCCGAGATCCACAGTGTCAAGAGTGTGCCGAGAATACCAAATTTCAGGCATAACCTCCCACTTTGGACAACGCAGTGGCCGACCGCCTGTATTTAATGACCGAGACCAACGACGTGTGCGCAGAATGGTTAGTGTTAACAGACAAGCAACACTGCGTGAAATAAGCGCAGGAATCAATGTGGGACGTACGATGAACGTGTCCGTTAGGAAAGTGCGGCGAACTTTGGCTGCACTGGGCTATACCAGCAGAAGACCGACTCGAGTGCCTTTACTAACAGCACGACATCGCCTGCAGCGCCTCTCCTGGGCTCGTGACCATATCGGTTCGACCCTAGACGACTGGAAAACCGGGGCTTGGTCATATGAGTCCCGATTTCAGTTGGTAAGAGCTGACGGTAGGGTTAGAGTGTGGCGCAGACCCCACGAATCCATCGACCCACGTTTTCAACATGGAACTGTGCAAGCTGGTCGTGGCTCCATAATGGTGTGGGCTATTTTAACATGGAATGGACTGTGTCCTCTGGTCCAACTGAACCGATCATTGACTGGAAAGGGTTATGTTCAGCTACTTGGAGACCACTTGCAGCCATTCATGGACTTCATATACCCAAACAACGATGGAATTTTTATGGATGACAATACACCATGTCACCGGGCCACAACTGTTCGCGATTGGTTTGAAGAACATTCTGGACAATTCCAGCGAATGATTTGGCCACCAAGATCGCCTGATATGAATCCCATTGAACATTTATGGGACATCGAGAAGTCATTTCGTGCACAAACTCCTGCACCGGCAACACTTTCATAATTATGGACGTCTATAGAGGCAGCATGTCTCAATATTTCTACCGGGGACTTCCAACGACTTGTTGAGTCTATGCCACGTCAAGTTGTTGCACTTCGCCAGGCAAAATGAGGTCCGACACGATATTAGGAGGTATCCCATTACTTTTGTCGCCTCAGCGTAAATACTTAAGAGTCCGTGATAAATAAAATGGACACCGAAAATGTGTATGGTGTTGTATGGTAGTCTTAAACCCCGTTTTATTTAATCTTGAAAAAGCGGAAATCGTACATAACACACTGAATGACAAAACAAGTTAAACCCCTAAAAGGAATCATCCAAACCGCACGTGAGTACCACCGCTATTTGTGTATATGGTAGGAATTTTTGTGACGTCTGGAAAGACCACCAGAGGGTATAACTAGTTATTATATAACATTGTTATACGAGGTATGCNGGAATTTTTGTGACGTCTGGAAAGACCACCAGAGGGTATAACTAGTTATTATATAACATTGTTATACGAGGTATGCTGAGCTTCAGTTATCAGAGTAAGGAAAGGTTACCGAACAGAGTATATCTCTTATATGAATAGGAAAGTATTACCAGCATTTGAAGGGATATTATAGGATTTGTATTGCGGGTCTGCAGGAGGCCGGGTGGACGTACCGTGGAGACGCCAGGTTATATGGGGTAGTTCAATGTTCCAGGTGGACCGATGTTGGAATCAATGGATAGGCGAGGGTGCCCACAAACGTTGTGAAGTTTCCGGTTGACCAAGANCCAGGTGGACCGATGTTGGAATCAATGGATAGGCGAGGGTGCCCACAAACGTTGTGAAGTTTCCGGTTGACCAAGACAAGGAGAGGATCGCCGTATTATGCACCAAGCATTACGCAACAAATGTTTAGTCTACTCAGGTTGGGAAGCTTCTAGTTCGGCAAAAAACATTTTTCGCCACTAAAGAAGCGCCAGTGTCGCATGTGTTCCAGATTTTATTTATTTTCTACTTTAAAAAAACAAAATAATTGCAAGAATCATAAATCAGATATAAAATAACTACGTAACAAAGTTAAGTNTTAAAAAAACAAAATAATTGCAAGAATCATAAATCAGATATAAAATAACTACGTAACAAAGTTAAGTCATTCTATTTTATTATTCACGTAGCTTAAAGTTTTAGTTATATGTGACCTCTTTTGGAACACTGCGCACCTAGCGGCAAGAATATTCCCTATGCCAAACTCTTCCATAAGAAAACTCGTTTTTTTCCTAACCAGAGTAGAATTAACCTTACCAATGGTATCGGCGGCTTCCATCCGTGCATAGATACTGGACACTCTGTATAACAGTTCGTGCTATCCCCGCACGAGATATAGGAGACATGTATCAGTCCGACTACGATTTCATCGTTATTAAGACCAGAGCATTGACGGCGGGATTTTGAAGTGATGCCGTAACAGGGAGGTACGGAGTGTTATGAATATAGTCCGTTCACGGTTACTGACAACTTTCCTGAAGCCCTGCCAAAGATATACTTCCAGGATATTCCTCCGCCTCATGCAAACAATGCTTAACCAAGTCCGGGGAATTACACCAAAGGTACAACGCCCTGCATTCGTGCGCACTCAAAGTAATAATATGTTGTATAATAACTGTTTTTTACTAGGTATTACCAACACACCTATACTATCTCTGTGTCATTCATATTAATTATAAATGAAATATGATGACATATAAATTAAATGCAAGAAAAAGTTCAATTTAACAAGGTACTTTTATGTTAACACAAGCATAAAATGATTGTGATAAATGCCACACTTAGGAAACAACCAAATACGCTCTACAAGGGGTGTTTTTTCAGATTTTTTTATTCAAAAAAGGTAAAGAAACCGCGAATAGACTATTGTGTCGACGAATCATACTCGGAGATGAATCTTAGTTCTGCATTACCATTAGTGACCATCGTTCGTAATACGGCGTTCCAGAAGAATGAGAAAACACTCTGCCAGTTTTGTGGACACGCCAACGTTACGTCTGGTGTGATGGTGCGGAGAGCCACAGGTTTTGACATCAGACGGGTTATTGTAAGTCTCTCGTTCGGACGAAACAATTATAGCTACTTTTCAACTATCAGCTCCACACAACTGCTCGGTATTGTAAGTTTGATTCGAAGGTCAAGTGACGTCACGAGTGGAGTCAGAACTTATGAACTGCTCGCAAGCAGTCGGTAGGCTTGCATTTCCTAGTTAAATCAATATGGCGGGCGTTGCGTCGTTATTAAATGTGGCCGTGTATTTAAATGATACGTAAATATATATTGTGTAGTACTAAGTCCTTAAATCACGCGTTTGTGTTGTACGGAGTTCCAATTTTCTTGCATATACATTTACGTTACAAATACGCATGAAAAGTTTAAATGTATTTGTTACAAACGTGCGTAACTCACGTCCGTCCTTCTTAAACATTGTCCACAACGTAATACAATATATATTTTACGTGTGGAATATAACAACAAGCGTTTAAATTTACGAAAATTTAGCTATAAATATTCTTTCAATAAGCTATTATTGTCTTAGTACACAAGCGCAGATACATATTTATTCGTTTATTATGTAGTTCGTGCTTAAAGGACGAGTGGTTAGGTTACTCAATTCATAACATAAGTCTTTGTTTTTTTTTTAGAGTGAAACTCTACATAGCGGTTGTCTTGCTATGTTTAAATATGTGAAATGCGATTTTGTATTGTTTTATAGTATCGAAATGTTTTATAAGGACAGATTCTGTCAATTTGTAAATTAATACATAAATCAGTGCGGGTACTGTACGTTTGCATTTTGGCCCCTAACAGCATACAGTTTGGAATGTTTCGAGGCTGGCTCAGTAGATTTAAAAATTGAATAATAAAATGCGTTAGGCAGGCTTTCTGTATTATACTATACTAAGTTATAACCAAAATGGATCGTGGTTAACTTTTAATATTACGAATATATTCTGCAATAAAGTGACAATTCCTTACACTGATGCCAGAAAGAAGGGATTTATAAAATTCGCGTCATTTAATATCTTTAAAACTGATATTGAAGCCAAGCTTAAAAAATAAAGTACATTCAAAATCTACATATTGAAATATGGTCCTTTTGTTCAAAATAAATATTTTATACACTGGAGGTTTTTCATGGTTTTTTACGTCAACACAAGTATGAAACGCTTGCAATACATAACATAATTAGGAAGCAACCAAACACTTTATAGCTACATAGTGATTTTTCAAGTGTTCGATTCAAAAAGTTTAAAGAAACCGCGAATAGAATATAGCTGACGGCGTTGTTTGGACGCACAGTTATGCCGGGAAGCTAAAAACGACGAGACTACCTGATTACAGACGATTGCAAACCGCTGGATTTCTGGCTGTTGAGAACCGAATCATGCTGGGGAATCGACGCAGGCTATTGCCGCCCCTGCCTCGTCGTCGCCACATNTTCTGGCTGTTGAGAACCGAATCATGCTGGGGAATCGACGCAGGCTATTGCCGCCCCTGCCTCGTCGTCGCCACATATGCGCGACACCTGACCGAGGGAAAGCCGACGGCGCTGTGAGTCCGTGGCTTGCCTGGGTTTCAAACCCCGGAACCTCGTAACCCGAGGGCGCGCTGAGTAACGTTGGTTCGTCGGCCACGGAGTTGAGTCTCTACTAGAACTACGCGAAGAGGATTCTCGCCGGGGTTGTTCAAGCATTTGCAACTCTGACGAAGTCAATACACTATTTTTTTATGTGGACTGCTGGGGCTTCCTCTGCTCCCGTTTATCGTCCCCCCNAACTCTGACGAAGTCAATACACTATTTTTTTATGTGGACTGCTGGGGCTTCCTCTGCTCCCGTTTATCGTCCCCCCATCTCATTCATTCTTCAGGCTGCCAGGGACGACATGTTTTTCCCTCAGCAAGGCGTTTGTCAGTAAATCNTCCCCCCATCTCATTCATTCTTCAGGCTGCCAGGGACGACATGTTTTTCCCTCAGCAAGGCGTTTGTCAGTAAATCGAATGTCTCGCCGCCTCTCTTTTTTTTTTCCTCGGCGGCGGGAAAGACGGACGTTCCGATACGCTGCAAATGTTTGCTGTCTCTGTGATTTCGTCCCTTTCGAATCAAAACTATTAGAGAATTTCTTTTTCGAAATGTGAAACGCCGTGCTGTTTCCTATTGCGGAATCTAGCAGAAGTACTAATACAGGCAGTCTTGAAATTCTTGTCCACTGGCCTGCGTCGTGAAAATCGTAAATTAAAATGGAATGAAAATGTTAATGGAAAAATTTATTCCTACAGAAACTGACAACACTGACCAGTTGCTGGAATGATGGTCAAACAAAATAGAGCATTGAGAATATCGTAAATTCATTCTGTAGCAAATAAGCCTAAATAAACTTTTTCTTTTATTGTAGTATCATACCTACGACTGGACCGCAGTTATTTAAACACAACCTGTATAAATGTGAGTTGGAAATAAACATGAAACAGTAAGAAAGCCAAGTAATGAAAAGCCGATAGAAAGGCTTCACAGGAAGTCGAAAGTCAGTAAATCAATTTTAGCGGCTACGTTGCACAAAGCACAGCGAATTTCTCGCCGGCAATTCAGTTCACGAAATAANACAAAGCACAGCGAATTTCTCGCCGGCAATTCAGTTCACGAAATAATCATTTTCTAAACCTATTACTCTTATAATACTGTATCTGTTTTTTCTATGGTCGTTCAAATTACGTATTATGCGTAAGTTTATAACATGAGCGTTCCTGTCTGAAGTCTTATTCAGGAGAAATTAATTAATTATTATTTATATAAAAATTTTACTAACTACTTTTTTTTTCCACGTACACTCATGGTCATAAAAAAATTGTGCACCCAGGAGGATATGTCGAAATGCAATCAAACGTGACACAGGCAATATGAGCAATGATGCTAAAACTATTTACAGCATTAAGAAAAAAAAATTAATACAGACAAAAATGGACAGTTGAAATGCACCTTAGTACATTGTATTAAAACCCATAGTGTGCATACAGGTGATATGCGGTCCAGCGAGGTGCCATAGATACGACTAATGCTATCCTGTAAAATATATTTCTGTAGTTTCTGTAACTACCACTCCAGATGCCGTATACTCATTGATAGCTGAAGCTCTCGTTCCAGATGACTCCATACATATTCTATAGGCGAACAGTCTGGAGACCAGGGTAGCCAAAAGCACGAAACCAGTCCTGGGGAAATCCGTGCTGTATGTGGAAGGGAATTATTTTGTTGGAAAATCACCCGTTGAAGCCGCGCCATGAAAGGAAGCACATAAGGCCACTGAATATATTGAACTCTCTGCTGTATCATATACATTCCTCTGATCACTGCCAGGGAGAATGGAGGATCATGGAAGATTGCACCTCACACAACAACACATCCAGTTGTGTCTGTGTATTGCTCGGCAGTGAAGTCCGGATTTGCGTGCTCTAAAGTGCCTTTCCATGATCTAGAACGGTGGTCATCCCTGGCCAGGAAAAACCTTGGTTTCGATGTTAAACACTATGCATCGCAATCACTGTCTTACATATCACTCTCTCTATCAGGACAAAACTGCTCACGAACTCGCCATTGTCTGGGTGTTAACAGAAGGCGATCTACGGGACGTCGAGGGTGCAAGCGTTCTTTTGCAAATTACGTCAAAGTAATGGCCACTTAATGTCTTTGGATGGTGGAGAGAAACCATATTGGTTGACGTCGCGTCTGTTGGACGATGAAACGTTCATCTATTCTGGTGGTAATTCTCGGTTCTGTGCCGCCTATAAACTTTCGTACGTGTATTTATTTCCACACTAGCGAACCGACGTGGCTTCGCCCGGGTACAATTGAGTTTTACAGTGATGCACTAATAAATAAATTGGGAAAAGTCAATTCATTTGTGTGAAAACAGGACTATAAAATTATGCTTAGTTGGCCTAGGTTTTTAACTCATTACGGCAACCCAAAAGGAAGGAAACATATTTTACCCGTTAGCCAAGCAGTAGGGTATTGTTTTTGGAGTGTATCTGTGCAACTATCGCGTAGTTACCACATTTACGCTTTCCAGCGTCGTCGTATGAAAATAAAAACGTGAGTTTCATCAAGTTGTAGCTTTAGAAATAAGTGTACTTAGGTACTACTTTTTGCGCTTGGCTGAGGGATCTTAATCGATAACCAAGGTTATGCAACGTTCCCAGCGGCACACATTTGGATGGGTGACCGTTTAGTGGCATAGCATCTGAGCGCTTTCGGGCTTCGGAGGGCACGTTAAATATTCGGTCCCGGTTGTTATCGATTCATAGCAGTCGTTAAGTCATTTCAGAGGTCCTTGGGTGGCCTGATAAACTCTGACACCAGAGGAAAAACTATTTCGATCACGTTCCCAGCCGTTGCAGAATTAGGTTTTGTTGTTATTCCACAGGATCCGTACAATTTTCGGGGATAAAAAGTATCCTATGTCCTATTCCAAGACCTAAAGTACCTACATACCAAATTTCATCAACATCCGTTCAGCCGTTATGGAGCTGAGTGGTAACAAAGATAAACCCACACACACAGAGACTTTCACTTTTATAATATAAGTAGGATGTTCTCACTTTTCCCAATACTGTCGCTCAGTTCGAGGTTGCAACGGCCCAGGAGTTGGGCAATTCGATTAAGGACCAACCACACTGACTCCTGTAATCAAACAATGGGCCTTCTCTCAGGCCCTGCAGGTTGTTCATGCGTATGTCGAATATTTACATAGCTACTCACTGATATTACTACACGTAAGATACAGTGACTGTACTGTAAACAGGTACGTCCTACGACCATTCGAATTATTCGCCACCATTCGCAGTCAAACTGAAATTATTTTTAATATTAACAGTGATAGTGCTTCCGTTTCTCATCTAGAGTTCATCCCGGGTACTTTTATATACAGATTCCATATGCCACCCCACAATTAATTATATTATCAAATAGCTACCATTTTGAAAAATACAAACATGGTATGTGGCTCATGAGTTCATCCTAGGCATATATTAGCTATATGTGAGGTTATTAAAAAATTTATAAGCAGCCAGGAAACGGGATAAAATTGACGTACTACCCGTGAGCTGTGTCATGTTAATGTAAATTCCCGGAGGAAAATTTTCTGGTGTGTAGCAAATTACTTATAGATGTTTAAAATGATAACTACACAAATGGAAGTTAAGTTTATTTAAGATGCTATGAAACATCACTAAAAAAAAANTAGATGTTTAAAATGATAACTACACAAATGGAAGTTAAGTTTATTTAAGATGCTATGAAACATCACTAAAAAAAAAATCTTGTTAATGAGGTCTAAGGTAAAACTCCATGTTAATGATTTTGTGTGTAAAGATCTAATTAAAAANAAAAAAAAATCTTGTTAATGAGGTCTAAGGTAAAACTCCATGTTAATGATTTTGTGTGTAAAGATCTAATTAAAAACACACCCTACGCCATAACTAAAGGAATATCAAGAGCAATTTGTTCTTGTCATTTAATTAAAAAAGGAAGTGTGACGGAGAGAAAGAAAGCAGTAATTACGAAGCTTTGTTGGACGGGCAACAGTTAGTGTAGTAGGATGACAAACAACTACATTAAACATTTGCCAGGACATTAAAAATAAAAACAAAACCTGAGCCAACATGCCATGCCTTACGAAGAAAGCGAGCATATAAGAGACGGCAAAAGTTTTACCCTGTTTTCAGACACACTGGCTCAACGAAACAATAGCAGAGTGCAAGATTCTTGCGTGGCTACAAGGCAGGACAGTCGAAGAATAATGTTCGAGCTCATTTGAAAGGATGTTGANGAGTGCAAGATTCTTGCGTGGCTACAAGGCAGGACAGTCGAAGAATAATGTTCGAGCTCATTTGAAAGGATGTTGACACTCGTTTTGATTTACTTTAGCACGCAAAGGCTCCATATTAAAGTGCAAATTTCATTCATTACTTTTCAGTTAAACAGAATAAACATAAACGCGAACTACTTCGAGGTACTTTATCCCGGTTTCGTTATGATAAGTTGATATATCTTGCTTGGAAATGTTATTTGCCTTTATCTTTAAATTATGAAATTTTTTTTATTGGTTTTAAGTTAATTATTATTTCNTTGCTTGGAAATGTTATTTGCCTTTATCTTTAAATTATGAAATTTTTTTTATTGGTTTTAAGTTAATTATTATTTCGTAAATTTATTTATTGAATTAATTTAAGTATAGTTAAGTTAATATAAGTTTAATCTTCTTTTTTATATTTTCAAAATATATGTTTCTGTAAAACATATTAACTATTTTACTATTTTANATATAAGTTTAATCTTCTTTTTTATATTTTCAAAATATATGTTTCTGTAAAACATATTAACTATTTTACTATTTTACCTCATCAATAATGAAAATTAACAATTTTATTAAAATACATGGCGTGAATAGAGGTTTACTTAGTTACTGCTGGGGTTTCCGCTTTAGTATTACGTCTCGGGATTTAATGAGCGAGTGAAGAGATTTGGGCGGCTCTTAACATCGAGGTCTTTAGAGCCGATGAGGGTGAAGCGAGGTGAGAAAGAAGCAGCGCTGGGATGCAAGGGCGAGTGAAACGTGAGATCCCCGAGAAAACCCGCTTACCAGCGGCATCGTCCGGCACCATTCCCACATGCGAAAATACGGAAGTGACTCCGCCGAGAATCACGCCTGGTTCGCTTTCGTGAGAGGCATGACGTGCATCACAATAAGTCGTTTTGTTATTAAAAGCAATCACTTGCGAGTTTCGGGACCGATGATCGTGGTATGAATCGCTCATAGCTTAGACCAGTTGCACAGTTTTCATATCAGTTATATACTAGGTAAAGACCACTGGGCACCGGACCACGCTGTTTACAGCATCGGCCAAGTATAACAGTCCTGCACGTGTTCGTAATCGTGGACATAGGGGCTGAATGGATTNATATACAGATTCCATATGCCACCCCACAATTAATTATATTATCAAATAGCTACCATTTTGAAAAATACAAACATGGCATGTGGCTCATAAGTTCATCCTAGGCATATATTAGCTATATGCGAGGTTATTAAAAAATTTATAAGCAGCCAGGAAACGGGATAAAATTGACGTACTACCCGTGAGCTGTGTCATGTTAATGTAAATTCCCGGAGGAAAATTTTCTGGTGTGTAGCAAATTACTTATAGATGTTTAAAATGATAACTACACAAATGGAAGTTAAGTTTATTTAAGATGCTATGAAACATCACTAAAAAAAAATCTTGTTAATGAGGTCTAAGGTAAAACTCCATGTTAATGATTTTGTGTGTAAAGATCTAATTAAAAACACACCCTACGCCATAACTAAAGGAATATCAAGAGCAATTTGTTCTTGTCATTTAATTAAAAAAGGAAGTGTGACGGAGAGAAATAAAGGAGTAATTACGAAGCTTTGTTGGACGGGCAACAGTTAGTGTAGTAGGATGACAAACAACTACATTAAACATTTGCCAGGACATTAAAAATAAAAACAAAACCTGAGCCAACATGCCATGCCTTACGAAGAAAGCGAGCATATAAGAGACGGCAAAAGTTTGGCCCTGTTTTCAGACACACTGGCTCAACGAAACAATAGCAGAGTGCAAGATTCTTGCGTGGCTACAAGGCAGGACAGTCGAAGAATAATGTTCGAGCTCATTTGAAAGGATGTTGAGACTCGTTTTGATTTACTTTAGCACGCAAAGGCTCCATATTAAAGTGCAAATTTCATTCATTACTTTTCAGTTAAACAGAATAAACATAAACGCGAACTACTTCGAGGTACTTTATCCCGGATTCGTTATGATAAGTTGATATATATTGCTTGGAAATGTTATTTGCCTTTATCTTTAAATTATTAAATTTTTTTTATTGGTTTTAAGTTAATTATTATTTCGTAAATTTATTTATTGAATTAATTTAAGTATAGTTAAGTTAATATAAGTTTAATCTTCTTTTTTATATTTTCAAAATATATGTTTCTGTAAAACATATTAACTATTTTACTATTTTATCTCATCAATAATGAAAATTAACAATTTTATTAAAATACATGGCGTGAATAGAGGTTTACTTAGTTACTGCTGGGGTTTCCGCTTTAGTATTACGTCTCGGGATTTAATGAGCGAGTGAAGAGATTTGGGCGGCTCTTGACATCGAGGTCTTTAGAGCCGATGAGGGTGAAGCGAGGTGAGAAAGAAGCAGCGCTGGAATGCAAGGGCGAGTGAAACGTGAGATCCCCGAGAAAACCCGCTTACCAGCGGCATCGTCCGGCACCATTCCCACATGCGAAAATCCGGAAGCGACTCCGCCGAGAATCACGCCTGGTTCGCTTTCGTGGGAGGCATGACGTGCATCACAATAAGTCGTTTTGTTATTAAAAGCAATCACTTGCGAGTTTCGGGACCGATGATCGTGGTATGAATCGCTCATAGCTTAGACCAGTTGCACAGTTTTCATATCAGTTATATACTAGGGAAAGACCACTGGGCACCGGACCTCGCTGTTTACAGCATCGGCCAAGTATAACAGTCCTGCACGTGTTCGTAATCGTGGACATAGGGGCTGAATGGATTAATAACTCAATGAGATGACTTCCGTCACCGATATATTTATATTGCTAGAGTTATGTTTCATTTTAACAGAATTAAGTGTCGGGTGCGTACTTATTAAAAGTAGTTTATCTTGATTCGATACAAGCGACAAGTTTAATTAAATAACTAAAACTGCAAAATTTGGTAACACTTGTTATGAATCAGAACGTCTAGATTTACAGAAAAATCTCAATCATCGGAACACTCTCAGCCGAACCGTTTTCGAGAAATCTTTGCGAAAAAAAAAAAAAAAAAAAAAAAAAAAAAAAAAAAAAAANTGGAGTGGCCTGAGAGGTAGGCAACACACATACATGTTTGCGTGCTACACCACTTGGCATACACCATTCACGCTATCTTGCAGACGTTTCGAATAACACGAAACAGCAAACTCTCACTGTATTAAAGACTTTGTTTGTTCGATGGATATGACATGTACAATTACTATTACGAGGACATTTTACCAGGTATCGTCTTTTTTTTTGTAAATCCGTTGAGCAAAAACTATAATCAATACACAGTGCGCAGTCTTGTGCGATACAGTTTAATAAAATATTAACGTAAAAATAATCTCCAAGAAACACCGGGATCGTTAAAAAAATATACAGGATAAACAAATGAGGCGCGTGGTCAGGGAGTGCGAGAGAGCGCCAGCGAGTATACAACTGCGTGCTCTCTCGGTGCTCTCGCCCTTTCGCGCTCTCTCCGACGAATTGAGATGACCACAGAGCGCTCTCTCTGACGTCACAATGGCGTGGTCGCGAGAGCGAGAACACGAATGTTTACCTGTGAAAAGACATCAAACCCCAGACGAGGAAGGAATGGCATTTTAAAGTTACTACGCATGCTGTAAAAATTATTTTGGAGTTCTCTAACATAGTAAAACTGTTTCTCCAGACTGTTGTACCTTAAAACCTACTAGCCGGACACGAGCCAAACTACGACAGGAGCCTGTTTTGAACTTTGCTACAGACTTTTCATCAATAAGATAATAGGGTNGCGTGGTCGCGAGAGCGAGAACACGAATGTTTACCTGTGAAAAGACATCAAACCCCAGACGAGGAAGGAATGGCATGTTAAAGTTACTACGCATGCTGTAAAAATTATTTTGGAGTTCCCTAGACTGTTGTACCTTAAAACCTACTAGCCGCGGACACGAGCCAAACTACGACAGGAGCCTGTTTTGAACTTTGCTACAGACTTTTCATCAATAAGATAATAGGGTAACCGTTGGAGGTCCCATAAGTGCACGCAGCACTACGAGAAAGCTTTGAGGGCCGCGGTGGCTGAGAGGTTAGACTGTTCTCCTCCCAAGGCGAACCAGGTTCA
>NQII01000150.1:1028276-1057342 GCA_002778355.1 Clitarchus hookeri | reverse complement strand
TTTGACGAAGTCTGACTGACTTTTCTCGGATTCTTCCCGCCGCACGTCCCGTTTGACGGCCTCCGACTGAGGTCGACGTCGTGATGCATTCTCGATCCTCGACTGACTCCGACTGACTGACTGACTGCTCGATCCGCGACTGACACTGACTGACTCGTTCATCGCACTGGCTTCGTCCGGCTCCGACCCGGACGCCTCGCTTCAGGTCCCCCGACTGACTGCCTCGACGTTTCTCAACTTACTGCCACGTTGCTTCCCCCTTCACGTGGTTTTGTAGCGTCCATCACCATATTCAACTTCCCCCGTCTCTGCACGTGGTCCGGGGTGCTTGTCGTCCCCCCGGGTCATAAAACACGTGGTCGCTGCTCGTGTGGTCCGCAGCTGGCCTGGCGTCGTCCCTTGGTTCTGGCCTGGAAGTTTATTGTCCCGTTCTGCACGCACGTCCACTAAAAGCTCTCATAGTTTATTGTGGTACAAGCCCGGGACAGACGCAGCTGGTGGTGGGATCTCGGTGTCCCTTGGGCAGCTGCAAAATGTAGCTGTGTCCGCGCCCTGGTGCCTTCCGTTGTCTCCGGATGTCGTCTGCACGTGCATGAACAGTTGCACGTGCAGAAACCTTTGGTAGCGTGTCTTTGCAGCTGCGAGGCTCCTGGCGTCACTCTTCCGGCACGTCCACAAAACCCTTAATCCTTATTGCGGTCGTCCGCCGGCGAGCTTCGCCAGAGCGTGTGTTCTGACGAATAAAATATAGGGACGCAGAATGCGTCAGTACTCAAATTCAATGGTAATTTAACAGCTCCGACGCTCCGGTCCCAGGTCCCGATGTGGCAAAGTCCCCATAATCCCTCTACTGTAGGCCAAAAGTCGGCCTGCTCTACAGTATCTATATGAATATTTTTCCTTGGTGTTACGTAGATGGTCGTTATAGTGAGCTGACCGCACTGTCTCAAAATACGACTGTCCATCCCTGCTTTCCTGCAGCCTTCACATCTTCCTTCCTAATATAGATAACCCACTGAATGATTACTATTTGCAGTGAAGGGATCGCGATATTTTTGAAGAGTCGTTGTCTCACAAGTAGTTTGAGCTATTCGCTGTTAAGATCCACCCAAATTTCTTCACTCACTCACTCTAGGAAATTTTGAAGTGTAGTTGCAGGAGGTAGACATATCGTAAATGCATAAGTAATGTCATGTTCGTGTTACCGCAGCATTGTTCGTTCCCGACCTTTGAAGCTGGAGGAAATATTGTCTAATTTGTTCGTTGCGGTGATAACATTCTGTTTTTTTAAAACTTGCGAACGATACGTGTGTGTATTAACTCTAAACTTCTGTTCACATTTACGCTAGTTCAGTGTAACAACATAAATTATTTTTAATGAGACTCACATAGCATATGGCACTTTGAGAGAAACTTCTTGCAAAAAAAAATTCTAATTATTTGGGCGGAAATTAATTTAAATTTCTTAGAGCATTATCAAGAATGACAGATATGCTAAAAACATATTTTTTTCAAGGAAATAAGGTACTTATTTATAAGGTGGAATTATTCCTTTGTACATGGAATGTTATCAAGGACGCAATAGTTTTCGTGCCCAAAAAATCAAATGAAAACTGAACTCGGAATTGTTACTACTTTGCTTCTAGAAGTACACGAATGTATGTACACAGTTTTAATTTTGTATCCATTGCCACGAAATAATCTATTCAGTTTGCTTCAGCATTAAACTTTTCTTCCAGTCTAGCTTTTGAACACCTATTAAAAAATTATGAACTCCTCTTCTCCGTTTCAAGGTGTGACGAACAGAGAACATTTTCAACAGTGTCGGTAACAATCATGTTAAGCTAAAAGCACTCCGCTTTGAAAGTGTTTGTGCATGATACGTGCAAGTACACGCGAAGAATTACCAACGCGCAAAAACGCGACTGAAACTGCTTTGATCGTTATCTCCTCGCGCTTCCAACACATTATCCAATATTCTGTTAAAAAGCGAGCAGCAGCTCTAAGGATGTTCCAGAATGTAGCGAGAACCAAACTCATATTACCTATCATAACGTCGCATCACCGTGAAACGCGAAAATGTAAGTACTCTCTTAAACAAGTGGCCTGATAAAATAAGTTTAATTAATGCACATTAAAGCCGTTCCTACAAAATAATTATGTTCCATTGCTAATGAAAAAAGAAGTGTTTTAAAATTAGTTTCCTTTTGTACTGTAATCGTGGTAAACGTATGTTTAAACCAGGAATGTTCTATCCGATGGTTCCGAACAAATTTATTTGTGAATCATGTGATGTAGCACATCAACAAATAAATAAAAAATTGCCTTTTGGACTTTTTAAACATTTTTTCATGACTTTTTTCTGGGAAGATACATTTGACATTGCATTGAAAACTCAGATAATGTTGTCATGAGTCCAATTTTACAGTGTAAAAATGCTTCTATTAATCATTAAAGTAGCCATAAAAAATTTAATCGCCTATAAATAGCAAACGTTGGACTTCGCTGCCGATGAGAGCATTTCATTGTTCAAGTTACTCGTATATTGATTGTTAAAGTTACAATAAAATATATTTACTGTTTTATTCTTTATTATTACAAAAATACGGGCTTCATTTCATTATAACTCATATATTATCTGTCTTGTCATGCATGCCAATACAGTCCTATAACACCCACTTACTTTGTTTTTGGATGAGAGGAGTATCATTACATGATCTTCTTATTTTGTCCTTTAAGAATGCTCAAGTGATACAATCAGTTTCCTGTGTATTATTGAGATGGTTTGTATTGGTAAAATATTCTGTCAAAAGAGAACAAGAACTTACTGATATAAATAACGAGCCTACTTTCCTCCACACGGGTGAAAATAAATTTTAATATAACTATGAAAAGCTAAGCGACAAGTAGGCCTTGACGTCTTGTTCACAGTAATATCGTTACAGATGGAACCAGAAACACATTCAAAAGTAGTGAGACAATTACAAACACACACATGGCTTACCCAGGACTCGAACACAGAACATTTCGTATCATAATCTAGCGTGCAATCAACTGCATTACGGTGGCAGGATTCGGAGCATCAACTTCGAATGTAATCAGCCTAATGTTTTGGTAGACAGAATTTACTAACCTGCAATATTTACAAGGTCATTATTTTTAAAATAAGTGGTCGAGCCTCTTCAATTACATAGCCTCCCTTAGCGCTATGTGAGTGCAAAATTAGGTGGGAATTGGCTGATTGGTCTCCGAGAAATGGCATAAAACCTCCATTTTTTCACATGAAGATCGTCATAAATGGCCTACATAAAGGTTACGCATTAGTACGTTCGAAAACTGTTACAGACAGTGTCAGCATATTATGTTCGACTGAAATTGTTTGGGACATAAGGCATACTAAATAAAAATGTTTCCATGGCTGCTAAGTCGAAAAAATGTGGCTACACCCTTTAGTCATATAAATTAAGATGAACTGCAAAAGTTTAACATGTAGTATGAATTTGATGTAAATTATATAATTGTTTGATTGTATTATTGCTTAGTTTGACAAATCATGCTATACTTTAAAAGGAAGAGAGAATATATAATATATATGCTTATTTCATGCTTGCATAGATACAAACAGTATACAAAGATAAGTTGAAATTGGTTACATGGTTTCGTAGATATAGCATAACACACTAAAAAGTATATATGGCCACTATTTAGAAAATAGATGCATGGATTTCTTAAATCATATCAGTTTACGTGGCTATTTGCCTTTAATCATTAAAATAAAACGTCTAGAATATTATAATTTCCTAATAAATTACTACTTCACTAAAATTAAGTTAGTTTCTAGGGGCGTGTGACTGGTTGAACGTTAAGACCTCTACATTCGCTATTGACAACACATTTTTGTAAATGTTCCATGCAGACGTCTTCCAAGTACACGAAATTGATCACGACTCGACCTTCGACGCTTCGAGTATCTTCGGCACATTTCGTCGCAGAAACCCGACAACTCGGGAATTCCATAGAGGTTTACTTAGTTTATAATTACGGCGCTCGAATACGTATTTTATTGCTGCGAGGGGCAGCGGTGGCGTAGTGGCCAGGGCGCTCGCCTCCCACCACGGCGATCCGGGTTCGATCCCCGGCGGGTTCACTCCCAGATTTTCGCATGTGGGAATCGTGCTGGACGATGCCGCTTGCCGGTGGGTTTTCTCGGCGTACTCCCGTTTCCCCCGCCTTTGCATTCCAGCGCCGCTCCATTCTAGGTTTTAATTTCTGTCATGCTCGGGTATGACGGTCACCTACGGGTCCCAGCTGGAAAGACAGTCACTCGGAGGGTGTTGCCTTGCCCTGGATGCACTCCCCACACGCCATTATTATTATTATTATTATTATTATTATTGCTGCGAGCCGCGTTTCCGTGTTTAAAATCAAATTTACGTATAAAGTTTCCGCAAACGTACTGAAATTTGTAACAATCAAATGATCTGATTCTTAGTCTACGAGTTTACGGAAGGAGGCTTGGCGAGTTCCTGTTGACGCAATTGGCCGCAAGGGAAAGGGGTTGGGAAGAGCAAAATCTGCTTCACAAAGCCGGCGGAACAAAGATTGACCTCAACCCGGGTTGAAGAGAACATCGGTAAGGAGAAAATGTGCACAGAAAAAAAAAAACGACGAAAGCGGAAAAGAAACTCGACGTCGTTTCCTTGAAAAACTATTACCANGGAAATGTGCACAGAAAAAAAAAAAACGACGAAAGCGGAAAAGAAACTCGACGTCGTTTCCTTGAAAAACTATTACCACGATTTCCTAAAAAAAAAATTCACAATGCAGTGATTTTTTCTCTTTTTTAAATGGCATCCTACAAAATCTCGCGTTACAGTGTAGCTCTGAAGTTCGCCTCGTTGAAATTTCCTCCTCGTGGTTTTTACGAGCTATCAGGGAGCTAGGTTAGTCGCGATGCAATAAAGCAAGGTCTCTATATCGCATGGAAGGTGATTCAGATAACTAAATCTCTTCCTAACATTCCATTTGGAGTGAAGTTAGATGAGTTTGGGGATCGTCACTCCAGCATGTTAACCTGTTGCCTATTGCACGATCCTACAAACGCCTGAGACAACTGAAAACTTACGACTCAAGATTTAAGCAGTAGCATAATCGCCGATAAGGAACACCAAGACTTGTGCGTGCTTCAGTACTCGCAATTCGTACGGAAAGAGTTGTTATCGTAACTTCAAATCGTAAATAAAATATGATTAATTTTATCAAATATAACGGTGTTTCCGAACTCACACAAACGTTAATTTTTCAATTACAGACACACCCTTATCCTTGATACGCATTGTTCATAATCCCATAAATAATTCGGTCTTTAATAAATACTTCAGTTACGCTGGAATTTTAGACATTACATTCTGTGACATAATTACGATTATACGCTACTTACAAACAACATTCAACAACAATGTTCAATGCAGGTTGTTCGGAAACGCAGTGCCCAAACTTCAGACATAGTTTATTTGGACCAATAGTAACACAAAAAACCCTATACATTTATATCCAGAAACGTCTTTTTATATCAAATATGTTGTTCAAAGTTGCAGCTTACAACACCTGCAGAACAAGGCGGTGCATCATTCATGTAGGACAAATTACNCAAATATGTTGTTCAAAGTTGCAGCTTACAACACCTGCAGAACAAGGCGGTGCATCATTCATGTAGGACAAATTACATACGTCCTAGGCGAGCGACACTTTATTATTAAATATGCAGCGTCGCGCGCCTACTGTCTATGCAACTTGTCCTACACGCATGTTCTCCAGGGGGCTTATTCTAAGTTTCGTCGGGAACTGCCCACGTCGCCGCGAACCCACTCTCTCTCACCCGAGGAAAACACAGTCGTCATNCAAATATGTTGTTCAAAGTTGCAGCTTACAACACCTGCAGAACAAGGCGGTGCATCATTCATGTAGGACAAATTACGTACGTCCTAGGCGAGCGACACTTTATTATTAAATACGCAGCGTCGCGCGCCTACTTTCTATGCAACTTGTCCTACACGCATGTTCTCCAGGGGGCTTATTCTAAGTTCCGTCGGGAACTGCCCACGTCGCCGCGAACCCACTCTCTCTCACCCGAGGAAAACACAGTCGTCATCAAATTGGTATTCAGAGTACGGAGTCGTTTCGAAGGCAAGCCCATTCGGGCATCTTCGGCTTACCGACTCTCCCCACTCCAAGCTAGACGAGCGTTAGTGTCTCTGCGCATGGTCGANTTCGGCTTACCGACTCTCCCCACTCCAAGCTAGACGAGCGTTAGTGTCTCTGCGCATGGTCGACAACGTACAAACACAATATTACTGGAATTAATCGTTTTAAAATTGCTCAAATCTGTTTAAAAAGCAATACTTAAAGACACGAATAGTAAGCCTTATATTTTTAGATCGTTAAAAATAATATATTATTAGAAATATGTATTTTATAAGAAAATAATAGTGTACAGTGTAGAAACTAAAACACCCCTCACACTCTTTGACAGGTTGGTGGCCATGTTGAACTGCATTTTTTTTACCTTCGTGAGGTATAGATGTTTACTTATTAAGGACGTGGCCCGGGTGTTCAGCAAACCATTTGTGTTTGTGGAAAAGAAAATATTTCGCAAAGGCTAAGTGAAGGAAAGTTAGCAGATTTTAAATATAGATTTCACGCTGTCCTGAATAACAAAGAAATGTACACATCTTAAAACGATTATATTAATATTCCTAACCTTGGTGTCCGCTGAAGTGTACCGTGGAGCCATGGAAGGTGATAATTTTGAATAAATATAAAATAAGTAACATTGACTGAGTCAATGGCGTTATACCATTTTTTTTCTCTGGTTGATATATTATAACAGTATTGCTAACCTCTTACGCGACAGGCATTGAATTTGGTGTGAATTAAATAACCTTCCCTCCCTTTTTACCACATATAAGCCTATGGTTTTTAAAACGCCAATAATATTTCATCGCAGAAAATATTTATTTTGTAAAGAAGGAGAACACGTAGGTTTGAATGTATTTGTGTTATTTATTTTGACTTCAAAGTTAGTTTTAAAATTATTAAATGATGTGGAATTTATTAGTCTCTTATTTCTGGAATCAATGCAAGGAATTGTCATTTTGTTGCAGAATATATTCATATTCGTAATATTTAAATTTAATGACGATCCGTTTTAGTTAAAGTACATAAGACCTACCTATCAAATTTTATCCTTCAATTTTAAAATTAACATTCCAAACTGTAGGCTATTAGGTGACAAAATACAAATTCACGCAGCTTATAAGCTTGCCCTTTTAAAAAAATGTTGTTACCACATATAATAACATAATTCTATTTCACATATTTAAACAAAAAAAATTAAGCGGTGGGGAGTTTCGACCTCAAAACATGGACATGTTTGAGCTGCGAAGCACGTAATTTAACCACTCCCCCACCGAACACATGCTATGTAAGGATCGAATAAATGTGGTTCAAGATGTACGTCCTAAGATAATAGGAGTAAATTGGTTAAATATTTACAATTGGGTATTCGTACATTTACGCGCTTGTAATAACATACCACGCCTAAAATAGTCTGTATCATGTTGTGCACAATGTTTAAGGAGGACGGACGTGTGTGATGCAAGTTTGTAATAGTTACACCCCATCTTTTTATGCTTATTCGTATCGTAAATGTATGCGTAGGGAAATTATAACTCCATGTAACACAAACACGTGCTGCACTGACTTTATGCTACACAATATTTATTTCCGCGTCATTGAAATGCACGGCCACATTTAATACCGACGCCCGCCATATTCGTTAACTACGAAATTCTAGCCTGCCGACTGCTCGTGAGAAGTTGATACGTCCCGACTCCACTCGTGACGTCAAACTACCGTCGTTTTAAACTTAGAATACCAAATAGTAGGCTGGAACAAGACATTAATTCGATCCAACTTTCTTTCGTCGGAACGAAAACTTAGAACAGGCCCCCTGGTGTTGTACGTCGCTACACCTTACGTGTGTTGCGTGCTCGGCATTGCCAACGTTAACCATTCGAAAAACGAGAGGTGCAGAAACTTTCCAAAAATCAGATTACTCACAAGAAAGACGCTCAAGACACCGAACGCTGGTTCCTGGCTGTGAATAGTACTAGCTATAAGCAGCCTTCATGTGTGACATGCCCTCGACTGCGGACAGGGGAATTGAACGGGTTGAAAGTAAAAAATTAAGTTCTGATTTTTATCGCAGTTTTGTGCACTTCAGCAGTTAGCCTTGTTTTCCGTTTATCAGTACAATGCGACAAACGAGAATGGGATATTTTTTCCGACACAGTTGTGGCAGGTATGTAAACGTACTGCGCATGCTCCTGTGTAAAAACTGCTATCTAAAATAAATAGGTAAACTTCTGTGTTGTGTCGATAGTAGGAGTAATTTTACAGTAAGCATCGCACATTAGAGAACCCTCGGCCTTGGCCTGCGTTCGAATTCACATGCCGAGCGCCCTTAGTTTGTCTTGTCACCTTCAAAAGTATATTGAAGTCGTGGTTATACTATGGCAATGCTCTAATCCAAACCTAGAGATTGAATGAACCCTTAATATATAATTTCAGCAAAATGAAATAGTGACGCCACCTTCGCGTGCCCTGCACTCTGCAAATAATTGCTAAATTGGTTCATTGCACGTTTACAACACCGATCGCATGTAACTCCCGGTACAGTCTACTGAACGTAGCACTCGCACGTGAGTCACGCCTGTGACTGCGTTATTACACCGTACAATGACATGGTCACCGCTGAAAGTCCTACAAGGCGAGCTGACGAGAGAAACACTGCACGTCAGTTCAGTGACTTGTGAGTGAAGGCGGCATTAGCCTGGCTACGTCACCGTCAGCAGATCCACGCTCCTAGGCCTCGGACACGCAAACTAACGCTAACCGGCGGCAATCTTNCTGGCTACGTCACCGTCAGCAGATCCACGCTCCTAGGCCTCGGACACGCAAACTAACGCTAACCGGCGGCAATCTTCAGGGTTTTTTCCCGTGGGAACTTAAGGTGTCATTAACGTGGACAGGAGGCAGAGGATGTGGAGAATGGACCAAGGGTAAGAGGCCGTGGCAGTGGATTCAAACAGAGCTCTGACAATTCAAGGTTCAGCTTCGCGTATTATGATTCGTTTTCGTGTCATTATTTCAGTTTGAAAGGTATAATTGGAAATGTTTGATTATAGAAAATTTACAATTTACTAGTTGTTTAATAGTTTTGCAACTAATTTTCACTGTGTGCTTATTTCNCTGGCTACGTCACCGTCAGCAGATCCACGCTCCTAGGCCTCGGACACGCAAACTAACGCTAACCGGCGGCAATCTTGAGTGTTTTTTCCCGTGGGAACTTAAGGTGTCATTAACGTGGACAGGAGGCAGAGGATGTGGAGAATTGACCAAGGGTAAGAGGCCGTGGCAGTGGATTCAAACAGAGCTCTGACAAGTCAAGGTTCAGCTTCGCGTATTATGATTCGTTTTCGTGTCATTATTTCAGTTTGAGAGGTATAATTGGAAAGGTTTGATTATAGAAAATTTACAATTTACTAGTTGTTTAATAGTTTTGCAACTAATTTTCACTGTGTGCTTATTTCCTGCTTGCAAAAAGGCATGAACTTATTAATAAAATACAAACATGTACCCAACTTTTTACAACAAGCAGATAAAGCACAATTAATATTACGCACGAGCGTTTTAAATAACTCGTAAAATGTAAATAATCTAGAATCGTACATTGACAGTAATTACTGTGAATCTGAAATTATGACGCGAAAAGTAAGAAGAATATCTGCAAAAGAGGCGAAGTCGAGCTTCAACGCGTGTATAGTGATAAAATCTGGTGACAAAGCAGTGTTTTAAATCTCTTTTTTGATAGTTAGACAGCCTGCGTTGTGTAAAGGGTTGCGTTGCGTCTTTTTCACCCAGGGGAACTTGATTCGATTTCGGTCATCGCCCGTTGTGTTTTTGCAGACACTTGGATCATTAAGTGTTCTGTGGATTCAACTCACCTTGTAAACCACCGCAGAATCGTACTGCTTTGGGCGCGCCATCATTTCCGTCACTCTATACATCCATATTGTCGTTAAAAAGGTTGGCNGAGGGGGGGGGGGCGTTCTACGACTCTTATTCAGAGAGAGGGGTACAAAAAACACATTTTTTTTCTCAGTAGTGAAGATCACATACAAATAACGTTCATTGTAAATTTAAGAGGAAAGAACTCGCGTGCTTCATAGTTTAAGTAGAGTTGACTGCCCAGGAAACGATTTGACAGTTTTCGTGAAGGTTCAAAAAATATTACTTAGTGCTTTATTTCAAATTACGCTCATATTACGCTCCATTATTCATCAGTGTAGGTTTTCGATGCCTCAGATTGCAATGCACGTCCGAAATTGCCATTTCGAAGAAGATACTACTTGAAGATACATATTTGAAACATTTTTTTCTTAAAAATTCTCTCGATTCGCTTCTCATACCACGAATTTTTCAATAATTCCTTTAAACTAGGTTTACGCGTAGTAAGTTAAATGTGCTATTTATGGATTACCTGTCATTTTAACTCGTGCATCGTATGCGTAGGGGGAAACATTACTCGCAAATATATCACTGCTAATCCATCTGTCATACGCATTATACAGTTTCTAAAGAATTTCCATTTAATTACATTTTGCCGATGTAAAAAAGTGTCTTGCACTGCGATGTATGCTCTTTTTACCAGGGCATTCAACTGCATTGTCGTACAAAAACGTATTGTTCATTAATTTATGCAGTGATTTTTTTTTTGCTCTCGTGGAAGTGGTCGGTGTTTAACCTGTTTTAGCAAAAAAAANTATGCTATTAAAAACCGACCTATTAATACTAATATTTTAAACCCTCGAAATAATGCTAACTGGAATACGGGACATGCCTCTACTACATAATAAAACGACCGTCACTAGGGAAACAGTGAATTATCAAATAACTGACACTTATGCATGAACTACATGTCACTGACAAAAATAAACTTTCCTACTTCAGCTAATTATGACTGATGACCATATTTCAAAAACATTACAGTACTGTTATCCTAGAGTGCTATATCTGGTCGAAATTATGACAATATAGCTCGTTACGTACTCATAGAAACACACAAAAAATGCGATTCACTGAAACTTTAGGCACGTGATTTTGTTTTCGTGGAGTAAAGAAGCAGCTAATTTCATTACAAAGGTTGTAAATTGTTCAATGTTGTTGTGAATGCGGGCTCACGTCAACACAGGGATCGAGTGCATTATAAATAGGCATGCAGCCAAGAATGCCACAAAGGTCGATTAAAACTGGCAAAAATTCTCGCCGTGCACCGTAATTATGAAACAATCTAAACTTCTCCAGATCGATGAAATTTCGCTGTAAATAAGTTTCTAACGATAATTTCTAATCAGTGATACCCTGCATCGTAAAAAATTTGTCGGATATTTTCAATGGCTTTTTACAGCATAATAAAAATGTACGAATAATTTAAAACATTTTCTTCACGTATTCTTGGTAGATCTTAGTGTTTTTCTTTCGATATATTTATAACTAAACGTGCTTATGTTTCTTAATTTTACGTAACATAGAAGATGTACGTAAAAATGTTGGTGTACGAATAATTTTTGTACCCACTGTAAATTAACTTCTGATAAGGGGAAAATTTAATGAGAATAGCGTCTTAGAACGCGGGGATTTTTTTAGTTTTATTTATATTCAGTGATATAACATTAGAACATGGAAACCTTTGGTGAAAAGTATTAGTAGAGTGAGTGAAGAGATTTGGGCGGCTCTTAACAGCGAGGTATTGAGAGCCGATTAGGGTGAAGCCAGGTGAGTAAGGAGCAGCGCCGGAATGCAAAGAGGGGAGGGGACGGGATATCCCCAAGAAAACCCACTGACCAGCGGCAACGTCCGTCACCATTCCCAATGCGAAAATTCGGGAGCGATCCTCCTGGAAATCGAACCCGGTTCGCCTAGGTAGGAGGCGAGTAGTCTAACCACTACACCACCACGGCCCCTATGGTACTTGGTCTACCACATATTTGCAGCGACGCAATTATCTAAATAAATAAACGGTCGTCGATGGCGGAAAAGGAAACCACACTTCAGCGATATGTTGCATGCTGACGGACGACTATAGCGGGGAGGTTTGCACACTCCTATTGTCAGAGACACGGGGTCTTGTATGAGCTGGGTAGCTGCAGCGATGGTAGGCAGTCCATTCACGGTTTCTTCACACTTTTTGAATCAAACCATTGAAATGTTACCCCATGTATGATGCGCTTGGTTGCTTGCTGAATATGTCGTGTATCACAAGCGTTTTATATTGGTTACCATAAATGTACCGCATTATTTGATAAATTAAACTTCTACATCAGTTTTCTTTTCAAAAAAATATAATATTTAACTTATAATACATATTAATAAAGATAGGGGATAAATGTATGTGTTGCTAATACACGGTAAGAAGTAGTTATTGTCGAAAATATTATTATTTATTGTGCGCACGAATGCAGTGCGTATTCCCTTTAGTGCAATTTTATNGAGACACGGGGTCTTGTATGAGCTGGGTAGCTGCAGCGATGGTAGGCAGTCCATTCACGGTTTCTTCACACTTTTTTAATCAAACCATTGAAATATTACCCCATGTATGATGCGCTTGGTTGCTTGCTGAATATGTCGTGTATCACAAGCGTTTTATATTGGTTACCATAAATGTACCGCATTATTTGATAAATTAAACTTCTACATCAGTTTTCTTTTAAAAAAAATATAATATTTAACTTATAATACATATTAATAAAGATAGGGGATAAATGTATGTGTTGCTAATACACGGTAAGGAGTAGTTATTGTCGAAAATATTATTATTTATTGTGCGCACGAATGCAGTGCGTATTCCCTTTAGTGCAATTTTATNCTGGCTACGTCACCGTCAGCAGATCCACGCTCCTAGGCCTCGGACACGCAAACTAACGCTAACCGGCGGCAATCTTGAGTGTTTTTTCCCGTGGGAACTTAAGGTGTCATTAACGTGGACAGGAGGCAGAGGATGTGGAGAATTGACCAAGGGTAAGAGGCCGTGGCAGTGGATTCAAACAGAGCTCTGACAAGTCAAGGTTCAGCTTCGCGTATTATGATTCGTTTTCGTGTCATTATTTCAGTTTGAGAGGTATAATTGGAAATGTTTGATTATAGAAAATTTACAATTTACTAGTTGTTTAATAGTTTTGCAACTAATTTTCACTGTGTGCTTATTTCCTGCTTGCAAAAAGGCATGAACTTATTAATAAAATACAAACATGTACCCAACTTTTTACAACAAGCAGATAAAGCACAATTAATATTACGCTCGAGCGTTTTAAGAAACTCGTAAAATGTAAATAATCTAGAATCGTACATTGTCAGTTATTACTGTGAATCTGAAATTATGACACGAAAAGTAAGAAGAACTGCAAAAGAGGCGAAGCCGAGCTTCAACGCGTGGATAGTGATACAATCTGGAGACCAAGCAGTGTTTTAAATCTCTTTTTTGATAGTTAGACAGCCTGCGCTGTGTAATGGGTTGCGTTGCGTCTTTTTCACCCAGGGGAACTTGGTTCGATTTCTGTCATCGCCCGTTGTGTTTTTGCAGACACTTGGATCGTTAAGTGTTCTGCGGATTCAGCTCACCTTGTAAACCACCGCAGAATCGTACTGCTTTGGGTGCGCCATCATTTCCGTCACTGTATACATCCATATTTTCGTTAAAAAAAGGTTGGGGGAGGGGAAGGGGGATGTTCTACGACTCGTGTTCAGAGAGATGGGTGCAAAAAACACATTTTTTCTCAGCAGTGAAGATCACATACAAATAACGTTCATTGTAAATTTAAGAGGAAAGAACTCGCGTGCTTCATAGTTTTCGTAAAGGTCCAAAAAATATTACGTACTGCTTTATTTCAAATTACGCTCATATTACGCTGCATTATTCATCAATGTAAGTTTTCGATGCCTTAGATTGCAATGCACGTCCGACATTGCCATTTCGAAGAAGATACTACTTGAAGATACATATTTGAAATCTTTTTTTCTTAACATTCTCTCGATTCGCTTCTCATACTGCCATCCATCTTATTATACCACGAATTTTTCAATAATTCCTTTAAACTAGGTTTACTGCGTAGTAAGTTAAAAGTGTTATTTATGGGTTGCCTGTAATTTTAACTAGTGCATCGTATGCGTAGGGGGAAAAATTACAGGCAAATATATCACTGCTAATCCAGCTGTCATACGCATTATACAGTTTCTAAAGAATTCCCGTTTAATTACATTTTGCCGATGTAAAAGTGTC
Organism: Clitarchus hookeri; assembly: GCA_002778355.1. Classification (NCBI taxonomy): domain Eukaryota; kingdom Metazoa; phylum Arthropoda; class Insecta; order Phasmatodea; family Phasmatidae; genus Clitarchus; species Clitarchus hookeri. The sequence goes on along the minus strand of NQII01000150.1, from coordinate 1,042,944 downwards.
TTGCACTGCGATTTCTGCTCTTTTTACCAGGGCATTCAACTGCATTGCCGTACAAAAACCTATTGTTCATTAATTTATGAAGTGATTTTTTTTTTGCTCTCGTTGAAGTGGTCGGTGTTTAACCTGTTGCAGCGAAAAAAAACAAGCCAGATTGTTTAATAATAAAATACTATTAAAAATCGACCTATTAATACTTATATTTGAAACCCTCTAAATAATGCTAACTGGAATACAAGGCTATGCCTTCACTCCATAATAATAAGGACCTTAACAAGGAAAACAGTGAATTATCAAATAACTTACACTTATGGATAAACTACATGTCACTGACAAAAATAAACTTTCCTACCTCAGCTATTTATGACTGATGACCACATTTCAAAAACATTGCAGTACTGTTATCATAGAGTGCTATATCTGGTCGAAATTATGACAATATAGCTCGTTACATACACATAGAAACACACAAAATGCGATTCACTGAAAACGTAGGCACGTGATTTTGTTTTCGTGGAGTAAAGAAGCAGCTAATTTCATTACAAAGGTTGTAAATTGTTCAACGTTGTTGTGAATGCGGGCTCAAGTCAACACAGGGATCGAGTGCATTATAAACAGGCATGCAGCCAAGAATGCCACAAAGGTCGATTAAAACTGGCAAAAATTCTCGCCGTTCACCGTAATTATGAAACAATCTAAACTTCTCCAGATCGATTAAATTTCGCTATAAATAAGTTTCTAACGATAATTTCTAATCAGTGATACCCTGCATCGTAAAAAAATTTGTCGGATATTTTTAATGGCTTTTTACAGCATAATAAAAATGTACGAATACTTAAAAAAATTTTCTTCACGTATTATTGGTAGATCTTAGTGTTTTTCTTTCGATATATTTATAACTAAACGTGCTTATGTTTCTTAATTTTACGCAACATAGAAGATGTACGTAAAAATGTTGGTGTACGAATAATTTTTGTACCCACTGTAAATGAACTTCTGATAAGGGGAAAATTTAATGAGAATAGCGTCTTAAAACGCGGGGATTTTTTAGTTTTATTGATATTCAGTGATGTAACCGTAGAACATGGAAACCTTTGGTGTAAAATATTAGTAGAGTGAGTGAAGAGATTTGGGCGGCTCTTAACAGCGAGGTATTGAGAGCCGATTAGGGTGAAGCCAGGTGAGTAAGGAGCAGCGCCGGAATGCAAAGAGGGGAGGGGACGGGATATCCCCAAGAAAACCCACTGACCAGCGGCAACGTCCGTCACCATTCCCAATGCGAAAATTCGGGAGCGATCCTCCTGGAAATCGAACCCGGTTCGCCTAGGTAGGAGGCGAGTAGTCNGAAGAGATTTGGGCGGCTCTTAACAGCGAGGTATTGAGAGCCGATTAGGGTGAAGCCAGGTGAGTAAGGAGCAGCGTCGGAATGCAAAGAGGGGTTGGACGGGAGATCCCCGAGAAAACCCACTGACCAGCGGCAACGTCCGTCACGATTCCCAATGCGAAAATTCGGGAGCGATCCTCCTGGAAATCGAACCCGGTTCGCCTAGGTAGGAGGCGAGTAGTCNCCCGCATCGTGGTATATGCTGTTCACAGTTAAGAGTTCCTTCCTCCTGCCTGGCGCTTCAACTGTGTTGCAGTGAGGTTTGAAATCCTGTTTTCTTGACAAAACTATCAAACGCGCCCCTAGTATGTTTACCTATGAAAAGAAATCTTATGCCAGACAAGGAAGGAATGGTACTTCAAGGTTACCACGCATACTGTAAATATTATTTTATAGCTATCCAATATAGTTACAAACGGATTTTTGAGCGGGCCGTATCCTAAAACATGCTAGCCAGACACGAGTCAAACTACGATAGGAAGCTGTATTGAACTTTGCTATAGACTTTTCGTCAATACAATAATAGGGTGACCGCTAAAAGTCCCATAGGTACGCGCACCACTACGAGAACACTGAACGCCAGTTGAGAGACTTGCTGCACATAGCGGCGATGGCGCTCTTGTAGCACGTGCCCGTGTGACCCTTATGTCTCCCGCGATTCTCGGCCAAAGAAAGGAGAAAAACGATGCAGGCAGGCGGACCATTAACTAAAAACGCCCGGGTACAATTTACTTTTTACAGCGATACGCTAACAAATAAGTTGGGAAAAGACAATTGCAATACTATAGGATACTAAATTAGTAAACTACATACATACAAACACATCACGCCTGTCTCCCAGAAGGGTAGGCAGAGATTATGGACCTCCATTTACCACGATCCTGACATACCTACCTCCTTTGCTTTATCCACATTCGTTCATCTCTAATATAACTATATTATATGGAAGTGGTTTAGAACATTTCTTTGTATACAACATTAATCGTTTTGCCTCCGACCACCAGCACAAACAGATTTCTGTGTGACGTGACACGTGAAAGAGCTACGTATAGTTGTCCGTGTGAAAAACATGCTACACTGAAATCCACTCCAGCCACATTAAGTGTTTGACCCTGTGCCTTATTTATGGTCATACCAAAACAAACTCTTATTGGAAATTGGACTCTCTTAAAATTAAAAGGAAAATCCGAGGGAATCATTGGTATTGTATGTATTAAATCAATTTCTCCAGTACCGCAGACAGTTAGAATAGTACCTTCAATGAGATCACTTTTTAAACATTTTATTTATAATCGAGTTCCGTTGCATATTTTGGGGATTTGTATTTCGCAATAAAATTATGGGAGCTCCAACTTTTAAAATCAGTTTGTGGGGTGTCATACCAGAAGGATTCAATAAATTAAGAAATTCTGTGGGATAGTGCACAGCATCTTCACTTTCGAGTACTGTAGCTACTGAGTAATAGACTTGTTTGCGTATTGAATTTTGCAAGCACTAATTCAGTAATTTTTGCGACGTTCAGCAGCAGTCTCCCTTTCTCTTTGCAAAATATTCCTTCTCGGTTATTAGTCAACCTAGATTCTCTTTCTTGTTCACTTTCATTTTCCTGTGATAAATTCAATCGATTTTAGAAATTACTTATTCACAGAACTTTTCATAACTTATAAAGTATTGGCGATAATTAAATGCTGTAAAGAATATTTCTTATCTACATTAAGAGTTTTAATTATGGATTAATTAATTTTGATAAAGATTAAGTTGTTGATGGCTAGAAAACACAGTGAAATTTACATATGTTATTGCTGCGTAACTTAAATTGTAAATACGCTTATTACTACTTATCTATTACAGATAAATATATGCTACTACTAACTGTTTTGTAGATCATTTAATTTTACACAATTCTTTCGTACATAATATTGTTATATCTGTAAATGATTAGGCAGCGTATTCCATCAGAGCGCGTTAGCGGGAAACTTGTTACCCGACTTGATTCACTAATACTGTTAGTGCTCAGTTTCTATAAGTGCTAGCACAATTTTTAATACTTACAACCTTTCTCGATAAATGAACACCATAACAGTATAAACCGCATCCAAATCCGTTGAGTGGTTCTTGCGATTAGTACAGTCATACAGACAGACGCACGCCAGGGACTTACTTTTATACCATGTAGTGATTAATTTGAATCGAAAATAACTTTTGCAATGCCACTAGATAGGGAAAATTTTATCTGGGTGACTCATAAAACGATACTTTCAAAAACAAATTTTATTTGATAAGTTTGTGTGTTCCATTTGTATAGTGCTTATAAAAAATTAATCATTACTTTCCTTTCGTTATTTTTTTCCCCATAAAATGCTTATATTTAAAACAATACGAAACATATTTTGCACCTTGCAAAAAACTTTCCCGTCTCCAAATTGGTTTTTATATGTTCTCAGTAGTTTCTGATTAAAGGGTATTACTAAATATAATTACTTTAATAGTATACTGTTTCAAGAAACATAGAGTTTCAACGAATGTGATCACTAAGGCATGACACACTCAGCCAGCCATACTTTGGGATGCAGTTCGGAGCCTGAACCAACCAGAAGATCGCACGTTGCTTTAGAATTTACGTGCGTATAATATAACAAAATGCTTTAAGAACCAATCAGCTTATAAGTTTAATTTCCAAACTGCGAAGAAAAATATTTTTTAATGTCAAAATGTAAAAATTATTCGCCGNTATTTTTTAATGTCAAAATGTAAAAATTATTCGCCGTACTTTCTTAATAAGAAACTGTGGCATATTTCGAAAGGCTGCGAAGTGATGTATGTACAATCCTTGATGAACTCAGTTAATAGATACTCCTGAAGTTAACAGAATTACTGAATTTGATAAATGGATTTGTCTTAGAGTGTAACTGAATAATACNGGACTCTCTTAAAATTAAAAGGAAAATCCGAGGGAATCATTGGTATTGTATGTATTAAATCAATTTCTCCAGTACCTCAGACAGTTAGAATAGTACCTTCAATGAGATCACTTTTTAAACATTTTATTTGTAATCGAGTTCCGTTGCATATTTTGGGGATTTGTATTTCGCAATAAAATTATGGGAGCTCCAACTTTTAAAATCAGTTTGTGGGGTGTCATACCAGAAGGATTCAATAAATTAAGAAATTCTGTGGGATAGTGCACAGCATCTTCACTTTCGAGTACTGTAGCTACTGAGTAATAGACTTGTTTGCGTATTGAATTTTGCAAGCACTAATTCAGTAATTTTTGCGACGTTCAGCAGCAGTCTCCCTTTCTCTTTGCAAAATATTCCTTCTCGGTTGTTAGTCAACCTAGATTCTCTTTCTTGTTCACTTTCATTTGCCTGTGATAAATTCAATCGATTTTAGAAATTACTTATTCACAGAACTTTTCATAACTTATAAAGTATTGGCGATANTCCTGTGATAAATTCAATCGATTTTAGAAATTACTTATTCACAGAACTTTTCATAACTTATAAAGTATTGGCGATAATTAAATGCTGTAAAGAATATTTCTTATCTACATTAAGAGTTTTAATTATGGATTAATTAATTTTGATAAAGATTAAGTTGTTGATGGCTAGAAAACACAGTGAAATTTACATATGTTATTGCTGCGTAACTTAAATTGTAAATACGCTTATTACTACTTATCTATTACAGATAAATATATGCTACTACTAACTGTTTTGTAGATCATTTAATTTTACACAATTCTTTCGTACATAATATTGTTATATCTGTAAATGATTAGGCAGCGTATTCCATCAGAGCGCGTTAGCGGGAAACTTGTTACCCGACTTGATTCACTAATACTGTTAGTGCTCAGTTTCTATAAGTGCTAGCACAATTTTTAATACTTACAACCTTTCTCGATAAATNTTCACTAATACTGTTAGTGCTCAGTTTCTATAAGTGCTAGCACAATTTTTAATACTTACAACCTTTCTCGATAAATGAACACCATAACAGTATAAACCGCATCCAAATCCGTTGAGTGGTTCTTGCGATTAGTACAGTCATACAGACAGACGCGCGCCAGGGACTTACTTTTATACCATGTAGTGATTAATTTGAATCGAAAATAACTTTTGCAATGCCACTAGATAGGGAAAATTTTATCTGGGTGACTCATAAAACGATACTTTCAAAAGCAAATTTTGTTTGATAAGTTTGTGTGTTCCATTTGGATAGTGATTATAAAAAATTAATCATTACTTTCCTTTCGTTATTTTTTTCCCCCATAAAATGCTTATATTTAAAACAATACGAAACATATTTTGCACCTTGCAAAAATCTTTCCCGTCTCCAAATTGGTTTTTATATGTTCTCAGTAGTTTCTGATTAAAGGGCATTACTAAATATAATTACTTTAATAGTATACTGTTTCAAGAAACATAGAGTTTCAAGGAATGTGATCACAAAGGCATGACACACTCAGCCAGCCATACTTTGGGACGTAGTTCGGAGCCTGAACCAACCAGAAGATCGCACGTTGCTTTAGAATTTCCGTGCGTATAATATAACAAAATGCTTTAAGAACCAATCAGCTTATAAGTTTAATTTCCAAACTGCGAAGAAAATTATTTTTTAATGTCAAAATGTAAAAATTATTCGCCGTACTTTCTTAATAGGAAACTGCGGCATATTTCGAAAGGCTGCGAAGTGATGTATGTACAATCCTTGATGAACTCCGTCAATAGATACTCCTGAAGTTAACAGAATTACTGAATTTGATAAATGGATTTGTCTTAGAGTGTAACTGAATAATACNCAATAGATACTCCTGAAGTTAACAGAATTACTGAATTTGATAAATGGATTTGTCTTAGAGTGTAACTGAATAATACCGTTAGTCTTTGATAGCGGTTCCTTGCTAAAAACAAATTCGAAAATATTTATATGACATATAGTCTAGGTGTTACCTAAAAGCAATTTACGCCATTCAAATTAGTTAGAGCACTTTTTTTCTGCAAATATTACGGGGAATATTTTTAATAGATAATATGTAACTTAAGGGCGATCTTGAACCACTGAAAGACTCAGCACGTTAACTAAATTATTCCATGGAAATACTATGAAATGTCAACTTTATTTTACATTCGTGATGCTAAAGTTTAAACGGTTATTAAATACTCTAGTATCAATTGCATTTCCAAAATAAAATATCGAATGATTTTGTTATTTCTTTAAACTCAGCAATTTTTTGAATAATTTATTTATAGATTTATTATAAATAGGCGGAACGTCTGCAATGATAATAATAATAATAATTTAATGTCTTTATTTTTAGTGGCGAAGTAAAGGTATTATCGGTTTCTCTTACACTTGACTACCATAAATAAAAATAAAAACTAAATGAAACGCTTATTTCTTGAAAAGCAAAACATGTAGTCTACATTAAGATTAGAAACTAGCTGGTATGAAACATATAACAGCAATATATGTACATAAAATAAAAATGCACAAGCTATCATACCCGAGGTGAAATAGTGGCACAAATAGTGTATAATCATTATATACATCCCGCCAAGTAATCTCGCGTCAGTGTATATTTATGTGTGTACGAGTACGAACACGTTCGGTTACTAAGAAACCCATACCTTTGTAATTTTCAGTATACGCTCTACGAAAGCACGTGGGGTGGTTGACCAAAATACACAACGGGGGACATCGAAATAGCTAATCTTCTTAAAATAAAACTGGGCAGCAGGAATTGATATTCGTGACGAAGCGCAGCACATAATATTTTTTTGCGTGTAAACATTTAAATTTTTTATTAGACGTATTGACTATCGTGTCAAAGAGGAAAATAGTGTATGATTAACTCTTGCAAGAAGAGCTTTTCTCAAAGGGAAATATTAATTCCCTAATGGACTGGAAGAAGGGCGGTGGGAAACCAAGATTGAAAGGAATCGGCATACGCGTTCTTTTCAAGTAGTATGCAATTATTTTAGACTAATCTAGCAAGAAAATACCTAGCTGTACTGGTGTAATGCAGTGGCGAAGAAAGATATGTATTTCAGCCACACGATTTTATAATAAATGCATTAATTCCTATAACACAAAAGTGCATGATATCTGCAGAACCAGTACTTACCGAAAAAATTAACAGAGTAAAATTAAAAGTGGTTGTCTATCACGATGACTTTCGGAATCCAAAAATCATGAGTTCATTGATTCTTTTTAAATGATGGCAGTTGATAATAAAGGAAATTAATCCAAACAAGAAAAGCTATGTTTACGAATTCCCTCAACAACTGCACATCTAATTATTGGTCAACTGATATTTTCCCTAACTGTGCTTCGTTTGGTTGAAGATGAGAAATACGCCAGAGAGAAAAGAAAAAAAAAAAAAGGAATGACGTGTGTAAAAGGCTACATTTCTGTGTTCAAAAAATTAAAGTTAATCAACCGTTGATGGTACTTATAATTCTAATTCACGCAAAGTTAATTTATCCTTGATTATTTTATTAGTGCAAATGCATAACATTCACTACGCCATAAAAGCTATTTTTGATTACAAAAAAATTTTGGTGGGTTGCATGTAATGTTATGTTAAATACCAAGGCGGCTTTTTTGAGCTGGGCTGAATTACAATAAATTCTGTAGCGTGAGGATTTAGAAATGTAGCAACACTATGGCACAGTCCTACATTTTTTCTCTTGCCGTATATAAGAATGATTTCATTTTAGAATTTTTTTTCCATAACACTTACTTTTTATAGTAAAAAATGTGCATCGTTCAAGTACGGTACTCATAGGCAAACAGTACCGTCGTTTGTCTCAAGTGAGAACGAATGGTGACTCTTGTAGACGTCTTTAAAGTAAAAATAGACTTTTCCTTCCTGCTGAGAGTTCCGTAATGACTTCGGAAAACAATTAAAAAAGTGTTCCCGATGTATTCTTTATGAAATTACCTAATTGTCATTAAAACTGCAAGCATCTTGCGATAGCGCACTCGAACTGAGAGAGCGACTGAAACTTTGGATGTGTTCCAAAGTTAGAAGGACGCTTCCCGGAGTCATGGAGGATGAGGAATCGATACGAAACCTACAATAATGAGGCAGCAACAACGGAAGGGTTTATGGCGGGAAGAACTTCTTTATTAAGTTTCCGAGAGACCCCGCTACTTCAGGCATAATTGGCATCGTCTATTCGAAACCTGAACTCCGATGTTAAATATAACGGCAGCTGACTTGATTCAAACCGAGACTATTGTGAACCCTTTTCCCCACTTAAAACTAACACCTGACCATAACCTTTCTGACCTACCTTTCCACCGATATATTGCTTGCAAAATTATCAACTAATTAGCATTATCATGATAACCAACCTTTAACGTGTTGTAACTTCACATCACTGCGAACAGAGTACCTTTTCGATCGAAAATCACTGAGTCGGATTGATTTCTAGTATTGGCATGCATGAACCATAATTTTCAATTTAGTTTCATGCTTAAACTTGTAAAAGTGATACTATCGCAGTAAATAGTAAATCCTTCATCTCAGTCGGTTACTGAATAAATTTTCCCTCATTAAATACAGCAAGAATTTTTAATGGTTTCACACAAAATATGTCAAAAACTATATTTAAATGGAATGAAATATAAAATTGTGGTTCATGTATAATGAGTCTGACTAAGATATAACTGAGGAAAATATTTTATTACTGCTATTTATCTTAATTTAACTCAAATTAAAATTATTATTTAACTATAATTCGAAAAATATCTTCTTTCCAGCCATTCATTGGAAGGCAGTTCTGTCAGCATAAAACAAAGTTTGGCGGTTGCAAAATGTTTTGTGGGAATCCACCCTACCAAATAAGTATTTTTATGGTAAGAAAACATAATTTTTAGTGCCCGCCAAATTGGTTGCTGGTGATTTTAAGATTTTTAACTACAGTTTTTTCTTCCCCAAAGAATACGGAATGTTAGAATACTTAGTGCCTAAACTCAAACATAGTTTCCTTGGACGAATAGTAACACAAAAGCCTTGTACACTTATATCCGGAAACGTATTTTTATATATCAAATAATTGTATTCTAGGATTGCGGTGTACAAATCCTGGGGAACAACGCTGTGCGTTCATGCATGTATGGCAAGTTGCATAAGAGTTAGGCGCGCGACACCAAATTATTACGTATGCTGTGTCACGCGCCTACTTCCTATGCAGCTTATCCTACACGCAAGATCACACCGCCTTGTTCTCCACCCGTTGTACACCACAGCATTGAACACACTTAAATTGAATAGAAATACTATTCCAGATGTAAGAGTATTAGAGTAGTAGTATGATTATGCTCCTTCTCGGGCAATTTATTTTAAATGGGAGCTGTGTGGCTGTGGCTAGCAGTCTTCGACACGAATCGAACGAGCTCAGCAATCTTCGGCTCTACTCAAGTGGTGCTCGGAAGCCGGCGACTCGGGTTTGTCGAACGTACCCGAAGGTGCTCGGCAGCTATGCCTATTAATTCTTCAAGCATATGTTTGTTTATGGTAGCTATATTGGTTTTATAGGCATAAGGTATGCCAAATAGTAAATAAGTATTTGTTATCCGATTTGAAAAAGTTGTTTTTAATTATGAATTATTTTTTTATTTTTTTATATTGTGCCGAAACTGTAAATAGGGTATTGTGGAAACATTAAAAATTCTCTTTCAATTACCATATTTCCAGTTCCCCTCTTCTCTTGAATACTGATTAATATACGTTGCCAGAATCTTCAAATTATTCACTGCCTTGACTGGTTTTTTGTAGGTAAAAATGCTACTCAGATTTTTTAACTTATGTATGTATATGACTAAACCAAGCCAATCATACTAATAGCAGCCACATACACGAGTATGTTATAATCCTGGTATGGATCAGCATCTGTCAACAATTTTATAGGCTTAATTGGCGTTAATTAAAATACCAATAATGCCCGGCCCTAAAGACTGGAAATGTACGATGGTGATAAAGAGTTTTAACTTTCGAGCTCTTCTTGACCATCTATCCATCAATCGTCCAATCAATCCATCACTATTTGGATCAGTCCATTAATCTTCCAATCTTTTACAATCTTCGCCAATCCGCAACCAATCCTCACCAATCCTCAGCAATCTTACCATAAATCTCTCAATCTATCCATCAATTCTCCTCTGTAATCCACAATCCATTTCAATCCTTCGATAAATTCGAATCTTTCAATCAACCCCAACCCTCCGATCAATCTCAATCCTTTGATCAATCTCAATCCTTTGGTTAATCCCAATTCTTTGATCGATCCCAATCCTTCGATAAATCCTAATACATCGATAAATCCTAATACATCGATCAACCCCAATCCTTTGATCAACCCCAATCCTTTGATCAATCCCAATCCTCTGATCAATCCCAATCCTCTGATCAATCCCAATCCTTTGATCAATCCGAATCCTCTGATCAATCCCAATCCTTTAATCAATCCCAATCCTTTAATCAATCCCAATCCTTTGATCAATCCCAATCCTTTGATCAATCCCAATCCTTTGATCAATCCCAATCCTTTGATCAATCCCAATCCTTTGATCAATCCCAATCCTTTGATCAATCCCAATCCTTTGATCAATCCCAATCCTTTGATCAATCCCAATCCTTTGATCAATCCCAATCCTTTGATCAATCCCAATCCTTTGATCAATCCCAATCCTTTGATCAATCCCAATCCTTTGATCAATCCCAATCCTTTGATCAATCCCAATCCTTTGATCAATCCCAATCCTTTGATCAATCCCAATCCTTTGATCAATCCCAATCCTTTGATCAATCACAATCCTCCAATCAATCACAATCCTCCAATCAATCACAATCCTTCGGTTTGTCCGCCACGCATATGTATAGAAATTACATTCGTTCACCAACTATCTCCAAATTTGTACGTCAACAGAATTAATGTTTTGTATGCAGTCAACTATCCATGTATTTTATGCAAAAGTCTTTGTTATCATTCTATATGCAGAACTTTCCATTAATAGTTGAGTGATCATAGCTCCACTTTAAAGTTATGAGAGAGAATAATACGAGACACAAAAATAAAGAAAAACCAATTATTGTATACTAATAATTTATTATTAATTTATTATTACAGTTTTAGAAGAAAGCATTTCATCATATCATGCGGTATATCCCCGATCCTTCAGTTTACTAATGATTGAAGACATCTCGTTAATGTGCATGATATACCTACGTTTTTGAAGGTCAATCAAATACCTGAGTTTATCAACAAGTTCTTTCAGGTCTTGGGGAAATAGGTAGCCAGTATTCTCTGCTCCTTCTGCCTTCTTCATGTCGCATGTTGCAGCAATAGTGTAGGAGGGTTGTGTCAGAAGATCGAAAAAATCGCCATCGTCTCCAGTACCATCAATGTCTTCATGTTCAATTTCATCAATGCGGTCTTCATGGTCATCTTCACTTCCTGTTTTGTATTATCTTTCAAATTTGCTTTTCTTTGTAGCATGTGTTGTATGTTCATCGGTATTTAGAGCCGATAGCGGTTTATTCTGAAGTTCGTCGACTTCATTCGAAAGTCTTACAAGTGTACATTCAACACAAACCGACTCAACTGCACTCATTCCGTCTTCAGCACTAACTGCCTCGTCATTATCGCCTGACGAATCAGTATCCCACTGATGCAGCAAGGGGTATTGACTACATCACTTGCTGACTGTCAAAAGAAGAATCCTTGCAGATATGTGTCGCCACTGTCATAATTCTTCCTGTTGCGAAAGGGACTCTTCGTACAGGTGATTCTTTCATGTAGACGAGCATTTTGACTGAAGGTAAAAACTCGACCGCAGAATTGACGCAGTCGGCAATCAGGCAGCAATTATGCAGGTTCGATGAGGTCGAAGGCAGGGCTTCATATTCACAATTAATCTTCACTGTATATCGAGAGAATACTTCCAAATCGATGTTAACTTCTCGACTTCTGAACATCAACTAAGGTATCAGTGTGTGTCAGCACTCTATATTTACATTCTCCCATCACTCGGAAAAAACGCCAGTTTTTTTCTAAGACCGAGAGAAAATTAATATTCTTTATCTTTTCGGGCTTCGAGCTCAGGGCCCTAAGCTATGCATCATCTTAGTAAATTACTTAAAACTTTTGTATCAATTGCGCATGGATATTAAACAGTAAAAAATTAATGTACGAACATTGCTAAAATAGCTTCAAAAGTGCGGGTTNAAATCGCTTAAAAAAAAGGCTTAAAAACTCCGGTCGTTAATTGAATTTCGAACCACTTAACTTACCCTGATACCCATATTCGATGTATAAACCACCGTTTCGCCTTTATTATGAGTTCCTAAAACAGTGTCTGAAATTTTTTCTAAGTCCGAAAGTGATTTAATAATAATTTATATTGTTTCGTGTCTGAAACTCTGATCCCTACACCGTACCTTACCATTGGAGATGGCTTAAATCCTTATATCAGGTGCGCATGAATACTAAACAGTAAGAAATTAATGTACGAACATTGCTAAAATAGCTTCAAAAGTGCGGGTTATCAATCTCTATATCAATCTCTATCTCAATCTCTATCTCTAATTATATCTCACTCTGATTCCTATATCCGATGGCCAAAACCTCCGTTTCGCCTTTAATATAAATTTCCCTAATATTCACCGAACACTGGGAAAAATTACCACATTTTTTGTAAGTCCGAAAGTAAATAAATATTTTTTTATAATTTCGGGTCTTGAACTCAGATGCCTACACCATACCTCAACTTTTGAGATTGCATACATTTTTATATCAGGTATGTATAAGAAAGTAAGCAGACAGAAAACCACATACAAAGTTCGTTAAAAATGATTCAAAACTCGGGTCGGTATTCGAACTATGGACCCTTTATCTCAATATAACACCTTAATTCTTCATACAAAATTCGTCTATCAACCTACATTATTAATTTCATACATCCTGTTGTTATAAAGGGTTTACTCCAGTATTTTTTACTAAAATTCAACTCAGGTGGTTTGGATAATAAATACAGATTTACGATTTGACATAACCTAGACCTATAAAACAAATATGACTACCAGAAACAAACATTAATGCCTGAATAATTAGTGTGTGTAACTGCTGAGCGCCTTCGGGTACGTTCCATAAACCCGAGTCGACAGCTTCCGAGCACTCCCTGAGTCGAGCCGAAGATTGCCGAGCTCGTCCGAGTCGACCAGCCACAGCCACACATTTATAATACACTGTTCCAGCCTTCCCTTTATCATACCACTACCCATTTCTGACAGTAATCATTTACCACAATTCTCAAAGCAATCTTACATATATTGACTCGCATGAACACAACATGCCAAACTTTGATTCGCCATTAAGATTATTGCAGAACTTTAGCAATGTACTATAAAATTAAAAGTTTTGCCTGAAGGACAATTACACCTGAATATATAGTATGACTACCTTGCTCTCTCGGCCCACCAAGGCGAAATGGGGACGCTAATAAAGGACTCTCCCCTCACCCCATCCTCTTCCCCAAATCCAAACTTTGTTGATCGTAAATTATGGCAACCCAGACTACAGAAATATCCAGAAGGAATACAGAAAGAAAATATATCCTTGCCTAATGACAGCTCGTAAAACAAATGTACGTCGCATCCAAACATGCGCAGAGTTAGCTCCGAGCGGGACGCTCACGTCGCTCTCCCCACAGGTCTCTACATTCGCCATATGGGGCAACCAGGAATGGAATTAGGTGACGTGGTCCAATGGCTACGAAGAATATTCAAAAGCTACCAATCCGCTGGCAATGTGATGTCACCGAAGGGGGTTCAAAACAGGGGGCAGCCTTGCTTCTAATTGCGTAGGGAGAAACTGGTACACCTGTTTCCTCACCATCGCCATGCTGTGACGCCTAAAGCGTTGAAAGTTTAAGTGGCAGGGTTTCAAAATGAGTAATATTTTTCAGAGCGTATTGATGTTTGGTTTAATAGTTCGGCTGTGGCAGATCTTTATCAACGTATAATCTGCCGCAATTAACATATATTTGATACATAAACAAGCAATTGTATAATCAATGATTTGGGCGTTACAACACGGCAATCGGTATAAATGTACCTTCAGCTACGTCACAGCAGGCCATATCCTGCCTATTTCCTACCTAGATCAGTGGTCAGAGCATGCGGCGACAGTAGACCAGCGCCGACCGCGCCGCCGGAAGCAGGGCATGCGCTCCTTCGGCTCGGCTCGGCTCGGCTCGGCTCGTCTCGGCTCGGCTCGG
>NQII01000150.1:1012821-1028199 GCA_002778355.1 Clitarchus hookeri | reverse complement strand
CCGGACTGGCCCGCTCGGAACGGAACAGGCCAACGTCCGCTCACTTGGTCCGGCCATGCCGTCCTTTTTCAGTCCTACTCCCTACGCGTCAGCCAGTTCATAACTCACGACTCAAGTAGAGAGGTACGTAAAAATCAAATGGTTTCCCGACAAATAATATATTGCAGTTACTTGTGACTATTGATGTTGAGCCTTCAGTGATATCAGAAGACACAAGTAGCATCGTAACGATGCAGTATTTCAAAACATTATTTTGTAGGTATATTGTTAACAATGAATATACCCCGAATACATATAGCCTAAGTCATTTCTTATTACAATTTTTCCATGAAAAAAAGCCAATAAAGTCATACACACATATATATACATACTGATTTAAGAAAAAAAAAATATTTCCGGCAAAGCACCCACACCTAAAACGTATATCGTGTAGATTTTTTTTGCCAACTGTGCGTATTTGATTTATTACTCAATATAAAAAAATGTTACTGTAACTGCAAGGTGATATTTTTTAACAAGCGATAAAATCGTATGTGGGAAGGGGCGGAGACAAGAATAAGAGGAAACGATCGCCTCTCCCGAGAATCCGAAATTTTTGATAGTTTTCGTAGCGTGATATTGTCAGATCGGAAAGTGACTTCCGTGTCTTGCTGGCTTTGCTCAAGGAAACTATGCAAATACGTAGTTTTCATTTTGATAATAATTTTAATGTTTCGCCAGCCAAAGAAAATGTTTAAGTTGGCTGAAAATAAAATTGTGTCACAGGAACACACACTATAGAGGTGGCTATTAGCAAGTATCAGAATTTTGTAGCGATTTCTCCAGTGGCGTTTGTAAACATTTTCAGCTGAAGAACAAACGTAAATATTGATACTTGTATTTTATTATTTTCATAAATTTATTTTACTAATTTTAATACAAAAAGANTTCTCCCAATTTTAATTGCCTCCTTCAAAAAATGATACTGTGTGAGCATCTGTTTAACGCAAAAGGACACGAAATACTGGCATTTCTACGAAAATTACATTACATTTGGTAATACGGTGTTGAGAGAATTTACCGTCTTGGCCACACGATCTGATATCAGCCATCGTAATTCCTTACCCCCCTTCCGCCTTGTCAAGACTGCTGGGATGCTTGTGTTCGTAACGGGGTAGGAAGCGACGACGGGGCCCAACAGAGCTCCTCGGCGCAGCTACGGGGCTATCCGCCTTTGTCTTGCCGAGTGATGGCACAGCCAGAATGGGCATTCCACGCCGCCGCCCCCAGCTCTGTTCAGGCGTGTAACAAGCCGAGGACGCGGCCCCGGGCCATAAAGCAGCCCGATGTACAGTAGTTGGTGAGGGGGTGACCCTGCAGCTTCCTCGAGGCCGTCTCGCTCCAGGCGCCGTAAAGCCGAGGCCACGACGGAACCCTGGCGTGCGGGAAGGGGTTGCCCGGAAGAGCTGCCAACCATGACCCCCCAACCGCTAGCAAGAAAGCGGTGCGGGGAAGTTGGCGGACCTAGGACCGGATGTACTGTTCCGCGTTTTGATCTGCGGTATACCGATTTTGGTTCAAAAATGATATACGTATTAACGCCGCGAATGCTACACGAACGAAATATGGGTTTCCTTGATACTGGATGTTGTGAAACGAACTTCAGTAGACTGCAAAACTGTCAACGCAGTACGGTGTTGCAAGATGTCGCGGAATTTTCCATTTAATACTGTAGTCAGGAAAGAAAGGGAGAAAAAAAAGGGGGGGGGGATTTTGAACTTATAAATATTTGATTAAATTTACGTATAGACATTCATCATTCTTTAAAAAAAAAATTTGTAGTAGATTCCCAGGACAAAATAGCAGGATCACTATCTTCAACACAAACTCTTTTATCTCTAACATTTCCTGTCTTCTTTCAATATTCTCCATTTGATTACTATATGCACTTTCTAGTGTGGTTTCGGAATACAGTGGAGTAAATAAGTGTAGAGAAACAACAGCAAACTTCATGGGCCCTACACTTTATTATGACTGTAGGCAAAGTAAATCAGAGTAAAATGTAAATGATTGGCCAGCCTTGCGGGACTTTGTACTGTACTCGGATGATCTGACCACTGACGCACCGAGATAAGGCTGTTGAGTCGTTATTGGCTGGAAAACTGCAAGGTGTTCCTCCGATGACACAGAAATTATTGTTTATGGTATTGGTAAATTCAATTTTACGAAATAATAACAAATACGTTTTACTTTTTGTTTATCACCAACACATTTGTATATTTTAAACTTGCAAGTGTGTTTCTTTAGCCGCTGTTATGGTCGTATTACATTCTACCAGGTTCCGTAATACCTTGTTCTCGAATTTTGACATAGCAGCTGTTATACCTGCTAGTACAGCAGCTGTATTGGTATTGGTCGTTTTGCGTGGTAAGAATATAGTTAGATTTTGGAAATAATGCCTGTGTCGTGTTATGTTGCAGGCTATATTCAACTTGTTGTACATGACCAATCACAATGTAGTTTTAGAGCGAAGGGCGCTCCCCATAACCAATATTCGAAACGAACTGATGATGAAGTCAGAAAGGAGCTTCAGTGTCATTTACATATCTTTAAAAAGCGACGGAATTTTAAGTTGTTTTAAGCACTTAACGGCCCCACCTAACAAGCCGGCAGCAGTGAACTTCTAATTGGGTAATCAATGTTAAACGAAATTCCTTCTCATTGCGTCAATTGTAAAGATAACTATTTCAAACAAAAAACATTTAGACGCGACTATCTAAAAAAATATTGATATATAACATAATTTTTTGGGAAAAGAAATATTCACCTTTTTTTGTTATATGTAAATTTTAATATTACATTTAAAAAAAATATTTTACACAATAAAATTGGCAAGATGTCTGAGCATAGCAAAATTCATTAAGAAATTTCACGTAGAATACATTTGTTTGAAATAGTTATCTTTAAAATTGACTAATGAGAACGCATTTCGTTCAGCATTGTTTCCCCATTTGAAGTGCGCGGCTACCGGCTTGGTATGTAGGGCCGTAAAGGCAGTACTCTTGTAACAAAATATTCCATAGAGTTTCTTTTTCGAATGAAATTATTGAATATAAGATTTTAGGTTGTTTGGCGGGTAACATCACCTGGCTTTCAACCGACACGAAAACTCATCCCTCATGTGTTTAGCTCAAGAATTTGTCTGCAGGTCGAGATAATCCAGTAGGCACACCCCTTATCGTGGCCGCCTAATGAGACCGGCCGATTGACAATATAGGGTTTTTAATGTTATATTATTTTAAACGTGCTTCTGCTCAGTTTCACTATATTACTTTCAAACAAAAAAAAACAACTTGTAAAGGGAGTTAGTTGTATGCGGCTGTTTTTGCACGCGACAGAACGATAACTTGCGACTTGTAGCAGGGGGTTGTTTCTGCGTAATCCTGGTTACAGGCCATCCACACGGTTGCTTCCACCTTTTCTGAAGCCTCGCTGAAGTTTTACTTCCAGGATATTCTCCATCACCTCATGAAATATAGCTTACTCGAGTGTAGAAAATTACACCGAAGTGACGGAGCACCGCATTCGTGCGCACTCAGAGTAGTAATATTTTGCAGAAGAACTATTTCTTACCAGGCGTTATCAACACACATATTTTCTCCCTCTCTTTATTAATATTAATTATTTATGAACTGTTATAATTAGGGGCGGTGATATTTCGCATAAAAATCGGAGCACACAGTAGACTTCGATATCATATACAANTCGGAGCACACAGTAGACTTCGATATCATATACAACCCTCAGCTGTTGTTATACCTCCATTGGCTGCTGGTGCCGTGTCCGTCTTTGACCAAGCCACTCAGGACTAAGTAACTCAGACACTGAACCATCGTGTGATTCGTGCGCAAACAGTTATCACGGGCCAGAACATTTTTTAGCCAATCGAAGAAGCTGGACGACCCTACAGTGCTTTGGACTGTATCTTGTCTCGAAATATTTACGCGAAATATCACTGCCCCTAGTTATAATGTATAAATAAAATATACGTAATAGTTCAATTTGATGATTAATAAGGTATTTTTTATGTTGACACAAGAACAAAACACTTTTGATACAGGACGTATTTAGGAATCAACTAAGCACGTCAAACGTAGAATAATTCTTCAAATTTGTGATTTAAAAAAAATTTTAAAGAACAGAGAATAGACTACATAACATCCTCCTTCTCGGGACGCCCTGTGCAGACTCACACCTCTCCAGTGTCCTGCGGCGACAAACGGCGGGACAACACGCGTNGTAGCGACGAGAAGGGGGGGGGGGTGCATGTATAGCTGCCTGCTGGCCGCCAGCGTAATAAACCGTAGCCGCAGGAATTTATAACCCCCTGAAATATTGCCGCGAAACTTTCGCCGGAACATTCGAGCCGCCGCATAAATCAAGCTCCTCGCTGTGCGGAACTTGGCAACGTTCTCAGCATTGTGTGGAATCGCCCGCCCGTAATATTGTAATAACGCGAGACTGTGCCAATTGTGGATTTCTGGGAGGAGACGAAAAAAAAAAAAAAAGGAACAGACTCTATTTCGTATGGAAGGTAATTATTCCGCGTGTTTGGAATCGTGAGCAGTTTTTCTCACACGTGCTTATTTTTTTTTTCCTTATAATGACAGAATTTTCGGATAAGTAGTTCAACCCCAGGCAGAAAAGTACCAGTTTACATGTTGCAAACAACAAAATTCGACACCTAACTTGAGTTGTGGCGTAATGATACACAGAAATAAAATGTTTTAATTAACCCCGAGGGTGCTAATGTGTGCTCCACGTGGCAGCAAAGCTGCCTGTGTGACCACCGGTGTTATGCTGTTTCATTGAAGTATAAAAGCGATACGGTCAACACATTTATTAAAGGTTTCTATTCGAACAGAATTATTTGCAAAATTCGAAGTTGATCTGTTATGAAATTTGTTAACTAATATTCAGAAATTTCTAGACACAATTCGAAACAACACTAAAAAATACGCCGTGGTTCGTTTTCCATCTCTGCGTGTTTCTAACGTGGCGAAACGAAACTGTCTATTATCATGTTTTGGAACACACTTTCTGGTTCCGAGTTCCAGATGGATAAAGACACAGGCTGAAGTTTGTTCACAGTATCTGCGCTCCTTTTGAACAGAAGCTTTGAAAACTTACCCTATGTATGATGTGGTATGTCTCCTTGTGGCATCTATGACACAAGCTCCGATTTAAATGATCGACGTATCGTTGGATTCGTCTTAAAATTCTGTATAAAATGACATATATTTGGATCAATGTTGGTAGAAATTCAGAAGAAATATCCAAAAATGCCAAAAATCGTAACTTTTTATAATAATTTTTTAAGTAGACTCTTAATAACCGCTTGCAAAATTTTGCAACATAGTTTCCTAAACATGTCATGTATTTCAAGCGTTGTATATTTCTGTTATCATAAAATTATCTTATTTTTGGTTAATTTTAACTTTTACTTATATTTTATCTACAAATATAATGTTTCATTTATAATTAATACGGGCCTAAATAAAACCGGACAGTAAATATGTGTTGGTAATGCCTAGTAAGAAATAGTTTTAATAAAAAATATTATTAAAACGAGTGCGCAGGAAAGCGGTACGTTTTCCCTTTGGTACAATTTTTTCTAGACATAGTTATGTTTTTTTTTGCATGACTTGGAGCAAAATCCTGAAAGAAGAACCTTAGCAGGGCTTCAAAAGAAATGAAAGTAACAATCGGTGGACTACAGCGGACATCCTAACTATAATATTATAAAAGCGAAAGTGTGTTTGTTTGTTTGTTTGTCCTTCTTTCACGTCGCAACGGAGCAACGGGTAGTCGTGGTTTTTTGTACAGAGATAGTTGGAGGGCCGGGAAGTGACGTAGGGTTCTTTTTATCTCGAGAAAATATCTCATTCTCTCGTGGAAATTCTTATTGGAAAATTAAAAAGTACACAGACTGAATAACATTGCAACGTCGCAACCGAGCAACAGATCGAAGTAATTTATTGCACAGAAATAGTTGGAGAGCTGAAAGGTGATATTGGCTACTTTTTGTCGCGAGAAAATATCTCAGAAAATTTACAAATGATGATAGTGAATCAAGTCGGAAAAAAGTTTGCCACCAGCGCGCTCTTTTGCAATACGCTGTCTAAACCGTTAAAGATGGAACGATATCATGTAGTAAAGAATTGTGTAGAATAAAAAGACCTTAAAAAAACTCCGCGGTAGCATATTTCTATCTATAACAGAGAAATACTAATACGTGTTTTTACCATTTAATTCCCCGAGACGTTGAATTTAATAATGTGCATAGAGTATAGAATATTAACACTAAGTAAAATTCAACTTTATTTGAAAAAAACGCCTAAACAATAATTCTGTAGTCCACGTGAGCGGAGCCGCGGGCACAGCTAGTTCTATTATAATAGCGTGGGTACGCCATAGTTTAGAGGCTTGCCTGAACGCATCATTTCTTATATAGCCTGTTCGCGGTTTCTTCAAACTTTTTAAATCTAACCTCTAAAAAATCACCCCATGTATGACGTGTTCAGTTATTCCCTAACATTGCCATGCATCACAAATGTTTTATATTTCAATTAACATACAAGTACATTATTTTTGGGTCATTATAAAATGTATCAACATTTTATCTATAAATTATATAATATATCTTTTTTTAATTCATAAGGATAAAAAACAGTGAGAAGAAAAGTGTGTTGGTAATGCCTGGTAACAAATAGTTCTTATGTAAAATATTATTAGAGTGAGTGCGCAAGAACGCGGTGCGCAGTCCCTTTGGTGTAATATTCTAGACTTGGTTAAGCTTAGTTTGCGTAGGGCGGAGGAATATCCTGAAAGTAGAACTTGTGCAGGGCTTCAGAAAAGTTGGAAGTAACGGTGAATGTACTATAGAAGTGTTATCGGGCCAACAGGCAGCAAATTATGGGACGCTGTTGCTTAAGCCTGCTGGTTGTAACAGCAAGGATCTCGGCGGAACTGGGAACCAGGGGTTCTATTCCAAGTTCCTCGGGTAGTCTATCAGCAGGTTTCGATGCAGATCTCGACAGTCGACGCTCCTATCGATCGGGAGACGCCGTTTGAAACGATCGGCAGCACAATATGCCCATATAGTTATTCTAAGCGCACTATCGCTTCGCGACCTCACTCCCTCAGCAATGATCGGGTTTTATCGAACGCCCCACCGCAATTCTGTTCCCCTCCCTTCCGAGTGTGTTCAGGTAGGCAACGTAACAAATGCAAAAACACGCTGTGCCTGTAATATATGATGAAAGTATAAACTGTGCATTTTAAGTGCATGAAAGTTCACATACATACATACATACATACATATATTAATTATTAGTACATTTTATTATATAAAACACGTACTGTTCAATTTATCAAAGCGTAACGCACGATATTTAGAGTGAAATTTCTCGACATGGCTAAGATCTCACCGTATAGTTAGACACTTGGGAGAGAAAAACTGTCAACGTGTGTTGTAAACACACGTTGACAGTTGAAAATATTACTTGTTTGTAGAAGGATAATGGAGACTTTAGCACATCGTGATCTGGGACCGGAGCTGTTCGTGCTGTCATTCCTGTCGGCCGGTGGCCTTAGGGATCCAAGTGGCCTTGACCTTGTTCTTTGACCTTGACCCTGCTGACATTTGATCTTGGCCACAGTAACCATTGATCTTAAACCCAAAAAATAAAATTAAAAAAAGTAACAAATAATTAAACAATTGGTTATTCAAAATTATTAAAAAAATTATTATTAATAACTATAAAAATATTATTAAAAATTACTTAAAAAAACTTACTATTCCTGATGTCCCATCCCCCAACGCCACACCCAGAAGACGACTGACCCTCGCCTATTGCTATTGGCTGTTTAGTTGCCAGGGCCTCTACCCCCACCACTACCCCTTCCAATATATTTAGTTGCCCAATTGCCCCACCATCACCTCCAGTTACTCACCTTTGTTCGACCAATTAGTCACGTTCGCTCCACCCCCTTCCAATATTTTTAATTGCTCAATTAGCCTAACCCCTTTAACCCTTCACCAGTTCTAATTCCGTCGTATGTAGCAACCTCAGTGGTTTTTTGGTTCGTCATTTAATTATACCTTGCTGGAGGTGGCCATCTTGGATTTAATATCTTTACATTTTCAACACCTAGGTGGCGCTAGTGTATTAATTACCAAATTACCCGTCACGCAGTGATAATTTCTTGATTTAGCCATTAGGCGAGCTGATATTCTCTCTTGCCTATGCTCAACAGACAATAATATTTTTTTCCGTTGTCATTTGTTTATATTTTCAAAACCCAGGTGGCGCTAGTGTATTTATTACCGATTACGTCACCAGGCTAGCTGCCTATTTAGGCACCAGGCAGCAGCCATATTTGTTTATATCTTTAAAGAGTAAAGGTGGTGGTGTCGGCGCCCTTCATATTGGATACTCTTTTTAACACATAGGCGACCTTAATTTTCCGATTTCACTGCCTGACGATATGCCGGTACCCGCTCATTCTGTCGATTCAGTAGTAAAGTGAGCTGTCGACACTCACATTTGTTTCATAGGCATTAAAAAACATGTAATTTTACATCCTATTTAAAAATTATTTTTCCAATCAGCGGTATACCTACATGCATAATTTATTAAATCAATAATTGTTTGTATTAAAAACTTTAATCAAGACCGATGAAAAACATTTTTGGTTTTAATGCTAATGAAATCACCACTGAGATTGAGTATTTATTCTGTTAGCCTTCACCACACCACTTTGGTCCGAACAATTATTCACCCTCGATTAATCACTTACCACTACCGCTCTTGTTTTCAGCATTGTACGCCAGAGCGTGCTAGTGTGGAGAAAATATATAATGGGGACAATGCCGACCCTCAGCACAGTTTCTCTTCTGATGCCAGAGGTGACAGATCGCTCTCTCACCCCTCGTCTTTTAGCATTCTGACCGGTAAGTTCAGATATTTAATTCCATCAGGTCACCGGATATTATCAAGCATGCATGCAATACGCCACATAATTTCCTACGAAATTACAAACCTGATAAAATTTGGAGTATCGGTTTGGGCCTGCTAATCTCTGTAGGAATATATAACCTTATAAAATACGGTACCAGAATTTGGTTTTTTTATTTATGCATTTATGACTTATCTAATTTACATAGGCGTTAACAATGTACCCGTGACGCTACTGTAACACTTCGTTTGCGTTCACAAAATGTATTCGAATACACAAAAAGTATGAATTTTCTTGTAAATGCACATAGCGTGACACATAAGAGTGTTATATGTGGCATGGAATTTTCTAGGCCCGATAACTTGCGGAGGCATGCAAAAACCTGCGTAGCTGTAGAACTTTCACCTGCCAAAAACAATCGTGTACAGTCTTCTTCACAGCGGGCTACGAGTGTGCTTCCAAAAAACCAAGGGTTCAGGATGAGCATCCACCATCGTGCCCAAGAGTCATGGCAGGGCCTGGGTTGGTTAATGAAAATGCTTTCATGGCAGCCTAAAATGCATTCGATCACAGCCTAAAGATCTATGCCCCCACAACGAGATCAGGTATTCAAAGGACATTTGGACATGCTTACCTCGAAAGGGGGAAAACATCGCTGTTGGCTCTCCACATAAACACATTACCCATAAAATTTAATATATGGCTCAAATGCAGCTTAGTAAAACTGACCCATTAAAAGAAAGCAAGGTATTCGAATCGAGAGGCAAGATAATTAATATACTGTGAAACCTCATACTGTAAACATACATCACGAGAAAGAAGCATACAAAGAACGTGTTTCGGAGTAAATATTAACGAAAAATCAATCACTGAGTGCCCCTTCCCCTCTAAACAACATGCTTGCCCCCTTCAGCAAAACATTTGTTGAAATTTTATGTTTGGAAAAAATCATGTGCCGTGTACAGATGTGTTAGGCAGCTTTCTATAAATTAAGCATGGCTCGGAAAACCCAAAAATAGAGTTGAAATCACTTCGCTACCCCCGCGCTATGCGATATGCACAGTGAAGGATCCCATGCATTCCCCCTAACCAAGGCATCGATGCTCATCATCATTATAAAACATTTCCTCCCAAGTTTATAATCAGTATGTTAGGAAATTTAGGGAGCGGGGAAAAAATACTCATAGGGTTACTCCACGTGCAACGATATATCTAGCTCCCGGTGTTCGAATATAAAATTCTTTATACACGCAAATTATGTACATATATTAAGTTTTGCGGGGAATAATAATAATAATGGCGCGTGCGGAGTGCACCCAGGGCAAGGCAACACCCTCCGAGTGACGGTCTTTCCAGCTGGGACCCGTAGGTGACAGTCATCCCCGGGCATGACAGAAATGAGACACTATAATAGAGCGGCGCTGGAATGTAAGGGCGGGGGAAACGGGAGTACCCCGAGAAGGCCCGCCAGCAAGCGGCATCGTCCAGCACGATTCCCACATGCGAGGATCCGGGAGTGAACCCGCCGGGGATCGAACCCGGATCGCCGTGGTGGGAGGCGAGCGCCCTGGACACTACGCCACCGCTGCCCCTTTTTCCGGGGAAAAAATTATATGCCATGAGAAAGTGCTAGCGTAGAGGTACATCCACCACAAGTACAAAATCATAACTGTTACCTCCGGCAAACAAAATTACTGCGATTTCATACATTCGCATGCACTCGCTCCATTACGAGATATATCTGATCCACGGTAAAACACCCCCATCCTCCGAGGCAGAGTCAAACCACACTGATACGTGACATGCGAACATGTGTATGTATGTATATGTGCCGCCTCAAATCGAGGCAGGTGTCAATAGCATTCACTCTTTATGAATTACGCCAACTAAAACACAGTTTTAATCCTGAAATTCTAGTCCACCGTGCAGATTTATCCCACGATACGAATTCCAGCAAAAAAAAAAAAAACTCTCATGCAGCTCTCGTTTACCACCCGTCGACCTCGTCGAGACACACAGGGAACGGCTTCACAAGTGCGACAAAAGTTAAGTATTTTGCAGCCAGTCCATTATGCAGGCTATGATATTTTAAAGTTATTTTAGTCCCTTTAGAATGCGAGAAAATAAATTCTATGTACAATTTTTTTTGTAAACAAATACTGGCTCAAAATCCACTTTTGTTTTTTTTTGTATAAAAATCAAATGTAAAATTTTTTTTAAATTCCGGTGATACCAAAGATACTTTTTGATACTCTCTGCACAAACCATATTGCTG
The DNA here is from genome assembly GCA_002778355.1 of Clitarchus hookeri. Classification (NCBI taxonomy): domain Eukaryota; kingdom Metazoa; phylum Arthropoda; class Insecta; order Phasmatodea; family Phasmatidae; genus Clitarchus; species Clitarchus hookeri. Next base: position 1,016,924 of record NQII01000150.1, on the reverse strand, counting down.
GGGTCGTGAGTGAAGCTTTTCCCTGAACCACAGTTAAGGAAGTAAAACCATAAAAAATTGAACTCGTCTTTACTTGTGCAGAAAGTATCGTTGTATTGGTTACTCCCAAAGAAACTTTCATAACTGCTTACGCGCAGGCTCGTGTAGCAGGTCTCGTGGAAGCTTCCGCCCAAGCTTGTACGGTAAATGTTATTGTGGCATTCCGCATCTCGTCCAGAAAATTGCACCGAACGGACAACGCACCGCGTTAACACGCACTCAGTTTAATAATATTTTGCATGAGAACTGCTTCATACACTGAACAGCCAAAAAAAAAAATGGTACACCTGCCTAATATCGTGTAGGGCTCCTCAAGCACGCAGAAGTGCCGCAAGACGACGTGGCATGGACTCGACTAATGTCTGAAGGTATGCAGAAAGCAATTCACAGCATGAATCCTGCAGGGCAGTCCACATATCCAATATGCGCCAATTTGAGAAAGGGTTACACGTCTGTCACGTTTAACGATTCTCGTCAGTCGTCGTTTGTCCCGTTCTTTCACGATCTCCCGATATTCACGGTACACTCGTGAAATGGTCGTACGCGAACATCCAAATATTATCGCTACCTCGAAGATTCTATGTCCCCTCTCTCGTGCGCCGACTATATCACCACGTTCAAACTCATTTAAATCTTGATAACCTGCCATTGTAGCAGCGGTAACCGATCTAGCTGCCGACCACATCGCGTTACTCTGATTGGTTCCATACCTCTGTTATTTGCATAAGCACGCCTATACCAGTTTTTTTGGCTCTTCAGTGTAGCTGTCCTTATTCGTATTAATTACAAACGAAATCTAATTTTTTAATAAAATACAAGTTAAAGGTTAAGTTAATAAAAATTATGACACTTTTATGTTATTCTAAGTAGGAAACAACCAAACACGTCATACATGGGGTGATTTTGAAAGGTTTGATTCGGAAAGTGTGAAGACTACAGTCCGACGTAAAACACAATAACAACTTCTCAAGGTTACGCCCTTATTGCAGCCTTGGATAAGGAATTTCGCCCCGAGGGTCGGAGAAGCAGGTAAGGAAAACGGAAAGGGTGGGCTTACTGGTATGCAAGATATGGGATGGAGGCTAGAAAAAAAAAATGAAACTGAGACAAAACGGGAGAGGATGAGATATAAATTGAATTGGTTGGAGGTAAGGAGTCTATAGCTGTAAAAGGGTTAGGCAAGGTTGCGGCAGTTACAGGAACGTGGGAGAAGATTGGTCCGGAGACTTGATGGTATTGATATTTTATGAACGGAGACAAAACTAAATTTTGTAAAATAGACGCAAAAAAAATGTTTTTTATCTGAGGCGTAGAAATGCGCAACAGAAAAAAATTCAAGTTAATGTAAGAACAAAGAATCGATTTTATAACTGGCCCTAAAAATTGTAGCAAATAAAATTATATGAAAATAAGGTAAATATAAAAAAACTAAAATGATGTAGGGAAAACGTCTGAAAAACGTCAAAACTAAAAATTTTAGATTTTTTAAAAATGGAAACTACAAAGTATATATAAAAGCAGCTTATTTGCACAGAAGAAAATTAAGGGTGCTTGGGTATATAACGTTAAGTAACACGTTAAGTTAATGTATTCATGCTATTCAGCATAGAGTTTCGAAACTAGAAATTGTGGAAATAAGGAAAGGGTATTTGGTGGAGGGGGGCGAAGAGCAAGATAATAGAAAAAATACATTGTTTGGCTTCTTGTAACCAGGCCCTTTGCCAGAATGAGTTTTTTTTGCTTGGAATAATATCTAGAAGTTCAGGAAAACATTGTCGACGATTTCGTATTCCCTTTCAAAGGAGCAACGCTTGTGGAGGAACAACAATGTGCGTTCGACCATCACTTTTTAATTGAAGGACGGTCTTTCTCATTCTACCACCAATCCAAGTGAGAGGGATGTAAAGACGCACTGGCAAGCTGCGTATATAAATGTTACTCTGCACTTGTTAGAATGTGCTTCTTACGTGAACACTCAGAATAGGAAAAGGCAGGTCGAAGATTGTTAAATTAATACAACAAGGTAAGACCATATCGGAATCAAAGAATAGGAAAACAAAACAGACATAAACATTCAATAATATATTTCGTTATATTTTGATCGTACGATGGTAAAGAGCACACAAAATTACAGCAGAATTAATCGAAAATATACACAATAATTAACAACCCTCTAACCTAAATAAATGCATGACCGTAACATTTTGCACTGCTATACTTTTCAAACGTGTGACCAAATAACTACCCCAGGTTCATCAAATGTCTCTGCTTGGATAGCAGGCATCATTTCACATTCCTAGTAAGAATGAGTTGCTTCAACAACTGTGACTATTTCAAAAAGCAGTATTTATTAGGTGGAAAGTCATCAGTAACAAATCATATAGGTTTCTTCCAGGACACAATTCGATCCAAACCACCTTTAACTGGAAGACGCACAGGCATGCCTTCACATAAGAACATAATAAAGCTGTCGCAATGGTGTTCATGCATGTGCTCCTCAAAAACAATGGTCATGGTAGAACTAGAATGGCACAGCTTCAGTAACTGACAAATTGGTTCCTCACTCTCCGTCTGGAATCATAGCCCAAATCCCCTGCTACATATTACATATACAAATATTTTAATATCTGGAAAACCATTGCGGGTAACACACGTCCAGTTTCTGTGGAAAGGATATTATCTTTCAGAAATGAAGGCAGTAATTTTGTCGCCATTAAAATTGTGCGTAGATAAGAAAAGAGCCCTTGTCTTACGAGACTACAAAAGTAATTTAAAAATTAAAATTTAAGCAATAAATAGTGTCAGGAGATGTCGTAGACCTGTAACTATTTGAACAAAAATCTCAAATAATTAAAGTGAGAAAAGTTTTAATTCAAGAAAATTTTAGTTGGTGATAAGTAATCTGCGTAATTGTGGAGAAAAGAAGAAAGTGAACTGTAACTACTTTTTTAATGTTCTCTGCTTAATTACTGCAATGGCTGTCGAGGGAGAGATGCTGGCTCTAGCGTGTTTGAAGTTGTAAACTAGTCGGGCCTCCACGGGGACCAAAAGTCGGCCTGCCTTGTTAGTGGCTGCCATCCGCTACCACTACAGTAATTCAGTATATTTTATACATGCTACACGAAACTAGACACAATACCGTCGTGTGTGTCCTCTTTTTACAAACAGACTTGGATCTTTCATTACATTATCTCAATACAGAACGTTCTTCACCGTTGGGGTTGTTTAATTAGCGGCATAGACGAAAGAGAACACATTATTGTGTAACCAACTAATAAGTAATGCAGTTTACGAAAAATACTGTGTTTTAAGAGTGTTTGTGATTTTTAAAACGTTTTCTGTAAAGCTAATAACATTAAAATATTTTTGAAATCAAAATTATATGGAATGAGAAAAATTTTTTTATTAATTTGTTTTCTACTTGAACAATATAACATTAAAGTACAAGTAAGATAGAGAGATATTACATTTATGAAATACCACATTTATGAAAAATTGAGTAAGAAACGTCAGAGCGTAGAATTTTTGGTGTGAGGGTTGTTTACAAGAAAACTATTATATTTGTAAGTGAAGAAACAATGATTTGAATTGAAAATATGTAAGTAGAATCATTGAGTAAAGAAATAATTAGAGTGGATTACCCCAGGTTAAAGTTTCTGACCACTCCAGCGGGTAAGAATCTGTAGTTCTTGGTATGAACACCACGTAGCGCCAGTCCGTTTTCGTAGCGGCTGCGTGGGGAAGTCGGCAGCCTTGTCACTGTGACATCTACCCTCTCACTAACTCATACTCCATCTCTGTCACTCCCAGACCAAACTCCGCAGCAGTAGAACGAGTTTTGGATGTCTGCTATACCCTCGAAGCTTAGACAGACAAGATGGCGGACACCCGAGTAATTACCTCAAGCCGTATATGTCCGTTTACGAAAAGATTACGGGTTCAAAAAAAATTTGTATGTAAAAAAATTAAATATAATGTACACGTAAGTAACGGAAAACGTTGTTAATTACACTGAAAAAAAGAAAAAAAACCGGTACACCTGCCTAATATCGTGAAGGCGCCCC
>NQII01000150.1:986131-1004039 GCA_002778355.1 Clitarchus hookeri | reverse complement strand
AAATGCTTTACAATGTTACAAAATGTGTATGTATTCTTCTATTATATGCAACACAATTCGTACTTTTTTACGATTTTGGTGTGTATACATCTTTTTAATGAGTGATTTATGGCGTACAGTCGGGTGCAGAGCTCCATAGGAAGTCACTCTCCTTCTAGCTTACAGCTTGATTCACATTTTCACCGACCACACCACACAGAGCGGACAGAACCTGTGGTCGCTCGCATATAAGCTGTTTGGGGGCATGCAGTTTTCGACCACGCTGTTTGGTTCGTTGCACCTAGTAAAGTCGGCAACGACCGAGGGAAAGTAGTTACGCGCTTTAACCTTGAATTGAAGGGGTTAGGTAAACATTAGTGAATACTGAAATTATTTATTTTGATTTTGCTTTTAAATTCATATAAATGTAAGAAATAGCATTTTTTTAAATATTTACTTTTATAATAATTTCACAATGTCCCTTAATCGGCATTAATAAAGTGATCAGGCCCACGGCAATGTTAATTTTTCATACGTTGGAAGAATGCACAATGTACATATAAACAGATCTTAAGCAGGGATTTCGTAAGTGCTCAGTTTACCGTGAACGACATTACGAGACGAGTGGGTGTGATCACTACATCACCGCTGCTCTTAATGGGCTATTTCGCCAACTACTTGCAAACGAATGGCCGCAACGGGAGATGCGAAGCGAAGTGGCTGACATCTGGTGGCGAATTTCCAAACCTGCGGATTGGTGACAGGCCTCAACTATTCACCTTATCTTGCACGTGCGTGACGAGAAAGAAATTTTAACGCAGGACAATAAGTATATGTGCTACTGCTCAGTCTCGAAATGTAAAAATTCAGAGAATATAACTAGCATTTCTTTAAAACATTTTCCTAAAGCTCCAAAATGAATCATGTCAGGATGTAGAAAAAGTTGAAGTGTATTCACGGCTGTTCGTTTTTCCACAATCCTAAACTTCTGCAGAAGTAACTGTAGTCACAAATAGTTAACAAAATACACTAATGTTTGTGAAAAATGCAACACCAAGAAGGATACATGTAAGTGATTTCAACTTTAAACCACATATTGGGTACATGACACTACAAAATTAATTAGAAATACAGAACTTTATATGATCTCTGTCCTTGGGGATTCTATATGGTGTGAAGCCCCCACGTACTGCAATCAGAGCCTCTAAACATCGTGCCATGGAATCGAAGAGGACCTGGATATGTTCCTGCGGAATCTCCCTCCACGCGGTTTGTATGCGAAACCACAAAGCATCAGCATCAACAGTGGTTGCTGGAGGACCGTGACGAACAAGTCTCCGACCAACCACATCCCAGACATGTTCGATGGGCGACATGTCAGGCGAACGCGTAGGCCAGGGAGGCAGTGTGGTACCAGTCGTTCATTGAAAAGGCTTGCACATTTCTCGCCCCATGTGGCCGGGCATTGTCCTGCTGAAATATGGTATGTGGAGTCGCCTGAAGGAGGGGCAATACTACGGGCTCTAAAACCTCCCTGATGTAGCGGTTGCTGTTCAGATTGCCCTTAATACGTAAGGGTCGAGATCGCATGTTGCATCCAATGGCGCTCCAAACCGTCTCACGNATTGCCCTTAATACGTAAGGGTCGAGATCGCATGTTGCATCCAATGGCGCTCCAAACCGTCTCACGTGACGTTTGTCCGCTATGCCGCTCCACAATGCAGGCTGCCAGATTGCGGTCACCACGGTAGCGTCTAACACGTATGCGGCCATCACCGCGGGACTCGTCCGGAAACACTTCATTTTGCCACTCAGCACGCCAGCGACGGCGTTCACGTGCCCATTGCAGTCTGAGGCGTTTGTGGTTTCTGGACAATGGAAGCCGACGCAATGGTATGCGTGCCACCAGACCAGACTGCAGCAGACGGCGTCGAAGCGTCGACGCAGGCACTTCCACGAACGTTGTAGTGCTCCGGTGTCGAGTTAACACTGTGTACGAGGCTGTACGGTCTGTTACGGCCATTTGGGCAAGATGGCGGTCATCCCGTGCTGTGGTCACATTACTTGATCCAGTACCCGCTCGTCGTTGCGTACGACCCTCTTCTATCCACTGGTACCACACATGAATCACTGTCGTAGCAACATGCCCGGTCCGAGCCGACAAGTCACGGTATGACAAACCCGTTCCCCTGAGACTGATTATTCTGCCCCAATCGAACTCACTCACATGCTGATATGGTGCTATTTGACATCTACGAGACATACTGGCACTTGCTTTCACTTCGTTGACGGCTCTTCAATGACTGAGCTTGGGGTAACACTGACCTTTCCGGTCACACACGAGAGGGCGTTGCTGGGCCTACGTGTACGCCATCTCTCTGTAATCGTAATCACTTATTGCTGGTATACTGTTCTACACATCCTCCGAGTTTGGATTAATTCGGGCCATTCTTTCTGGATGTTGTAATTTTCTCAAACAACAGTGCAATTAAACCGTGAGACTATATAAAATATCAATAAGAGAAAACTAAACCTTAAGATCCTATTTCACCATAATTTTTAATTTCATTATCTGAAAGAGATTTAAATGAAGACCGCGTAAGTATAAATATTTTGATTCATATAATTAAATTTTTGAAAATATACCATCGAAAAGTCGAAAATTTCGGAATATGGGATCCCAAGTTTCTATGCTCCTAATTAAANAATTTTTGAAAATATACCATCGAAAAGTCGAAAATTTCGGAATATGGGATCCCAAGTTTCTATGCTCCTAATTAAATTTGCCAAATTAATCACATGTCTTGCGATATACATCATATACATAACATGTCAATTAAGTACCAAGGATATTATACAACGGGTACTCGGTTACTGATATTCTTCCTGACTATCTTTTAAAATATGTATCGTTGTTTATAACAACACATTTGATTCGTCCGAGAGAAAAAAATCAATATTAACATTATTTTCACTCGGACGAATAAAAATGTGTTATCAAAAACATCAATACCTATTTTAAAATAGATTTAGGATGCCATTACCCTAGTAACGATTGTTAAATATCCTTGATTCTTAATTATTATGTTGTGTATAGCCTATTATATAGATCACATNTTACCCTAGTAACGATTGTTAAATATCCTTGATTCTTAATTATTATGTTGTGTATAGCCTATTATATAGATCACATTACATGTGATTTAGTTGTCAAAGTTAATTAGGAGGATAAAAATTTAAGCTCCCATATTCCAAAATTTTCGATTTTTTAGTGCTATATTTTGAAAACTACCATTTATTATTTGACTACAAATACTTATATGTNATTCCAAAATTTTCGATTTTTTAGTGCTATATTTTGAAAACTACCATTTATTATTTGACTACAAATACTTATATGTATATGTGGTCCTTATATAATTATATTTCAGATAATGAAATAAAAAATTATTATGAAATATGACCTTATTATCGTCGCAGGTAAAAAGAGATGTGGAAACAAGTCTTAAATCTAGACTCGTTCTTGTACGAAACTGTAGAACTGTTGTCTAAAATTATAAAATATTTATTAAGCTTCTGTGGCGTGTTAAGAAATATTTTTGTTTATGTATATTTTAAAAGTTTCCGTAAAAACGTATTTCAAAAAACATACTTGTAGAAGTAGCAAAGTAAATTCAGGCTAGAAATGGATATAATTTAAAATATATTTGGCATAGCGAAAATTCGAAATTTTAATCAAGTGCATGCAGCCATATGTGGGTGAATGTACTTTTATAATTCAGTTCTGTAAATTTTAAGCAATGAGTTCGTTTCAGTATAGAGTTACAAGTACAAAATTGTTACTATTCCAATAAAGAGTCAATTCGTACATTTAAAACTGTTCTGTTTTAGCACCTGTGTTTTGAAATATTCATAATTCATTGTGGTGGAGCACTGTGCTTCATCTGGGAACCCTGGCGCGATGAATAACAATTATAATTTCCATAAAAGTCCTTGGTTAATGCCTCAAACATACACTAACAAAATCAACCATAAGTTAGTTTGAGGAGAATATAGTGGATAAAACGATAGATCCCAAAAGCGCATCTATTGGTTCGTGAATCTTCGGGTGCGAGTTTTTTTGGTAAAAAATATCCACAAAGCCAACAACTCTTTTTCGGTAAGACTAAGTGCCTCGTGATTTTTTTCATTATTCCTGTTACTTAAAACGCACCTCCCTAGCTTAGTTCCAGCTAGACACCTGTGATAAACCCCACCCGCACCCTAAATTGGCTCAAGTCTTGTGATGTAAACTTATTTTCCCTGAAAATGTCTGATTTGGGTAGCAAAAGTGTTTTTTGTATGTTTTTGTTTTAATGTTNGATGTAAACTTATTTTCCCTGAAAATGTCTGATTTGGGTAGCAAAAGTGTTTTTTGTATGTTTTTGTTTTAATGTTGGTGTAGATTGTCTGCTCCTACTGACAGCCTTTTTTTCAGGAAGGTGAGATAGTTCATTTATAGTTCATTCGCACTCTAATCAATGTTGTCGTTTCACAAAATAAAAAATTCTTTTTTTTTTGGAAATTTTTTATTCTTAATATGATGCATTATTGACTGATTTGTTAACTACGTGCCTAAATACGCCATGGTGATTTTTGTGGTCATGTTTACCATAACGTGTTTAGCGTTGAACATATCTCTAATTTCCGTATTTATACCGTAATCATAACCTACGCGCATAACTAAAACCAAGTAGGCCCCTGAAAATTTAACCCTACGCGCTTCTTTCATTGCTACGCGCACGAAAAATTTATTTTTGCATCTCTCGTAAGTTCCGTTGCGTACCTTCTCTCCTTCTGCTACTTTTCTTGTTTGTTCAATTCAGAAAATAAACAATTACTATGCCTCCCACTGCGGGCTTGTCTGAATTCTCAAAAGGCCAAACAACTACTTTTCTATACATTTTTCCACACAACACGTCATTATTTTTTAAAAGTCTGTACGTTGTATCGTAGCAGTTATTTTAGTATCTTGTATTTTTTTCTGTGAATATTCCTCTCTAGTCTGTGCCTATTCCTTGCCGAACAACGTACGGTCATTCCAGGGCATTGCCTTGCGAGTACCTATTACATCAAATAAAATAAATTATTTGTTTGCAGTCAGAGAATAGGTTTATATTTGCAGTTTATTTACGTTTACAGGTATTAGTACTGTGAACGTACTTACTGTTAATTTTGTTAGCATTTTATGTTATTAATTTAATTATATTCAATGAAAACTCCCTTTTAAATGTACCCAGTGTTTGAAGCAGATTTATTTCCAATCGCGCTCGTTTAGGTAATTACAGTGTTTGTGCTGCTTCTTGTTTTTTTTAACAACGAATCCATACATATTGTGAATAATAATATTGCCGATATTTTTTTTTTCTGCGTCGAATTCGCTTCAGAGGGTCCACGGAGTTCAGCGAGTGTCAGGCCTACAGGTGAGCGAAAGATATGTGTTTAATTATATTCACGTCATATAAAATGCCTTCCCGATACACATGCAAAAACAAAACTTATTTTAACATACTCATTTTAAAAAAGAACGTTATCATTTTCGAAGTAATGAATCACTGTTTTATCCGCTTACTTAGTGGAACAGACAGTTCCTTGTTTTGTGAATAACTGCTACTTGAAAACATTACAAAAAAAAAATTAACAAAAGATGTTACAAATAAACATACGTAATTTTATGTCGAGCACACATGTTCTACTTAAATATTGAATGCACCAAATTTTACGAATGTTCCAATTATTGTTTTTAGAAAAATTGATATTTTTTTTCCATATTACGTTGATATGGAAGCTAGAATTTGTGTTTGTACCACCAAAGCTGTAATAACTAAATTCTGATTTCCGTAACTGACACTAGATTATTTAAATATAAAACTGAAATTACATAGTATTATGNCGTAATAACTAAATTCTGATTTCCGTAACTGACACTAGATTATTTAAATATAAAACTGAAATTACATAGTATTATGTGATTTTATATAGCTTGGCTATCAAGGAAAGATCACTATGGGCATATTTGTTGAGAAACAAACACGGACGACGTGACAGTTTCTCGGTATGTCGGGTTTTCTTATTCTCCAGCGAGTTATATTGAAGGTACGGCCCACTTCCCTCCAGAAGTATTTCTCGGCGCGGCGTGCGTCATATGGTGCGCGCGCAGTTGTTTCTCAGCCGCTGCTTCGCCGGAGGCACGGAGAGACTGCGTGCCATGCTGCAGACATAAATCTCTCGGATGTAAACCGGATCCGGAATGTAAATATCGCGAGATTCCAACCCCCTTCTCTTTCTTTAATCTCCGGAGAAGCTCCTTACTCGCGAGAGGGCTTCTGCCCCGGGCGATGCACGGTTGTGTGTGGGAGGCTGCAGGAAGAGGAGAGGGATTGAGTGGCTTGATGTTTTCTTCTCTGCACGACAGATCCTCGTCTGAGCAGAGATTGTTCGCGATAGCGAGAACTGTGATGCCGGGATCTCGGCCAGCTCCTACTTTTACCCGCAGTCTCGCTCTGGGTTCCGAGATACATTCCATCCAGGGTATTGCAATGCCTTTACTTTAATTACTGTTTGCAGGCAGCACGATCGCATTAATACTCTTCAGTGTCCTTTGAATCTAGTGCAAAAGCCCGCCCTCGCTAACGCGATTCCTAGCTTCTATTACCTTCTATTATACGCGTTTGTTTAGGCTAAGCAGTGACAACAACAATTCCCACAGCAAAGGCGTGATCAGGGTAGCGATTGACGTACGAGTTATTTTAGTGCCGATGGGAACGAATGAATCTGGAAATGAAGCAGCGATACAACACTACGTTGGTGGGGGGAGGGGGGGGGATAAACACCCTCCCACTCACGTTAACGTCCACCACATTTCCCTACATGTGAAAATCCGTGTTATCCCCGCCAGGAATCGAACCCAGTTCGCCTTGGGAGGAGAGACGATTGGTCTGACCACTACACCACCGCCCACCCCAGAGCAGAGCAAATTAACTTGTATGCACATAAACTGTTTCTGTGTGAGACTGCATTTTATTATACTGAATTATACTGGATTATTCTTGTTATTTTCTGATGGCTTCATCATAACTAAGTTTCTGGTTTAAAAAAAGATATCTTAATCCACCTACTTTTTAGTGGAAATTACTGAAATTGCAATAAATCAGGATTACCTTCCGTGATGATTTTTCTAGACTGTCCAGAATTACAGAGTCCCACGTTAAAAACTTTCTGAGTCTTTGTGAGGTATTATATTTATAGGTACTACATTAAAAAAATGACTGAAAATAAATGGTGATGATCTATGTAGTGAATACACAGTGCAGTTAAATGCACTGTTTGCAAAATAAAATAATATAATAAAGAACGATACACCGACGGATAAGAAATGAGTATATTTTCTAATAAATCCAGTGGCGTGGTTGAACATGTGTTTTCAATAACGAAATGCTATTCGAGCGGCGTATAAGCCCACATTGTTTAAAACGGCTGAAAGTGTACTTGTAACTATGTGAGGACCCGAGGGTCTGTGCGAAATTCCATCAGTTTATTACAAAAGGAAAACTTATTTTGAAGGGAAATAAATTGTATGAGAAATGTAACTTTTGAAGACCTAGGCATCAGCAGTAGTAACCAAAAAAGTTGAAAGTTTACCAAAATGATTTTATTTAGGTCCTCTGTAAATTAAAATCAGTTTATCACAGTTATTTGCATATTCTTCAGTTTTTATCACACTAGGTAGGCCTATCCATAATACACGGCCATTTCAACTTCAAAAGGTAGGAATTTGCAGACATTTTGACTTAAAGTAGCAACCCTACTTGAAATAGTGGTTAAGAAGAAGTAAAATGTAATCAGCTTTGCTCCTCCCAGCTCTGCAGTGCCGCGGCGAAGCAGACAGCCGTGTTGCCGCACTAAAAGGCTTTAAAGACGCCGTTAAAACACAATTGTCTTCGTATTCACAGCTCAGAACGGAATCTCTGTTAACTGCTGCAGCTTCTCGGTGAAGCTATTTTCGCTCCAAAACAACCACGATTTAGACTTGCACGCTCTCATTCTTCTAGAAGAAAAACTCTTTAAATACCCAAAAGAAAAGAGTGGCACGAAATTAACGCCTCGTTTTCAAAAAAATAAAAATTATGAACAATGCCTAAAATATAATTATTTTACAGTTTCAAAAATGTCTCATTAAATCAGTTAAAGACGTGATTGATAATGGGTAAACTCCCTGAAATGTGTCTTAGGTAAGAGGGAGAATTAAATTTCTTACTTTTGAGTTTTTTTACGGATGCTTTGCATTATTTCCCATTTCTGTTGCCCCTACAGAAATCTGTCAAATTCTGTTTTCCTACAGAGTGTCATCTTCAGAAGCACCGCATAATTCTCTAGGTGCATTACACAATACGTTTAAAAATTAGACCGCCAAACTTCGGCTGCAAGCCTGCAAGTTAATCACAAAAAGTAAGGCGAAAACATAAAAATGACTGATGGTCTAAAGTGAATCCTAAGTGCGGTACATACATTTCAAGTTGGACCTGAAGCACTACTTTATTAAAACTACTGGGGAACTCGAGTGTCTGGATAATGTGTAAAATTAATTGTGACATGTGGGTTATTACTCCATTTTTTTAAATCCCAAGTATGCTACACCGTCATTGAGATAATGTTGAAATAAGGGGGGTAACTGTTATTATTTGCATGAAATAATTTGAAGACAGCGACAGACAGGTGTTGTGGTGTTTACAGATCTTTGTTCCGTTATACATTACACAGAAACTNGGTGTTGTGGTGTTTACAGATCTTTGTTCCGTTATACATTACACAGAAACTCAAAGTTCCATCTTAAAGATTTTCTTCAATATTTGTTATATACTACTAGTATTTTAACTCCAACTTAAAAAAGATGCTACTCACTTAGGACTAACCTTAGACAATAAGACGTATATACAGGATGAGTTAGAGCACCCGTATCACCTTTTTTCTCAGAAACCACACGACACCAGGGATTCGCGAACAAAAGTGTGATAACTATACCCTATACGAAGCATCGATTTGTATTAATCCCATTCCCCCGAACATACCGGTAGTAGGGGCATGGGGGGTGGGGGTGAACTTTGAAGACGCAAATGGGAATAGGGGCCGTATAAGGTATCGTTGGATAGATCGTCTAAAAGGAAACCCACGCACACCCTCTTTTATTCGTAATTAACCCGCAGCTGAAATTTGTCTGTATAATTTAGTTACATCTTGTATTTAAGTTATAAGTTTAAATAAATCAATTATTTTCTATACTTCAAAATAAGGAGATAACTGGACGACTCTCTGTTGAAACTGGTGCCCTAAGGTGACTGTGATACATATGGTTGAGAGCCCAAGGCGACTAGGCACAGGGTGAATGTACAGTGGTTCACCATTGACTTCTGCAGTAAGAATGTTAGCCAGACTCACAAACCAGCGACGGTTTTTTGCAGGGATTTGAACTTCAATTCCTCTTATTACACGTGAAAGGCTATCTACATCGCTGTTACAACATGTTTTCTCTCATGTTGGTAAAAAGAGGAAAACACAGGCAACATACCTTATTTTTAGAATTTTAATCAAGTTCTGTTGTTCGTGAGAAAGTTTACTATGAGAGAGGAATATGGCAATCTTAGAGTTTCGATTAAGTGAAACTTACCAGTTCATTATCTTGATTTTGTCGTACAAGCATTTCTGGAAAGGTATTGCCACTTAAGTTGTCTAAATAAAACAAGAAAACTAATGGCAATAAAGGCTGCAGCCGATCAAGAAATGGCTGCTGGTGAGATTTAATAGGCTATCACTGTAAATACAAGACTGTGGTCAAATTAAAATTCAAAATTACAAGATTTCTGAATATTTTCGGCCCAATTTCTGCCTGCGAAAGCACATAGACTTAAGACTTGACGCGTTATTTCACCGCGATCGAACATTTTTGAAGTGCCTAGGCTTTTACCAAAGAGTGTTTTTATACCACAGCAGCTACAGGACTGTTGGAAAATGCTTAACGAAACGTAAGCATAGAGTAACCACAGCCCTAAACACTCCCTATATAAGAATTGGTCGTTTGAGTCTCTGTATTATCGTTCATTTACAATCAAATAATGTAAGTTTACTTCGTAACATTATGTGGTAACACCTTATACCGTACTGCGATAATTTCTTCGTGGTTTATGATTTTGCAGCACGCGGCCTCATTTTCAGCTACATAGAATATTTCCTAATCGCTGCCACCAACTGCTCGGTAATCGTTCATAACCAAACGCAGGCAGAATCGCACAATTGAAACCAAGACACGTTCGGCTGTAGTTTGTATCTTTACAAACTACAATCTAACTTTCAAGAGCCTAGCTACGAGTAAGGGAAGCAGACGAAGTTCGCGACCATCGCAGATTTCATAACGGAAACTTAACGATCGAATTTGAAAACCGGGCGAGTGAAACTGTTCTCAAAAGTAACACACAACTTCCCTTGAATCGCCTCCAAGAAATGATAATAGCCAGTGATAATGATCAGAGACAAAAAGCATTTCCAGGTGAAAACATCTAGCAATTATCTCCTATCTGTGTAGTTTGCACGCTGGGTCTTTTTCAAAANCCCCATTCCATGAAACTTCGCAGTGTTAGAGCAGCCGATGACGTCGGGAGTGTAATTGATGGCGAAAGGTGCTAAGGAACGAATTTTACCGCCGCACCTAGGTGGGGCTTCATTTATCGGCGCCGCCTCCACCTCGCCATAAAAAAAGGGCCTAGCACCTTTCGCTTGGAAACGACTTTTGGCGCCGCGCTTCGGGTCGTCTGCATGTCATTAAGAGGCGTGCACGTCGCCTCCTTATCGGGCCCTCAAGCTACGTTGTTTATTTGAGTCTCCCGCCCAGACCTCCCCCGCACTGCCGATCGACACCTCGTGGAAAGTGAAGGCCGTGCGTTCGCAAGTCTGGACGGGTGACAACTCCTGCAGAGAAACTTCGCATTGCAGGAGTGTTGGACGTAGGGCAGTCTGAGACGAACGCGAAACAGAATAAACCATATTTCGCGTTGTTACGCGGGGAGCTAAGACCTCTTCAAACAGAATATAAGGTTAAACTGATTAAATTAAGTAAACAGTATGTCAGGAACCGTTAAAGAAAAGCCGAAAATTCTAGACAACGCGTTTTGAATACTTTGTGAGCAAGCACCTTCACTCTAAGAAATTATTCGCAAATTTACTGTATCAAACTATACGTTGTGAGCAAGTGTGAATGGTAGACATTTCCCTCCATAATTTCACGGTAGTGTGTCTACAGTCCGTTCCCGGTTACTTCCAACTTTTCTGAAGCCCTGCTAAGGTTCTATTTCCGCGATATTCCTCTGCCTCAGGCAAAAAAAGCTTAACTAGGTTTAGATAATTACTCCAAAGGGACAGTGCACCGCATTCATGCGCATTCAGTGTAATAATACACTGAAGAGCCAAAAAAAACTGGTACACCTGCCTAATATCGTGTAGGGTCCCCTGAGCACGCAGAAGTGCCGCAAGACGACGTTGCGTGGACTCGACTAATGTCTGAAGGTATGCAGGAGGCAATTCACACCATAAATCCGGCAGGGCAGTCCACAAATCCAATCTGCGCCAATCTGAGAAAGGGTTGCACGTCTGTCACGTTTAATGATCCTCGTCAGTCGTTATTTGTCCCGTTCTTTCATGATCTTTTTCCGACCGCAGCGATGTTGAAGATGTGATGTTTTACCGGATTCCCGATATTCACGGTGCACTCGTGAAATGGTCGTACGCGAACATCCAAATTTTATCGCTACCTCGGAGATGCTATGTCCCATCTCTCGTGCGCTGACTATAACACCACGTTCAAACTCACTTAAATATTGATAACCTGCCATTGTAGCAGCAGTAACCGATCTAGCTGCCGACTGCATCGCGCTACTCTGATTGGTTCCATACTTCTGATATTTGCATACGCACGCCTGTACCAGTTTTTTTTGGCACTTCAGTGTATTTTGCATAAGAACTCTTTCTTACTAAGAATTACCAACACATCTATATTTTCTCTGTTTTAATTCTAGTTAATCGTAAGTTTATAGATAAAATATAACGAAAAGTTCAATTTAACCAAAAATAAAGGATGTTCATATTAACTCAAGTATAAAACGCTTTTGATACGCAGTATATGTCAGGAACAACCAAACACGTCACACGTGGGGTGATTTTTCAAATGTTTGATTCAAAACTTGCGGAGAAACCGCGAATAGACTATACATATACTTCGGAAAGAGTAAAATGCGAAGGGAAGTTTCCGGCTTTCGGCAGTAGCCACGCACAACATTCTTTAATTTGCAGCTTGTTATGTGGTATTA
Source organism: Clitarchus hookeri (assembly GCA_002778355.1). Classification (NCBI taxonomy): domain Eukaryota; kingdom Metazoa; phylum Arthropoda; class Insecta; order Phasmatodea; family Phasmatidae; genus Clitarchus; species Clitarchus hookeri. Next base: position 991,668 of record NQII01000150.1, on the reverse strand, counting down.
TTTCCATATCATGTTTTAATTGTATTAGGGTTCACGAAGTTGAACAGAATTTTTTACAGTGACTGCCATAAGTTTAATTATATTTTGAAGGGGGGTGTATACATTTTTCAGCACAATGAAAAAAATATATTGTGGTAGCCACGAAATTATTTGCTGGTATTAAAATTGCCATTTTCACTTTCTGAAGGAAACAAAATTATTTGGTTTCCACCACTAATCTTTTGTGGCCACCAAACAATATTTTATGGTAACTACACAAAATACTTGGCAAGACAACTTTCCTACAAATTATTTATCTCCGTGCAGCACTGAAGGAATAAGAAGAACCAAAGACGTGTTAATACAAGAGTATTTCTTAAGAGCATTTTCACGAGTGGTTTTTTTTTTAGAAAGTTAAGAAGGATTTGCCAACTGAGATAAAACGTTTCTGTGGCTCTGGAATCCGCCAACTTATGGCTCATGTTAAGAGAACTCGTTATCAGACACCAATGGCAAAGGGACAGAGCCAGGTAACCATAATTCCTGAACATTATTTGATAAACGTAATATGGCGTTATTTTTGCGGGTAACTCAACACCTTTAGTTCCAGCTTTCTGTGCACTTCCTATAAATCCGTCTCGTGTAGAAATTTGCATTAGGAAGGGCTTATTGTTTGGAAACCTATGTACAAATCAAGTTACACTGTGAAACTGCTATAAATACAAATACAGTATGTTGAGATTACGTCCAGTTCTTACTCTACTTATTACAAACAATAAGAAACCGATCGCCCACTGGGTTTTTACTGAAATAGGTTAAAAACTGTTGAATTGTGACACTTTTGTTACGTCGTTCTTGTTCTAGACATTTTCCTGGGAAGGTATAGACCCTAGTGTTAGTTGTTTCTCCGTTGAGTTAGCTTTCATCCATTTCATTGCCTGATAAACTATTTAGTAGAAATTTCTCTACGTCTCTCGATTGTATCTCAAGCTCTTACTCCTGAGGGCTACGTTTAGATCTGTGCAAAACCGACACTTAATGCGTAATTTCAACGGCGAATAGACTCAGGTTAGGAACAGAACGCGATTTCTCGTGGGAGAGTTCGGCATACGGAAAATTCCCGCCGCTAGATTGCAGTGTTCCGAATGGCAACTTTTAGTTAAAATTGTAGGCCACGTGAATTATAAAAGAGAGACATTTTAGTTAGTTACAAAGTTAATTAATATTCAATTTATGATTATAACAATTATCGCGTTTTTTAACGTAGAAAATAGAGAACATCTGGTAGATTGCTGATACTAGCGCTAACTTGGCGAAAATGTTTGGTTGTCAAACTTATAACACTGATCTTCCCGACGTGTACAAGATTTGAAATTGGCCGCGCCAAGCAGTCGGTGATAGCAGATGTTCTTTGGTGAGTGAGTACTTCTGACGATGGCAGATGCACTTGTAGATGCCTATGTTCGTGCGCTTGCCATGACAAAATATTACTTTAATTAGGAGTACGTGGGAAAGGGAGCGTTTCTACGCGTACAAAGCACAGAAGCAAGGGAACTATACGGGCGACGCGAACACGCACGCCTAGCGTCTCGACGCTCCTACGTGCAAGCTGTGCGGCGTCTCCACCGGCAAGCTGCGGATTCCATAACACGACCGCATCTGCCGTAGATTAAATCGCGCGGTCTTGATTAGCTCTACTCGCGTTGAACTGGAGTGAGTGCAGCGCGAGTGATTTACGTGTACAAGTTCACAGTTTGTGATTGCAGATCGTACAGTTTCAAATGTAATCTCCTTCTGTGTCGACGGCCTTCACTTCTACTGGTTAAGCGTGGCTCCTAGTTACATTCATTATGTAACGTTTTAGGGAGTGCTTCGCATTTTTTTTTTTACTGCTCGTGCAAAGGCGTTGCTGTAAACTGCAGTGGAGAAGTGAGGCTGACGGTAACTGAAGCAATGATTGTAGCAGGTCGTCAATGTAGTGATATTTTTACTGAGTGGTACGCGCTTTTATATCTTCACCGAAGTGTCATGAGAAAAATATGATGCAAGTGTGTTATATTAATTGAAACCGAAATGGTAACGTTACCAAAAATGTTATGGAAGTTAATCGGTAACTGACTTGAAAGAACTGCTTCCTTTCGTGTGCATTTCCTTACATTAAATTAATATTCTGCAAAATTCACAATTTGCCTCTGTGGCTAATAAAAACACTCGGACGTTTGAAAAGTATGATTTCCCAACAAGCTAAAGTTCAAAACATAAACGTTTCGTTATATGCATCAAATTGACCGTTCTCAAAATACATTAATTAGTGCACAATAAAAGATACATCGTGCCCAAGTAACAAAATTGATTATTTCAAAATAAAACCCTCCATAGCCTTATGCCGAGCTGGTCATCAGCGAAGATACCATTGTTCCGCACGATTTGCTAATTAGATTTGAGTTAGCGTTGCTAATCGCCGCAAAGTTCTATTTCGCTAATGCGTTTCGGAAAGGAATTCGTAGTTCAGGGTCGTAACATTCTGACAACTTGTAGTCACGAAGCCATCAACCTCCTCCTGCCAACGCAGTGGTGATAGTTCTGGTCACAAACACGGTTTCACGCAATTTGTGATCTGCCCAGATTTTCATACGTCACTAACATTTGTTCAGTTTCTACAATCACAGATACTTATTTCGTATTATAATACACCGCTCGAGAGAACCACGCATACTAAATGGTACAAAAAAATTTGCGTTGTAAAATTTAGCACATTCAGGCAATAATTCACAATCTGATATTAAAACAAACTTAAAGGAAGTGTATAAACATACATGTGCAAATAACGGTTTAAAATAAATATGGCATGGTTAAGTTAAAGAAAAGGTTCATGCTTGCATTACTGGCATACGATTTAAAATATACGAGAAAGAACGACTCGAAAATAAAATTAGTGGCAGAGGAGGACCTACGGCAAACAAATTTCCACCCAAAAGTAAAGTGCCTGCTTTGCACTGAAATTCTGTAGATTAAGGGATTTCACAATGCTTTTTGTGGTTCACGCATAATACTTATTTTTCATAGAATTATAAATGTAGCTACCTCCTTTGTCTGAATGTAAATTTTATTCGTTCCCACTTTAAGCACTCCTGGAATGGCAACAAAAAACACTCGTGAATATAAAAAAAAAAAATTAATCGTTAATCTAAATTTACTAAAAATTATTAATCATATATATCTCTACACTATTGATGGCTTTCGATTTACATTTAGTATTGTTTAAATCACGACGGGCGATTTGATTTACATTCAGTTTCTTTACACATTTGAATCACAAACCTGCGTTATAAATTCTGAGAATTTCCTTCAGAACGTAAATATAAATTTAACATCAGAAGTATAATTTTGGCTTCGAAATGACAGTTATCAGTGTGAAGTAAATTCTGTCTCGGTAGTTAGCCACTTAGACGGAGAAACTAGATTTTTTTGTTGTGTTTTTATCCCGCATTCATATTATATCGTAACATGCGCAGGTCTCGACAGTTGCATAGAATTGTAGTTTTCGTTTTCGTGTCACAGCTATTTTTAAGATTAGTTACCGAACATTTGTCAATTTACAATATAACATTCCATAATTTTTTACACAATGTTTCATTCATTATTTATTGTATAGTATTAAAATTTTATAGTTGTAAAAATATGGGTGTAATAAGAACGTATTGTATTTATTATTATTATATAATTTTTAATATTTATTTAAAAATATTATTATTTAATATTATTATAAAATATTTTATTGTATACAATATAAATTTTTGCAGATATGTACGTCTTTAATATTAAATGTAAGTATTAATATTATTATATATAATTAAATTGCATACAATATTAATTTTTGCAGACATGTACGTCAAAAGTCCAGTCGTACTGTTTGTACTCCAGGATAAGGTAAATAATCGCTTCACAGAATATTTTTCTTGGAAACTCTAATCAGTAAAAATCAAAGAATCCAGTTCTGTGATTTTGACGTAGCCGCACGCGATTAAAGCTGCGTATACGTCGTTATCAATTGATAAGTCTTCATCAGAGGAAGGTGTTTTAGTCATAAGAGACTTCCATTTCACAGGAGGATCGCCCAATATTGCCTTTGTTCGGTGCCTGAAATTTAATTAGTGTGGCAATTTCGCCTCGAGTTTCTCCTCTTTCGGCGCGTTCGGATGAAACGCCGTCCCCACAGGCGGCGTTTCCACAGAACAGACGTTATCGATCAGGGCGAGTCTTTGTTCGACCTGTATGCACGTTATGGGAGATCGCGTCATAGCGGACGATACATCGCAACTTGGCGAGCCTACCCAGATGAGTGTCAGTCGACCGCCGCGCAGTGGTCGTGCGTGGTTAAACCGCATGCGTTTGTGAGCGGCCATCATGACTGCGCATGCGCGTTTTCAAACAACATTTTGTAATACTGTATTACAAAGTTACAGGTGCCCGTATACTGATCTAGGATAGCAGGTAAATATAAATTGTTACATTTTAAATTAATCTGACAAACAAATCTATAATGCTCCTTATAATACAAAATATACCAATATAACTATAATACATAACATAGAATATATACATAAAGTAAGTAATATACATAATCTATAATATATTTATATGATAATAATAATGACAAATAATGATTATTGGTTTACTTACAAATGTAATATTATGCATTTGTTATTAATTATGGGGAATTATATTTAAAGAATACAAATAAAATATATTGTAATATATCATAATATATAATTAAATGTATTATTATATAATAATAAAAAAAAATGTGATATACAATTATTATTAGTAGTGAGAATTAATTACTATATGTTACACAAATAATAAATCATATATAAAACATACATTATATGTTTTATTAGTAAAAATATGCAATACATAAATTGCATATTGTATGTAATATATATTGTATTATATATTATATATATTTCATAAAATATATTTTCATGTGCACTTTTATACATACTAAATTTAGTATATATTATTTATTCTATATTATACAATATATATATATTTAAATAGNAATATATTTTCATGTGCACTTTTATACATACTAAATTTAGTATATATTATTTATTCTATATTATACAATATATATATTTAAATAATTTATATACAATATGTAACATATTGTTACGATTTTCTCAAACTCAGTGGGATAAATCAGGTTCGTTAAGGGATGAAGGTCTTAAATAAGAAAGTTAATTATAATTTCCTAATTTATTAAAAATAATTTAAAAGAAAATGATCTCATCTAGAATCTCACAATAAATTGGTATTTCTTGCTAGATATTATAAATAATTTAAATCAATACAGTTTTTAAGAAATTAATGTAATTAAATAACTAATGAATTACTTTATAAATTATATGAACATATTTGACAGTTCCAATAATTACAATAAAGTCCGTATCATATGTTCATACAGTCCCACCTCAGTTCAATCCAGGTCCCACCAGTCTGAAATGTTCTAGAGTTCTCCGAGCGCCCTCAAGCACAGTAGACTTCACTCGTCGGGT
>NQII01000150.1:910367-986110 GCA_002778355.1 Clitarchus hookeri | reverse complement strand
CAAACACATCGTCCGCCGTCGTCTCGTAATCTCCCGTAGTCGTCCGTAACCTTCGCCGATTTATTCCACTGCACCACGCGCCGTTCGATTATCGCACTCAGTTAATTGGCTTCCACAAAAAGACTACTGACCCTTGGACTGCGAAATATTTATAAGGTCGTAGGCCATCACCTAGAAATTTCTCTAAATTCCACGTTTCGCCGAGGGTCTTAGTTCCCATAATATTCTTGCTCATCCTCTAAACTCGTCGGCTTCTCCAGTAGGTATAGGTGATGCCAGCCAGTTAACAGCTGTCAATCATTCCCCCAGCTGCAGGGCGAGCGGTTGGGCAGCGAGCGGGTCTGCCTGGGCGACGGGAGGGTCTAAGTGGGTCACTCCCCCACAGAGCCGGACCACGCACGAGCTTCAGCGCGTAAAAATATATTACATTAAATGTATATATAACAAATTTAATTAGTGTTTTTGCAGTTTACATTAAGATAGGATAGTGGGTGAATAAGTGGGCCATCTTCAGAAATTCAAGCACACTAGCCTCGACCATGGCCATCCATAGATGCTCATATACTAAGAGATGCTTCAGTCAGGCCATCACTTTTCATTTTCGATTGCCCTCGAAATTTGCATTTGTACAAAAGTTTAACTTTCAGTGTTGCATCGCACTGTTATGCGTGGAAAGACTAAAGGCAAGGGGAATGTTCTGATTATTCTGAGCTCGGATTACGGTCAAGAAATTTCTCGATGACTCGTGACAAGATATAGAATCATGCTTTGGGGTGGGCGTGAGCAATTACAGGATCGGCCTTCTCGCCACATGATCGTGACGCCTACCGATAGCGGCCAATAAGGAAACTTTTATAAGAAATACTTTTGCTACTTGAACCTTGAAGATGCTCTTAGTCGTTCACTGGAAGCAGATAATTGTTAAAATTCTTGACTATGTTATGCAACTATTGTTTCCGTTTAGAATAAAGTAAACTTCATGATACTTGACCTAACATATGTACAAACAGCCATGGACATATGGTTGGTATTTTTAAGAGAAGGACCGATATCTTACAATAGTCATTGTCTGTCCACATCATGGTGTCACATAAAAATTTAATTAATCTCGATGTTTAGCCTGATATATACTCATAACATTATAGGTTTGCTGAGGTTAATTAACTAATTTTTGAAAGCCCATTTCAGCTCGTACTTTTCTGTGAATTTTTGTACTTACGTCATATGTAAAATCAGCTATACCACGGACTCATGATAATTTTATTCGCGCACTGATCAAGTGAAAATGTGATGCTCTTAGAAATGTAAATAATTTGCTTGTTTGTCAGTTCTCAGTTTCATGTGCGCGAAGAAACAGAGGATAGCTAAACTAAAATCTGTTTCCACAAATTTACACATAAGGTCCACTTTCAAAACGATCTTAAAGCATGACCTACTTTTTTTATGAACACCTACCAGTTTTAATAAATTCATGTAATTCAGTGTAGGCGTTAAGCTGTTTGCAGACACGAGTAAAACGGTTTTATCAAAGATCGATTTCAAAAGTGTTCAATTAACAGTGAAGCAGCTATATAATATCAAACTTAAAAAATTACGCTCCTTCCAGAGACCCGTACCATAAATACGTATTACAATGATCATAGTATTGACAACCTACGGAGAGTGGAATGGTAGGAAAGGAAAATTGGTCGAGGAAGAGGAAGCGTCCAATTTTCTTTGTGCAACAGGTGAAAGGGCCTAAGTACTCTTATCCGACCAAGGAGCAATCCACAAGATACTCGCCTATTTCAGGGCGCCACTTAAATAGGATTTCTCTCTTCTTCCGTGTTTCTTCATACAGCGCACACCAGCCAATATGCACAGTATCGTTCGCCTTGGGTATGTTGCTTGCTTCGGGGAATGTATCATGTTAATATTATATTAGCTCTGCCTCTATTAATAACACTTATCGCAAGGGAGCTCCAGCAAGACAACACGAGAACATAAATGACAACACATAGACATATATTGAGATACTTAAAACATGCCGAGTTGATTCAATGAAATCTCCAACAATTTAAGGTCCCAAATAAAGTCCTGATCACCAGCGGCAGAGAAAAAATTTGGGTTGGGCTGACATTTTGGTGGATCTTAACGAGGTCTTGAGAGCCGATTGACCGAAAAATGGCCTTGCCTCCTCCTTCCTAGCGAACCATTTTGATAGACAGCGAGTAGCGTGTACCTACACTTCCACTACAGGGTAATGGAAGTGTACCTACACTTCCACTACAGGGTAATGGAAGTGTACCTACACTTCCACTACAGGGTAATGGAAGTGTACCTACACTTCCACTACAGGGTAATGGAAGTGTACCTACACTTCCACTACAGGGTAATGGAAGTGTACCTACACTTCCACTACAGGGTAATGGAAGTGTACCTACACTTCCACTACAGGGTAATGGAAGTGTACCTACACTTCCACTACAGGGTAATGGAAGTGTACCTACACTTCCACTACAGGGTAATGGAAGTGTACCTACACTTCCACTACAGGGTAATGGAAGTGTACCTACACTTCCACTACAGGGTAATGGAAGTGTACCTACACTTCCACTACAGGGTAATGGAAGTGTACCTACACTTCCACTACAGGGTAATGGAAGTGTACCTACACTTCCACTACAGGGTAATGGAAGTGTACCTACACTTCCACTACAGGGTAATGGAAGTGTACCTACACTTCCACTACAGGGTAATGGAAGTGTACCTACACTTCCACTACAGGGTAATGGAAGTGTACCTACACTTCCACTACAGGGTAATGGTGAACACCACCATTTCTCCAAGTTACCCATTCTCCCTTCATTGATTTCCCCAAATCTTCGTCCCCTTGATACTTCTTAATGTAGGTGTTTTAATATGACTTCCCACACTCGTCACCTTAAAAACACAGACTTCTTAAATGCAAGTAATCTTGGACAATTTTTCAGCTACCAGCTAGTCATGTTATACAAACCATTTGACATACAAAAACACTTCTCGTTTCAGACAAGCTGCCACTTATTATGAAGTATTAGCAATGGCATTTACAACACATCTTTAAGATAGAGCTATGGGCGTCTAATTGTGGCTGGTGAGATGAGCTTTCTTTTCATGCCTACCTAAATTATCCAAAGAAAACAACAAACAACTAACCTCGGTGCTGTTCCTCTCAGCAGCAGGCAGGTGTAACACAACATTTTCCTGCCAGAAATTATCGGCAGCTTAAGTACTAATACTGGTATTTTTTCCGAAGTGTACGATTATAGCCACACTGAGATCTTCGCTTACAAATAATCGAGTTCAGAAATACTTCGATACTACAATCGAACCTCCAGAGGACGATTATCACTTGGAAGCCTCAGGTCATATTCCATGTAATATACTAGAAAATACTAGAAAATTATTTTTAATAGCCTTACCACTTTGATAGTATATATTTGTCTTATTTTGTGGTATTATTCCCAAATCCTTTAGATACGTGCGATTATCCAGCCAAGAAAAGCACGCTGTTTCCCCATTGCACTAGAGACTTAATTGGGGTTTAACATCTGCTACCCCTAGGAAGATCAAGAAGCAATCGCCTGATTGCAATGCTTACTGATAGAGTAAGCTCCTCATGAATACTTTCGTGTTCGGGGTACTCAGACCGCGGCCCCAAGAAGCTTCCGTCAGTCGTCGGCCGCTTTTCGACTGACGGAGAAGTTCAGGAGTACTCTTCTGCCCCATGATCCCTCTTGCTAGGAAGTCCTACCATGGACAAACCTTTGGAGAAGAGACTTGCCCCTTACTCCGGTCACCGAAAGTCTGTCGGAAGACTGTGCCAGGGGCGCTGTTGGGAGCACATTTCAATTTGACCACCCGGGGAAGAGCTAGGGTTGCTGATGTGTGCTAGAGAAGTTCTGGGAAGGGGACTGAGGGGTGCTGGGGAGGGGTCAGGCAGGGGTGCGACGCAACGGGTGCGATGAATAAAACATCCCCCTGCAATCAGCCGGCTCCACCCCCGCTACCCAACCTCCCCATGCTCCGACCTCGCTGCCAGCAATCCGGCACTCTAAATTCCTTGCTGATTTACTTCATTCTGGACAGCGCTGCCTTCAGGTCTTCATTTACCCTCTTGCAAGGAACAGAGAAAAAAGAAGAATTTTTTCCCTCTTTTCCCGTCGGAATAGAAGAAAATTATTTTCGAGAAAACGCACAACTTTAGAGAACTTACTCTCCGGAAAAAAAAATGTTGGACTTGAAGATGGCAGAAGAAGAGAGAAATTATGATTTCCATTCATAATCGCCGCTTCTCTTATATTAGTTTCCGAATGTCTTTTCCCCTGCCGTTTCTCTGAGGGACGGCGTTTTTCTTGTCACACTCCCTTTTTTTTTAACCAACGTGACGAGCGAAGAGCGTGTTGGCACCTAATATTGGAAATGATATGTGGCATGTGCGGTGAACATTCATAAACATATTCAGGTACGATATCAATATTTTTAGAAGGACCTTTTGTAATGACTCTCTTGCTAGTGTTACAATTTTATGTGTAGTTTAAATTGTACATTTAATAATTTAGGGGATGCGTAGTACTCAGAGTTAGAAATAAGTAGGTCGGTTAGGCTATCGTCGTATTGTTTAGATATTAGTTACAACTCGTTAAATGAAACATTAGTTAAATCGGAGGAGTTAAGAGGAATAGTAAACGTTAAATATAATTTAATTAAGCCACGGAACCTTATTTGGTTTCGATGCTATTCAAATAGAACGTCTTTACTTGAATCCTGGCTCCAAAGGTTGATGACTGTAGACGTATTACGGTGGTCAGCACACTCCATCTCCTGGCGTCTTCATCTCGGTGACCAAGGACAAAAGACCGTGTCCGCCGCGCTTCCAGCCTTAAAATTGGGCGCGTGTTGACTAACAAACTGCGAGACCTTCCGCCTCGTTAGAGAGGATCCATTATGTTGTGGTTCCGGCGCTCGGTTCGTGTCCTAACTACCGGTGTAATGTTTGTGAGAATGCGGTCGCCTAACTGCAAGCTCATAACAATGTGATCGTGAGGAAGGGTGACATATATTTTTAATTCAACACGATTGTACAGCTTAATTAAACTCATACGTTCATGGCGCGCACATCCATGAATAGCCTTGTTTGTACTGCAATGGAACCTAAAACTATATTGTCCTAAGATGAAACCTTAGCGACTATCAAACAAAATGCTGTACTGCGAGAATATAAATCAGCACACATAGCTCTATCTTAAAGATGTACTAGTTGGTCAAATGAATAGCTAAGAACTTTGGCCTGGGAGGAATTTCTCTTGATAAATCCGTCGTAAAATATTAAGTGTGATTTGGCATTGCAATTGTTTTTAATGGTGCATTTTGTTTGACAAGACACGTAATTATAAAACGCATATAAAATACAACGTATACACAGAAAGGTACATACATAATAAAGACAAACAACTGAAGTAGGATGCTGCACAGAAGGAGCAACATATAAACAGAATAAGCCAAACACTACTGAAAAGAAAGTAGAGTATGACAGTCAAACCTCGTCTCGCCAAGTTGCAATGCTAAGAGGCTGATTGGATTGTCGTGTCTGCTCTCGGCAAGTCGTGCTGAAACACCATGTCTTGTGGTCTTCGGCACAGGGGCAGAGTTACAGTGGGTTGTTGTAGCATCATGGCGCAACCAGCATCTCGAATTTCACGCCACGCGGATGGGAGATTTTCTGGCGTATCTCCGTAATGCATTGCGTAGTGTCAACAATCGCGGCCCAGTTTATGTCGCTGTGCGCTACAGAGCCGTCAACCACTCCGCAATTTAAACTATTCCGCACGTTTCGCCACAACCCGCGCTTGGCAGTCGTTGACTCTCTTGGTCGACTTTCTGCTCGCACTGCTGCCGTCGCTGTCAGGCTCGCCTCCATCCCTCACAAGTGCACGACCGCGCCGCAAGTCCACGAACTCTTTGACTCGCTCCCAAAACAAAGGAAAGATAACTGTCGCTAGTTATCAGTAGAAACACACGAAGGGATGCTATCCGTTCAATTTTGAATTTTATTTATTTCCACCAGAGGCTTAAAGATCAAATATTTGAAAACGAGGGCTCTCAGGGCACAGGAAATATCTTAACAGATATTTCTAAGTTCACAATATTTTGCCCATGTTGTTATTGTTGCATCTGCAACCGTAATAACGGTTTAACTTGCTATTTACACTTTTTCAGTCCGACATGAGAAAATTAAGTATGAAATCAGTCCATTATGGTTAGACAAATTCTGTAAATTAGTTCTGTATGTAATGATAGAGTTTGAATTGCAATTTTAAATCTCAACAGCAATTTATAAAGAGATCCAAATAAACACAAAAGAGAGAGNAAATCTCAACAGCAATTTATAAAGAGATCCAAATAAACACAAGAGAGAGAGAGAGATTACCAAGATTAACAATACCTTAAATGGCCCACACAGATATTGTCTTGTAGTTTCTCCATTTTTCCACCTTTCTGACACAAAAACTATTCCAAAAGAAATTGTAATATGGGCCTTTCTCACTTGGAAGCAGGAACCCGTTGACGGTCCTCTACGGCTGCGCTGGCAACAGCCGATGTTGATCTTGTAAAAGCTTCAATAAGGCCTTTTGCACAAAACAGTTTATCAGCCACTACACGAGCCGTCGTGGAAGATAAGTATACACGGCAACAGTGACCACACTAGTTTTAGGAGCACGTGGATGATACGCAAATCAGCATATGGTTCACAGTAAATACGTTTTTCTCTCCTAGAATTTCTAACCAGTAACATGCGTGGGTAAATCGAAAAACTTAGCTCATATTAACATCAATTTATTACTATTGGCCATTAGAAAATTTTATTTCCTTAATTATGTGTTTTCAGTATTAGAAAATGGCAATGTGAACTCATCTGAATATTTTTTTTCAAGTATTCGCGTAATTTTAAACACTTCGGATAATTTAGTCATTTATTAACGTGAAGTTGTGGTCCGCATTCAGTAGTTAAGTGAAGTGTCTGGAGAGTTTTGAACTCACGCCCAAAATCATGCGCCAACTTGTAGGACCGTTGCCTGCCGTAACACCGACGTAATTTCGTTTAAGTTTGATAGAATTGTATTTTAAAAATCGCTCGTGTTGAATTTTTTACTATGTGAATAATTTTTCAAATCTGTAGTGCCCTTACCGGCAGCACGCCCTTGAAATTTGTCATTGTCAATATTATTTGTCTGTTTCGTATTTTAGAAATTTGAATAAGTTTCAACCACATGGACGATAATCCAGACCGAGGCATCATTGACGGAGTCTTCATCAATTTATTTCAGGCAGTAGCCATGGAGAGCGTCCCAGGCTCTGAAACTGCAATGTGATTGGCCAGGTGTGAAAACTGGCGTGGAACTTGTCATGAAAAATAGGACCGGTTCTATTACTAAACCTGGTGTAAAATAACGCCATAGAAGGCTAGGACTCCCGTGGCGAGTGTCGTATCGCCTGGTACCACATCTGTTATGGCATACCTTGCAAAATCTTTTACGGAATCTGGTATCACGTAACACGACCATATGACGACGCGAACTGCTGTGCATCGAGCCCAGCCTCCGGCGTGATCCAGTTCATGACCGCCTGGATTTGAAGCGGATAGGAGTACGCCACAGTCAGGAGGTCGCTGTTATCTTTAGCATTCCTATGCGTAGCAGAGAGACATAAACCCAAGCACTTTGGAAACCCTGCATTACAATAGTCAATGCCGGACACGTCCCGCACTTTTCTACGTACTGAGTAGTTCAGCGCTACCCAGGGAGACTCCGCGGTCGGTCTGACGGGTACTCTAGCTAGACGTTGAAGGGCTCAGCCGACCAAACATGCAGCCGTGGAATTTAAATGGGACTGAATGTTATAAATAATAACTGTTTGAAACTAAATAATTAATACAAATTTCTTGGAGGATACTGCAATGCTAGGAATCGAAAAGAAAAATCATTCATTTACAAATTTTTTTAAAATAAAATATAAATTTTAATGTTCGATTTTAGAAAAAAATATTACACGTAAAAGTTGGCAAGATTTCTTAACGTGTCAGTATTCTTTAATAAATGTCACGTAGAATAAATTTTGTTTGAAAATTAATCTCTAAAATTGATGCACTGAGCAGAAACTTTTTTAGAAAATTTATTACTCGTTTAAAATCTATGGCTGCAGGCTTGGCAAGGCTGCCGCCCCCCTCCAAGGCTGCCGCCTAGTGAGGGGTGTGTTTGTGTGTGTAAGGCAAAAATAACGAAGCGCTACGGTGACACCAGTCGGCACACGTAAAGAAATATTCTCAGCGGTGATCCTATTATGTTATTGATAGGAAATGTGCAGCATGGTTCAATGCAGGACACTTGAGTAGTCTTGTATGTATCTGATGCATACTGTTACGAACTAGTAACAATTTAGTATGTCAATGAGAGAATATGATGGGGGATGGGGGCGTATCTCAAATAATGACTCATGATTCGTTAGAGTACAACAGGATCTGATGAGGTTTATTAACATTAAGCTTTTACAATAACTATTTATGTTACTATTGATCGGGGGAGTTTTACATTGAATTTGAGTGGTTCATTATTACTTTTAATTCGCGCCATTTTAATTAAATCTAACTGGAAAGTCATCACCGTGTTGCAGCCGGAGGCTGATTCTACGAGACGGTTAACGCCGGCCGGACACACCCATCTTCCTGGTCTGCTTCGCTGGTCGGGCGCCCAAAGAACTAAAGACGAAAAGACGCTGTTCCGGGTGTTACGCCGGCCTATATCAAGCTCGTGGTTCTGCGGCCCCGCTCAGTGACCGGTGGGGGGGATTTCTGCAACTGTCTTCTTTCGCAACGGTCGACGACCAAATGGTGGCGTTGCAATCCCGCTCGTTTCCAGGTTTAATGTTTGAAGGTGTGATCAGGCAAGCCGTTCAGCTAAGGCCTGATCACACCATAACATCTCCCCCCAATGTTCACTAGCGAGATGCCCTCATCTCGCCCTAGAGTCCGTGTGGATTATGCAGGTGACTGGGAGTTGCGGGGTTCATGTTGTGGCAGCAGGAATATGGATCGGGTTGAAGTCCTCTTCGCTACGGTAGGAAACATTTTTGAAAAGATTTTAAAATAGACGGATAACTTAGGTATGAGGAACTGCCAGTCGCCATCGTGCAGTCCTCGGGCAAGGTGGGGCCGATCAAACGCTGGGCGGTGAGTTTACAGTGGCCTTGCGGGCCTCGCACTTGCATTTCAGCTGGTTGTGCAGATGCAGCGCTTTGAAAATGCCGGTTTTTAGCCTTCGTGGAGTTTCAAATGTACGTGACGACTTGAAAGCACTCAACAGCCCTCGTCTGAAGTGTGTGTTCTTTTCATAGATCAGCACATTGGGCGCACGTTTAATAGTTACGTTGAAAAACTTGTATTTCCAACACACCGCGACGCAGTTCAAGAGCCAGGTAGGCGGGTGCCTTAAGGAGCCCGCACATCTGTTCCGCTCGGCTTGGCTCGGAACGAACCTTCCAACACAAATAAATAAGCATGTTTTCAAATGGCAGTCAGCGCAACACAACGTCTCGGTTCGGACGCCGCACCGAACCGTCTTAGTGCGCGGACTGCCATATGAAAACAAGTTTTTCTTTATTATTTGTGCCGAAAGGTCCGTCCCGAGCCGAGCCGAGCCGAGCCGAGCCGAGCGTATCAAGTGCGCTTCCCGCTGAAAGGTCTCCGACTGGCTGGTTCGTGAAGTGCATTGCAGAACTTTGGTAGAAAACACGTGATTCGAAAACGGTTGGAGATTTTATAGTGGGCTTTAAACCCCGAAAATAATTTAAGAAAAGTTTCATGCCCTAAAATAAGTTCCCATCTCAACAACACCAAGGATTATATTTTAGGCTTGAAAATTACTGAAACGGGTGCTTAGTAACCAAATCACCGCAATTAACGTTAGTTGAATCAAAACTATCAATCACATCCACTTCTGCCTAAAATATATTAGATAATTTTCAGTTTAGGTCTCCCACGAATTCAAACTACCAACACACTAAAAACTGAAAAAAAAGTCATTCCGTTAAAACCAAAGTCAATACATTTTTTTCACAAACCAGTTTGCACTTGACAACGTAGTACAACATTCAGGGCTTCTGACTGGCTGAACAACAAAACTGTCTGTAGCAGACAGTGGCACTTTGAATATAGCAACAGAGTAAGAAACTGTTTAAGGGGGAAGAGGGTGTGTCGGTATCTGCCAAAGTACATTCCCACTGATTTCAGCATGAGAACACTTGAGATCAGATGATGAGATGCCGATGTTTCACCCAAACGAAAATTTTGAAGAATTTTACATTAATCCGCAGATTTAAAGGAAGTCGCAATATTGTGATACTGTATACGGACAAATTTCTGTGAAGTACAGGCATGTCATTATTTCCTTACATTTGCGAAATAAATTTTAGACACCTTAAATGAAGCAACCTTAAGTACGCAAGGAATCCCGATTTTTATGCCAGTATATTTCTGTTATTTAAGATACTTTTTAACAGTGTAAGCGCTTTACTTCGTAAGCTGTGGTATTTATACGCTTATTCATAATTTCCTAGAAAAATATTTTCATCTGATACTTGAAATATATCCACGATACGACTACCTTATTACCAATATCAAAATATACTATTTTTTTATTTCTACTTTACTACACTTTCAAATCCAAGATTCAATCTGCCCTTTACATAAAAAAGAAACTGATTTAAGTAAAAATAAAAACAACATAATACTCTCTGCGTGCATTCAGCACAGTAAGATATGATCTATACCACAAGGTGAACTCATCACTACAGTGAATATTACATGTACAACAAACAGCAAATATTTTTTTCACATCGTGCTGCAAGGTACCTAACAAAAATATTACGCTATTTTGTAATGCCGAAATATATAATTTTCTCAGCACTAGGCCTACCCTCTAAGTAATTATAAGTTTGAATTAATATCCGTCTTTTAAACGAATCCAGATTTTAACTGCCACAGAAAAGAATTTTTTTTTCCAAACTTAAATCCTATAAATTCTATTTATCCAGGATACGCACCGCTCAACTTTATTATAAACGTAGTGTTTCAAACATACTGCAAAATAAAATTGTTCTCATAATCTTCTAGCCATTTATTGTACCATTTTAGGTAAAGTTCATCAGACGTCTAAGAGTACCCCACAGTTATTTAAGTCAGACATGCCTAGCAATAATGTTACAGTATTGATTTGAAAGGACTGTAATGTTACCCGAAAAGATTTATAAGCATAAATTTTGACTTGGTGGAATATATAATTATTTACGCTGGATAGTCATACTTTTAAATTTTCTTTGATTCGGAATTATTTATGACAACTTTAATAATTTTTAAGTGCAATTTTTGCAAAATTTCGGTTAAACATCTACAGTTAATAATAGCCATATATTTGCGCCATCGTTGATGTGTGTTTCACAACAATTGACCCAGTTACCTGTTTATCCTGATATATGATCAATGAAGTAATAGTAAATTATTTGCATACGTTAGTTACCATCAACATAGTGAGTGAGACCCATTAAGTACCATTAAATACGAAACCATTTGCGTTTCGTCAAAATGTTGTTGGTTCTCCAGCACTAGATTGTGTTGAAATGCTTTTATGACTAAATAAAATGCCATATTCAATTATTTTAGAAATTAAATTAAATCTATTAAAGTTACGTCAAAATTAAAAAAATACGTAGATGGAAGGGAGTGCGAGAAATATTGTTTTACAATCGTAACAAATGAGAAATATTAGATACTTTATTGCATCTCCGTAAGAGTTGGTATCTTATAAATATATTCCGTAGAGGGAATATAAGGCAGAGTGTGTATTACATCTGCGTAGTAACGATCTGTTACGTTACAACACTGAACGGCTTCTTATTATTTTTACTTTTAAGCGCGCTCAAAACCATGTCACTTCTACTTTGGTTAGCACAATGTTAACATAAATGCGTGCTTTGAGATGTCTGTACTCAACTTCATTCTATTGTAGTTAAATGTAACTGTGTCAGAAGTAAAGCCTAAGAAACAGTGTTAAATTGTTGTAAGAGCGCGGGTTTGCTGTTGAAACAGAACGCAAAACAACGGCAAATCCCTGCCCGAGCACGTAATTTGGATAGCCTTACAGCAGTTCGTGAGCCAGAGTTGAGGACGCGTACAGAACACGAAAATTGGGGTAATAAAATTGGCAGCTTTAGTTTAATAAATGACCATGTGACCTGATTTAGTACACAAAAATGATGACGTACTTGGTATTTTAGTAATTAGTTTCTGGTATGTAACGATACTTACTAAATACAAATTTACCAAATCCCAAAAATTGTATTTGTTTTAACATATTACGGCAAAGAAAACTATTAAGATGGCTTCGTGTTATATGCATGCGCGTAATTCTTTTATGAATTCATTTGATTGAATAAAAATGTATGTAAGTAAGTCAATATATGCATGAATTTAACTTCAATGACACATTGTGTAATGTTAAACATTTGAATGTAACCATAACCAAAAAAAAATACTATATGCATAGTTACAGACTACAACTTTGCTCGACAAATAGCACAAATGCGGTAAAGAAGTGACTATCAATACAGTTCCAACCCAACAGTACAAAATTACAAATAACAAAATTAAGAAAAAATTCATTTGGAACACGGCCGACGTTGTGGCTACGAAATACGTTTACGACGCTTCAGTTATTTACTCAACTAAATCAACCAAATGAATTGGTCAGTTTATTTTCATGTTAATTTCAAGGCCCATCCTTGTGAGATCACGGTACACGATATTTGGCACCGCTCCATGCTTGGTACTACGCCACGCGATCCACGGTAAAACACAACAAGCTCACTAGATACTCCCCTGCGTTTAGGAACGCCAGTTCTTTAAAGAACGAAATCTTGAAATTCAAGAGCGGATTTTCGCTCGTTCTCCTCCTCCCAGCTTGTCGCCAGCATTACATAGTCAACGTTCGTATTTAGATATAAGCTGTCTACCCGGGAGAAAGGGAAGGCAGTGATGCCAACCCAGAGGAAATAATATTTCTAGGCGACATGGTAAAAGTTGGCAGAAAATCGGAACTGGAAGAAGGGGGAAGGGGGAAGGGTTCGAGGGTGCGAAAGTTAAGTGAAGTTGACACTTATATAAAGAAAAGAGAGAACAGAAAAAGTGCAATAAGGCCCGAGATAAGGCGGCAACGGTGGCACGTGAGCACCGCGTGTTGCGGAGGTGTAAGAAGTGGCGAAAGAGGCGGTGGAGGGAGAGTAAAGGAAAAAAGGAACACATCACCAATGATAAAATGGCATCTGGTGGAGAGGGGAAAACACTCCTCTAGCAATCCTTAAAGTTTTAATAAGAAACTTGGGTCTTCAATGACGCCTCTGGCAATATTCGTGGTTAAAGACGTGGCAGTGATTGCCAGAACCCAAAAAGGAAAAGGAGTTACCAAATTTACAGGTAACATTTTTTTCATTTCATATTATGTACTAGCAGAAATATTTATCTTTACTGGCAGATTTATATTTATCTGTACTTATTCTAGTAAATATTTCTCCTGGCCTTTTTTTTTATAAAATATATCGATAACAGTGAACCACATAGTCTCGATCTGTTTTGCCGTATTTGATTCTTATTTTATTCAGTTAAATTTTGCTTCAACGAAAAAATTTTAAAACGGTACTACAGCCATAACTGTTCATATTACCGCGCAAATATAAAAAATTAATTTTAAATTCCGTTAACTTTAGCACCATTAGAGTCTATATACTGTAGAGGCATTAAAATTTTTTTTCATAATGAAATTAGCAAGGAATGAAGTAAAGTAATATGGCGTGAGAGAGGAGGAGAGAGGAAGCTAACCGTTGGCCCTGAATGCTGTTCAGTTTGTTAGCAAAATAAGAGAGGTCTGCCGTTAGGTATAACAATTTTCCCGTTTATGGGCACAGTTAAAACGATTTGCAAAATTAGGTCTCTTTGTAATCCACGCGTTAAGATATAAAGACAGTGATATTAATATACACTGTAAAATCGTAATACGTAAGATAAACCCATACAAACCGGTTAATAAGGCATCGTAAAACATGCTAGCATATAACACAGATCCAGAAGTAACACTGATATCTTAGGTCCGCAGTGGTGTAGTGGTCAGAATATTTGCATTCCACCACGGAAAAACGTACTCAGTACCTGGTGGGGCTAATCTCAGACACTTTAATGTGGGAAACGTTGCGGACGTTGCCGTTTGCCTGTGTGTTTTATTTCGTGTTACTCCAGTTGCATCCACCCACCAGTGCATTCCGTCGCCGTTCCATCTCCACTTTATTTCACAAGCATCCCCGCTGAGGACCTCAGCTGTTTAGCACTTTAGTTCTCTCTCTCTCTCTCTCTCTCTCTCTCTCTCTCTCTCGGTGCCACGGTGGCTGAGCGGTTAGCCTGCTCGCCTCCCACCAAGACGAACCGGGTTTAATCCCCGGCCACGTCACTCCAGGATTTTCACATGTGGGAATCGTACCGGACAATGCTGCGAGCATTCAAGATACACTTATTTGCATATACATACCACACCACAGTTATCACATGTGCAAGTCTTGTAAGCGATGGTGAATGGACAGTTACTATCTTCATGTCGTCTGACGCTAAAATTGCTAGAACATTCCTTGCCGCAATACTTGCACTAGCATCCCGATGAACAACAAACATTGCCTTTGCACTTCTTGCTATGCCTAAACAGGTTATCACCGCTGGCAAACACCGAATCGCAGTTATCGCAGTGGTAAGTCTTGTATGCAAAGCTGAACATGCAAAGGCTACTTTCATGTCACCGTGTATTATAGTTTTTACTAAAAGTATTTCCGCGGTAGTAGCATTGTTTCTGTGATGTATGTAGTGAATCTCCGAGGTCCCTTGCTGTTGACATTGCAGTCAGTGTTACAAATGGTAAGTATTCAACCATTGATTCCATCTTCAAACTGTAACAGTGTACGCGAACACGGTAGATTAATTTAGCCTTAACGATCTGCTTTCCACCTCACTCGACGACGAAGTGACCATAATTTTTACATTATGCTAGCTTGTATATTCTTCACACCACACGACAGTTTGCATTGCCTGTCTCGGGTTGCCTCAGTAGATGACTGCTGGCTACGTGCTGCAAACAACAGCATGGTTGCTGGACTGTGAAAATGTTGCCTTATGAGGTCGAACGCTGTATAACCTGCGAAGTTGACAATTCGACAACTCATCCTCTTTACATTCGTTCATATTTCAGCATTGGAGGTACCTTGTTCTTTATGCTGCTGCTCTCTCCCAATGTATCGTACACCAGCTCCTGGAATGTGGTTTGTGTGTGTGAGGGTAGCACTACCTTTAAAACACCATAGGCATGAGAGACAGCCATGAATCTCTTCCTCCTGTTGCAGATAGGCAGGTAGGTGTTTGTAGACGGATCGTAACTCATGTCTTACATATGTGAGAAGGAATTCTTCAGGCAGGTATGCAAGCTCGACATCTTTTTCGAGTGCTGCAAGGGATTTAAGCTTTCCATATCTTACAATAGCCGATAAAATTTTTTGACCTCAAGAGCAGCATGTCGTCATTTTCACGACGTCCTCTCGATGGGAGAAAGAAGTCCTGTACGTTGTGTGGTGGTACGAAATGCTTTTATGAACCTAAAAGTACGGTTTTGTATACAACTAACTCTAGCTGTACACGCCAAGAAAAATGACGTCACTGACTAGTAACATGCCAGAAGGCCGTTCACCAATCAGCGCCTGGTAACTTATTCACCAGCTGGCAGCCCAGCCAGTAGGGAATCATTTGCAGCACGCGGTAGCCAATCCCGCACATGGGATTGGAACAGGGCTCTGCGGAGCCAATCAGCGAATGGGTTCACTCACAACAAAGGAACCACCACATTTCGTCTCTGTGTACTATTGTACTCTGTAGCTATTGCTTGGGGCTATTGACACTGGGATGTGTTTTGATCGTGCTGGGAGTAAAAATAACACTCAAGCAGTAACCTCCTTACCGCCAGCCAGCTGTTTCACCTATGCTGGGGAGAATTGAGACGTATGTTGGTCTGCCGCTGCTGCTCGAACAATCTGTAAGCGCTGTATGACTATTTCAATTAATTATGTTTAGATTATTAGGAGCGCATTTAGCGTTTGCCGAGATGACGTGACAAAGTTTTTTTTCCCCAGCTGATTTTTTATTCGCCTCGGTACAGAGTATTAATTCATAAACCATTTAAGTTCATATATGCACTATGTTTGTGACTTTCATATGTGCGAGGCGGAAGGAAATGATTGCTTTCTGTACTTCGTGCTATAGCATGAAGGAGGTTCGATCTTCGACTAAAAATTCGTTTATTTATCATAGAAGCAAAGTCTTAACGAAAAGTTACGTGGGCGTACAAGGTTATTTATTATGATATGCCGTAATAAAGTTCTCTTTTTTTTTAAGTGATGCGATTACATTTGTTTTAAATAAAAACTTGAATAGGTAGTACGCTTTTTCAATGTGAGAGTTTAGCAATGAAACTAACAAGTACTTCTTTACTGTGTGAAATTACTACTTGTATGCTAAGCATCGCATGTTTATCAATAAATAAATATTTATCGTTTTATTTTTAAACAAGTAAGGCAATGAATTGCCAAAAAACTTTATACGGTGTATGTTGTAATGAGTTTGGTTATATTCGGGACGAGGATTACATTTCAAAGTTAAATGTAATTAAATAAGAAAACAATGTAAATGCATGTCTAACGTAGTTTGTGATGACGTATACGAATCAGTCCTGAAAACATGTGGCCCTTGCTTAAATGCTTCCAAAATGGCTGCCAATTATGATTATAAAAGGCTTAAGGTATAGTGAAACCTAGCAGTCTGTTTGAGGTCGTGAGTGTTGATTATAGTGTGAATTTGATGGTTCCATCTCAATAAGTGCCTAAATTAGGGTAACTAGGCTTATAAAAGGGCTGAATGCATAATTAATCATACAACATTGGTTGCGCTTCGTATTGTTCTGATATGGTATACGTTAAATATTTATCTAACTCCAACAGTTGCCGAGAGACGACCAAGTATGCCAAGTTGGTGGGCCTGAAATGAGCATACTAGGCTTGAAACGTTATTTGAGGCAAGGCGACAACTTTCCTGTATTCTCGAATCGAGCTGCTTGTAGTACTGCTCATAATTACTTTTTGAACAATAAAAGCACACCTATGCTGTTATAAAATGCAATGTGGTGCAGAACATGGTCGAATAACGAGTGTTCGTGTTGCTACATTAGCTCTAGTGAATCTGCCTTATGTCGCTGTATGGTAGAGAAGAAATCCACTGGCTCTGGTCATGCCTGTGACAGTCAAATGGTGCTCACTCCTTGCGGTCTGCTGAGATCGTCGAGAACTGGTCAGCAGTGTACGGGTTCCTTCATGTGCCCAATGTTCGTAATAAAATCTGACTGTAAAATTTTAAAATCTTAAATTATATCATGCCATCCATCCTGTCTCTCACTGCCCTATTTTCTGGCTTGTCCTAAAATTTAGGCACTTAATCACATATTCCTACTTCATATTCGTATCCCCCTTCAATATTCGTGTTTGTGCATATGTCACATGATATATGTACATTATATACTTGCATTTCCAAGTCTTAAACACAATAAATGAAATTAAACGTATATTCTATTATTTATAAAATTATCCGTAGTCAGCTGTTGTAACGTCATATTCGTAGTTACCTAAAAAAAAAGCATCTCTGAGTATATAATACGGTATACGTGCTTTTCCATATTTTTATTTATAAAATTATGTGTAATCAGCTGTTTTGACGTCACATCCGTATTTATTTCAGAAATAAGCGTCTGTACGGATATTATGCTATATACTTGCGTTTCCAAGTTTTTAAAACGGTAAACAAAATTAATTTATATTAAATACATAACTTTTATTTTTAAATACGTACATAAACATTGGTTTTGACGTTATCTGGGAATTAGTATTGAAGAAATAGGTATGGAAATACAGTACTTCAAATGCCTTCTTTGAAAAAATCTTTAATGTATATCTACGTCTATAAAATCGAATATGGAAATTGGATGACTGAAGTTCCAAGCGTTAGAAAGAGTATTTATAATTTCTTAGCCCATATTCGAATTATTCTCAGAGAAACGTCCGGTTGTATGCTGCATGTAATATATCAAGTCTAGATATGTTATGTGAAATAAAAATATTAACTTAATAGATACGTGTATGAAGTGATGCAGTTTTATATGAGCATTCATGTGGTTAGTCCTATACATAAGAATATTTTTAAAAAAATTTAATACTTACAATTCTTATCATAACAAAAGGAATCATTCTTGTGTACTGTATAGCTGCATTAATTTTTTTTCTTTGGATGTTGACTTTTATGTCGGTGTACATAAGTCAAGTTTATTCTTTTACTAATATCTGGAAAAACACGCACCCTAAGTCAAAAATTCTTCTACAACCTTTTCAATTTGATTTTCGACCCTTATGTTTGGGTACCGTGAAAATGTACTCTTCATTCTAAATAAAAAAAACTACCCAGCCTATCCTTAATTATGCATGGATCCATAAATACATATATTTATTAAATTTAGGTTCTTATATCGGTGTGTGTGTTTGTGTGCGTGTGTGTGCATGTAAAATTGACCAAAATGCCGGCTGCCCGCATCCAAACAATTTTTCATTAACAAAAACTTTGAGGACTTATTTTCTTTCTTTTAAGCATTTACAATGCAATATTTAGTGCCCTCAGACAAATTTCTTAGTAAGTTTGTAAAAATACCTCTTGATTATAAAGTATGCAACTTAAGTAAAATATTTTACAATCCCATTGAAATATTTTTCGGCACTACACGAGTCCATACATAAGCTGCTTACCAACATACTTTGAGATCCTTCAGTCATATGTACTCCTGTGAAATACAGTATGGCGTCATAGACACATGCAATAGCTGTTTATTATATCACAGTTGAATTTACCTTTAAAATACACGCCTGTAGACGTGCAACACATAATACATCTCTAAGTTTTAAAACTTAAAAGTTATGTATATAAAATTTTTATTAAATAATATATTGGTACCCAATATCGTATTCGAACAAATTGACTATATGGCTTGGATCTAGGTGATGGATAAAAACTGTAGTATGAATTTTGTGAATATAAATTCGAGGGTTGGAAAACGGTGGCATTTATGCTCATAAAAAAGTCTTAAGGCATAATTCATTTTTTATCTCGGATAGACTTGCACTGGTCTGATACGTTACATTTTCCATGTGCCTAATTAAGTAAGTCGTCGAATGATGTCCAATAAGTTCGTAGCTGTCTAATGCAGGCAAAATGCACTTTAAAAAAAACTTTCTGGGGTTAAGGCAACCATTGTCCCGTATTTGTGGCTCGGGCTCGTTACATAATTATTTTAAAAAACCTAACACCAATCCCTATGGCCACTAAAGTCAACGTGGTATCGAACACATGCGAATAATATAATTTTATGGCGTCACATTAGGAATCGACTCGAAAACACGAGCCCGAAAATATATAACACTCTGTATATTTACGTACACAATTCTATGCTTATTAAATTCAACATTGTACTTACTGGTCATTGCATCATAATCATGTTTTATGATATAATATAAGAATTCTCTTTGAAAATGCAAATCCGTAGACATGCTGCTCGGTGTACTAATTTAAAAGTTAAATAAAAGTCTATTTATATAAGTAGATGACTTTTAATTATAAAATTATGGTTTTCATAATCTATGGTTGCAGCATCATATACTAAAAATCGGTCTTGGAAATACGAATCCACAGACACATTGCTCGGCATAATATTTTCTATAAGTTTTAATTAAACATAATGTATTACATTAAATACATAACTTTTATTTATAAAATTCTTTTTTTTAATTGATTGATGTTAAGGCATATTCTAATTATTTTTAAAAATACTAACCCATAGACAGGTCGCTCGATACAATTTTGTCTGTAAGTTTAAAAGTTAAGCTCTTATTTATAAAATTATACATTTTCAGTGCCTTGTCAACATGACTGTTGTATAAGCTAACATAATGGCCATATCTAACATGTGCCTCTCAAACTCATGCCTATAACATTTATGAACAATTTTATTTTCCATAAACAGTAATCAGTCGCATATTTTCACAACACTTTTAATTATCTCGCACATATTATTATTTCTCGAATAGACATACCATCCTCATGACTATAACATTCTTAAAAAAATTCATCTCCACACTTCAATTTTGGTACATACCATATTTAAACCAACCCTGATACAATGTTAATTTTTACATATACATCATTTATACCTATACTAGCACCTATGCCCTGGCGGCTCAGTCGGGAAATGGTGGTCAACTATGCTTATGAGGGCTTTTGGCATAAGTAATCCTGCCGCCCTAACCATTGTCTGGAGCGATGTCTGTGATATTAATTTAGTAGCTATATCTTAAACCGTTTGGAAATTATGGCTAACTATGCTTATAAGATGGATTAAGGCATAATTGACCTAACCACCTTGATAGAACTCAGGGTTGATGCTTATGAAATTAATTTTGCAACTAAACAGTTAAAAAAATATTGCTAACTATGCCTATAAGTTTGTGGGAGTCAGATATAGACATACTGTATTTGGTGTAATAAGTAGATGTGTGTTTAGCTTAGGCTTACTTCGCATAGGTCGTAGAATATGCTTGTAACTAGGTGGAGGGACAGCATGAAGTAGCATGAGAGGGTGTCGAACTAGAACATTCCTGAAACAAGATGGTTGGTGCTGACATTGAAAGACAGAGCATGAACTGTAACATTCTTGAAACAATATGGCCGATGTTGACTTGGAATGACAGAGCAAGAACTGGAAAATTCTAGAAACAAGATGGTGGCATGGAATGAAAGCATTAGCTGGAAATTTCTAGCTTGGAATGATAGATCATGAATTAGAATGACAGAGCATGAACTGGAACATTCTTGAAACAAATTGAAGCTATTTTTTAGACTAAGTGATTCATAAAAATTTTGGGTAAAAAAACTTTTTGTAACAATTTATTTTAGATTTAAAGGGAAAATTGGGAAATGTTTAGGGAAATTCTGGTAATTTTAAATGTGTTTTCAGGGAAAACGGGTAACTGTGAGTGTTTTCCAAGGTCAAAAGTCAATCTAACCTCTGTTCCTCTGGCAGATTCCACCACTGTTCCACTGCCGGATGCCACGTCCATCCTACCCGCGAAGCCTGTACCCTGTGCCCCAGATCTCTCATTCTCTATCTACTAACAACCATTCGGATTGCTGTTCCTATATTAGCAGCCTGGATGGGTTATAGGTAGAGCCAGTGATTTTTCGCGAAAAAATATGAGTACATCGAATACTTCAATACTATAAGCACCCAACAGCAAATTTTTTACTGCAATTGGTTGCTGTCTGCTTGAGAAGGCGTTTTCATATTTGACTGGACCACTCAGAATTCGGCAACGTCGGCACGGATCCTGATCCTACGTGATTCGTGTGCAGACAGTTAACACTCGCCAAAAAGTAATTCAGCCAATGAAGATAAGTAAACGACTCTACAGTGTTTTGAAGTATAACTTGTCTTGAAATCATTTCGCGAAATTTCACTCCCCCTTGTTATAAATGCATTTTCCCCCCGTGCACTTTTGAATATAATTACCTAATTCAAGATGAACTGCAACTATCACAAGCGTAAAACGTGTAAAAAAATTGTATTATTTGATTTATTTCATCTTCACGTAAATAAACTAACTATGCGTGAGTTAGACATGAGACTTTGTAATACGCGAGTATGCGTTGTTAAGCAGCATTGTAATTTTTGTAAGTGGTCTTATGGGGAAACCAATTGAATAGCACTATCTGAACGTTTGATTCCCTGTCACTCTACAGGGATGACGACCACCCCGCGGCCCCCACCGCTAAAGCCCGTCCTTCATGCCGCACGACGCACCCTCAGTATCCATCACCCCCTGCTACAAACGCCAGGGGAAAGCGGTCGTGTGCAACTCGGATCACCAGCGGCTGCTGGCGGGCAGGTTCGCATCGTGTAAACGCGACTTGTAGCGGTGTTAATGCCCGGTCAGTTTGGCTTGTTTACCCGCACTACGGTTTATTAGAGGGAGGAGGAGGGGGTTGGAATGCAGGCCCGCGTGCTCGACCACTCGCCAACAGCTCCCGCGAGGATAGTTGCATGCACGAGTTTCAGCGACGGTAACATGCACAAAGGCCTGCTGTACTGCGCGCGACAAGCAGGGGAAAGCCATTTCCTGAAAAGAGGGGGAAAAAAAAAAACCACTAGCATTATGTACGGCACTGGTTTGTCGAGCCATGAGCTCTGTATCTCACAAACACGTGGAAACAGTACTGTCTCCACAGTGAATCAGTTTCCCCAGTCACTGTAAAACAACACGGACGATACTATTGTATTTTTTAAAGCCCATATATATTTCTTCAAATTATCATTGTATACGTAAAATTTTACAAATATTCCAGCAAAAAATTTTTTTACAGTATTATTTACTGGCACGTGCCATTTCCATTGGAGTAAATCATTTCCTTGGAGTAAATCAAAATTTTTATTGGGAAAGAAGAGGAATTATCTGTTCTTCAAGGAAGTATAAATTTTATTTATTTATTTACTTTTTCCTACGTCCATTTTATGCCGGAATATTGACCGAGGAACGGCTTATATACGATAAAGACTTAAACTTACAAACACACGTCGATGACTTGCCCGAGATTCGAATTCGGGACCTCCTGTCTGAAGGAACCTTAATGATTTCAGCCAAAAAGGTGGCCAGCGGTAAATTATTGGCGTGCCTTTCTCTTTATCATCGTTACCAGCAAGAAAATAAATGTTGTGAACAATGAAACTATCGCACGTAAATAATACGACAGAAGGAAGCAGCTACAGGAGAATTTACCGGCGTTTTCTGATCTAGTTCCCTAGCGCGACACAAGGTAGCACTGTTAACCGCTTCAAATCTTGCGGTGAGTCAATCACCTTACGCAACTCATCTCTCTTTCTCTTTCCCAGTGGCACACTCTGGTGTCGCAGATGTTTGACTCTTTTAAGGCGATTCCACACGACTTAATATTCACTGCAAATTACTTAGTACAGCGATCGTTGCATTTCCTGTTTGGTTACATGTATTCAGAAATTATCGAGGTTGTAACTTTAAATACTGTTCGAAAATATTTCTACCATCCAAATAAACATAATTACAATAATTTATAAGTAAATTATAATAATTTACAACCGAAGCACTCCATTAAACTTATTTCTAACCAGATACAAGTAGCTATATAAATTATATTGTTTGCTCAAGGCGCTATCTTGCGGTAAGGCGAGCAACTCAATGCTAACCAACCCTCGTTACTTTTCTGATAGTGTCAAGCACATGACCAGTTGTGGCGTACCGGGGTAAGGTTTATTCTATTCAGGTTTGGAATCTCAATGCTAACAGCTTGGCAACTACAAATTTTCGCTGCCAGGTGTTTCATATGTACCGAATTTTTTTTTTTCGTTTTGTATGTAAAAAAATGGGATAGCTGCGCTGTTAATAATATATATTTTTAATCTTGCGATATTTATTGTGTTAGAACCTATGTAATTAATAAACTTGACATTTCGCACTTGAGTGGGAAATTAACTAAATATGTCCACACGTTGTTTAATATTAGGTCGTGAAAATATATTTAGCGAAACGTTGTGTTACACAATTACTTGAGTTAAATGTAGTAACAGGATCGAAAATTTCCTTTTGATAGCAGCTATGTTTATTTAGCTCTAAAGTTTGTAAATTTTTTTACTAAAGTAAGCTTGTTTACGAAAGCTCAATGCCAAACACGATAGTATCATTACAGTTTACACTGGCAAACAGCGTCAGGGGCGTGAACAATAGTTTTACAATAAAGTGAATACTTACTATTTTGGCACGGGCTAGTGCATATCACAAACCGAGACGAACACGGACTTTTACACCCAAATAACGGAGAATTTTTCTCTTTACGACCAGCTTCAAAACGACCTCTTTGGAACAGTAGCGCACCTTGCGGTGGAAATTTTCCCCGTAATAACCTCTCCCATAAGAAACCTTGTTTAGTACCTAGCCTGTGTAGAATAACCCTTAACCGGGGAAGCGGGAAAAAGAACGTGGCTAGCATAAGTTACTTGAAACGGAGCACAGACAGCGCCGTGGAAAAAATAATGAAGAGCTAAGAAAACAAGCTCCAAAATCGGCGAGAAATATTCTTATGGTTCTATATCTTCTCAAAAATTATTATACTGTATTCAATGATGCTAGACTGCTGTACGCCACCGCTTGTTCAAGGCCGAACTGTTAATAAGGAACAGCCTGAGTCGAATCTGAATAAAGTTAATATACATGGTCATGTTTATTCGCACTAAGAGGCACAGGTTGTTTTACCTCAAACGTAGGTGAGACTGTTATTATAACTCTTAACATAATCCCAAAATAATGCACTTTTGACAGGACACTTGTTTCCATCTTAAAATGCACTGCNTGTTCAAGGCCGAACTGTTAATAAGGAACAGCCTGAGTCGAATCTGAATAAAGTTAATATACATGGTCATGTTTATTGGCACTAAGAGGCACAGGTTGTTTTACCTCAAACGTAGGTGAGACTGTTATTATAACTCTTAACATAATCCCAAAATAATGCACTTTTGACAGGACACTTGTTTCCATCTTAAAATGCACTGCATAACCAGTGTATAGCTTTCTTTCCTCCAAGTTTAGTACCGCAATGGAGGAGTTATCAGACCACTCGCCTCTCACTACGATGAATTGAGCTCGACTCCTGGCGAGGTCAAAATCCACATTTTCGCACGCGTGAGACTTGGTGAACTTTGTAGCTGGTAGATTGGTTTTCTCGGGGTAGTTGTTCCCGCTTCCTCCCGGAATTACATTCCGCGGTCACTGTTTCCCCCCAAGTTTCACTTCCACTTTTAAGCCCCACCTGTATCTCTTTAATTTTCTCTCCCGACCCCCTGCTCTTTTCCGTACGCACGCACATTTAGCGAGGGATTTTTATTTACCCGATAAGTTCACTAAACGCATTGTAGTCAAGCTATCAATGATCCCGCATAAACGTCTCAAAATTTGCTTTATTGTGGGTTGACAACGCTCAAGCCAAGTGCATGCAATAAACCCTTTGCTTGTAAATCTACAAAAACCAAACACACACAGAACATCTGTAAATGCTCCATCAAAAAGTGGTTTGTCAGTGGCTGCTTGCTTCGCGAAATGTTTGTTTACCAGGTCGCCGAGGGTTCGTCTTCTCGACCAGTAACTTTATCGACCGTAAGTAACGGCACGGCGAAGTTACATCACGCAAACTTTCTACATCTTCGGGAGTACATTAAATTCGTGGCTTTCAAAACTGCGTTTACTGCCATTTTTTTTTTATTTTTTGTTATTTCACCTCCGGCAAATACACCTGGAGCGTAAGTTGGAAATATAACACAGTGCCTAGCGCATACGTTTTATGATAACTTTCGGTAAATACCTCTTGTATTATTCCATTTGTAATTTTAACAAACGTAGTTTTGACTATTCTTGACTGCAAATATCCAAGACACGAACAAATGGCAATCAAAATGCTTTGCTTTTGCAATTAAGTTTTACTTAGTTTGTCATTGCCGCACACTGGAAGTTTGCTCGCATACTTTTTTTTAAAACTAATAATGTCGCCGAAGACACATTCTACAGAAACAAAACAACTAAAGGTAAAGCTCATATCTATTTCTCGCGATGTCACTGAAAAGGTTTTAAGACATTGTTTTCAGAGATAGTCAATATACACGAACGCGCAAAATTCATGGACGTATTATTGTTATGTGATAATTAGTGTGTATTATAGTGTATTATATCAAGAATACATCTATTGTGCCAGATGGCGTACGTCGAGTAGACAATTTTCAAATGGTAATTGCTTAAGTATGCAACTCTACCACGACTGCCGTCAGAAAACAAAGACTTTCGTGGCATTACAGTACTTTCAGCAAAATCCTTTCAAAAGATCACTGGTGTTAGTATGAAATATTAAGGGCATGTAATAGCTGCAATGTCACAATGGAATTGATAGTTTCAAGGGTCAACTGATTATGGTGTCAGTTAAACTGATATAAAGAACGTTCAGAACAAAATCCTACAACTTGAATGAAGAGAAGATGATTGGAATTTTCGTGGATGACGACGTGAGTTGTTAAAGTTTTGAAATATAAGGTTGCTCGTTCAACTGCTCCTGTCACACCTATTGAAGTTATGTCGCAGGCATCTTGACATTTCTTCCAAATTTTATTTCTTTTCCCCGATAATATTTGGTCTTTCAAACTTGCGAACACTTGTTCCCTCGGCAATCATCGCTGAAAGATCACATCATGGATCACCGAAACGTTGATGTGCCAGATTTTTGGCGAAGACTTCCAGAACTTTGGCAGTTCTCCTTCTAAAGTTGTTTGAGATACTTTTATTTGCCATCACCTTGGTCATGGCTTCTGAAAGCGTAAATCAACTCTTTCTTTCCGGAATTTCCTAGTTGTTCTTCAAGAGCTTCGTTGTCTCTTGTTACTTTGGAAAGAGCATATTTCATTTTGCTTTCTTTTTCAAATGATGTGAAGGTAAGAATATATCTTGCGTAATTTGGCGTAACGCGTATTCGAAGAAGAAAATCATTACGCCTGTTAATAAGCTATTGGCTTGTATCATTTGTAAAGCCAATATTCATACTTTTGCGCTGCTAGTAAGTTCGTAAAAGTTACTAGTGATTAAAGGAAATTTTAGGAGTTATATAAACTAGTTTTCCTGGAGAACTCTACTTGATGCATTTCTGTTGAGAATTTTCTTTGCTCGGGGATATTACTTTATAACATTTTCTTCTGTGGGGCCTAACGCTACATTCGCAAAGCATCAGGAAAAATTGTACACGAATTCAATAAAACTTATTAAATTATTAATAACAGGCTTTCCACGTTCAAAGAACTTTTGGAAGCTCTGTTCAAGATATAATTTTCCGAAAGGTTTGTATACTTACGCTATACATAACATTAACACTGTCACGAACCCGAGCACTGTGTTTTTGCTTTGATCAACTATATTGATAAGGTTGTTAGTAGAGCAGCAAGTATCAGACTCCCAGGGGGAAGAAACATGTAATGAAATGTTCACGGAAGAGAAACATTGAAATCCTATTTTATTCCTCCAAAAATATATAAGTTGTCTCAGGTAAATTAAACAAGTTAACAGTATTTTTTCGTAAGAATAAACGTGTTACGCAACCACAACAGAAATCACGAATTTCGAATTGTCTCCTTGCAGCTACACGTAATGCTCAAAATTAAACATGCCCTTCTCAAAACGTGTACAGGGGACAGAACTAACTTTTTGAATGTGAGAATACTTATAGAATGGAAATACAATAAATAATTCACTAATTTAACGTAGTAGATGATAGGAACTGTGTAATACAAGGAAAGTATATCACCAAGCAGTAATGGATTACAGCAGAGATCTAAGAGCGTTACACAAAAAAAAATGCCTAACATGATATTGAATGAAGACAGTTGAAGAAAATTTTCTTTAAAGCTGCCGTTATCACAGTCAAATTACATATCTTTAAGTAAAGTTATATTATTAGGGTCTCTGGCAGACGGAGCCGTTACTGTGCGGACCTGCTACTCAAAGGCATCTGCAGAATAATTGGTGCGCCTGGCAGTTAGGCTACCTTCCAACACTACAGCTGAGCGGGTCACAGTTACGCGGTACTTCAGGGCGCTTCTCTTGTTTCGAGCTGTGTGTGTGTCCTGTACAGTAATTAACCAGCATTCATCTATGCAAGTCTTAACGTGATGAAGCGGGGTCCCCGGAGAAAGGGGCAAAAAGTGGAGGGAAAAAAACGCACGTGCAGCCGACAGCCGTGTACTGGCTGTTCGAAAAACATCGGTAACAGATAATGTACGTGACTGAAGATGGAAGGGAATGGTAAATTGCAGAGATGCAGCAAAGTCATTCACAGCAGAGAACAGGAAATAATAAAGACTCCGATACTGAAGACCTTTACTATGGTTCGACTTTAGTAGACCCATTATAAATTCAGTACAATTTAGTTTTTGGTTGGGGAGATTTTAAATTTAATGCTGTTGAAAATCTATTTTTTTTTTTTAAGAACCGTTTAGGCATTTGCATATGGAACATGTTTACACACCAGCATTATAATGAAATCGAGAGAGTGTTCATAGAGAAGATATTAGGCCAACATATTTTTTGTGCATCTTGTCTATTCGCTTTTCACATTATGAAGTGCTTGTAAGTAAAAGGTTTTGTTATTAAAGCTGTACAATTTTTAATACTTAGGGGCCTATCACATTCGGTAAAACCTGTCCACGACTATTGAAAAGTATTATGTTATTTTACGGTGTAAAGTCCAATGTTTGCATGAACAATATGTGTATTTTTTTTTGCCTACTTCATATATAACTGTATTACTATCAGTAACAATAATAATATTCACATCTGCCTGCTCCAGTTCAAATGAACGAGAATGGTCGCCCAATGAAAAAGAAATGCTTGCACACCTTGCACATTATTAAACAACACCCTGTCTCAAGGTAAATTATGCATCATTCCTAGCCACCAGCTTGCCTGTATCATTCCTGGCAACAAACTTGACCGTTATCTTATGAAATTTGTGAGCTCCACCCCTTTCTGTAAAAATAGCGCGATATTATTTTTTAGTGCGAGAGAACTACTTATACGCGACCTATGATGGGTTTTTAAAATACGTTATTTACATTGCTTTTGTTTCTGTAAAAGCTTTATACTCTTTCATTTCTAATTACTGTTTTACCCTGTGCATTCCGATACACAAAACGTATGGGTGATAAGCTAGTTTCTGCAAAATCTGCAGATTTTCCCAATATGCACAAGTGGGCTGGCATCACTGGCCAAGCCGCCTATTAGGATTATTGTAAAATATATTTAGTCAACAGCACTACTTTGCAGACATTGTTTAAGGCCATTTACAGTAACTTTCAGGTCCTAGTTTCCTTCCAGCCATTTTTTTGTCCTTTAACAATGCTTTTGAATAAATATTGCAATTTAAATAATAAACACAGTGTGTATATTCCACCTTACTTGGAAGATATCATCTAAGGCTAAAAGAAACTTTATTTATTTACTATTATTCCAAATTAGAGGGCTTTCAAAAGTGCTCTCTTTACCGTGAACAACCTATACCAACTTTACATAGTATAGAATATTATTATATCTGATGCCATTTGTCATTATTATTAATATTTACAAATTTTAGTTTATATATAATTTGGTAGTGTAATTTAGCTGGAAATCTCATGTATTTAACTGCACGCCTTATCATTCATTAGATATTTACAGGAGATTCACTACATTCATTATCTCAGCATATTGTTAAAGCGCACTTGTAATTGTTATAAACTAAAAAAAAAAGAAAGACAAAATGCTGAATAAATACGTTTTGTTGAATTCCATTACACGAGTCTATGTACAAAATGTACTTAATTTTTGTGTGACTTTTTTTGTAATGTAGTGTTATTTTATTCACTATTTTGCGGTATGGTTCATTGCTTGTGTGCGCAAGAACGCACGGTATGGTTACAATGCGAAAATTTCAAACTTTTTGTCTCTGGCTGTGCAGCGAATGTTTTCCGTCCTGCTCGTATACGGCCGGCGCGAGGCGGGTGTCGCAGCCATTGTCTAGTTTGTACTGTATACCCCTCAAGACAGGACTTGGGAGCTCGCGCGCCCAGATATAGTCCATCTCATATAAGGCCAGATTCTTACAGGTCTGCGAAAGTAGCGCCACTGTTTACATCTTACTACATCTGACTACGTATCCTTCCGCCATCAGCTGGTCAGTCAAGTCGGGGCTGTATTTTTTTATCAACACGCTTTCAGTCTTAAAATATCTTAAAATTTGTTTAGCATTACAGTACAATGGCAAGGGGGATCAGCTAACATCTGTCTAAAAAAAAAGTAGGTTATAAAAGTAAAAATAGAAATTGTTGCAAATAAATAAAGATTTACTAACTCTCTTTTAATTTGTCTGAGAGAGTGAATTTGGGTTAACATTTGCAAGACGGTCTGTTGTATCTATTATCACACTTTCGACGTTATAGCTAATATGTTCGAGTTGGAAATATGTGACGTGGAATAACGTTAGAATTGCTTAAAAAACTATTCACGCGTGTCCCACTTTCTACGGAAACAAGGAGATGGGTTTCGAGAGAACAATATGTCGTATAATTTACGTAGACGAACGATTAACGGCCGAATATAAATTACTTTTACTCCAAATCGCTGTACACGAAATATATGTTACTTTTAAAATTATGCAGAGCTCGTGGAAAAATATAACTATATATATCTGTAAGCCTGGTCTTAGGTCGTCTTGGTTGAACTAAGCACGCCAATCGATATATCGATAGTTATCAATATTAACATGTAGACAACTTCTTGGAAATATCGGCATATCGGTACTTCGGTATTAAAATATTTTAGCACCATAAATTTTATTATAAGCGTAATCGATGCAATGGAAAAATATAAAGTATGTTATATTAGCGACCCCAAGTTTTCCTGCAACTAAACCGTCAAAAGAGAAGAAGGATCAACGGTGGGAACAAGACAAGGCAGCATAAATGTTACATTTTATAAGTTAATGGTAGAAAACAAATCAATCAGACATTCGTTTTGATATTTTTGGTGAATATGTCATCCATTCCCTTAAAGCAGTTGGTCAATGAAGGCCAAAAATGTGTAAGTGGTGTGCTTTTTGTGGCATTTCTGAGAACAAAATACTATTGCAAGCACTCTTGTCTGTAGCCATGTAAGTAAGCGTGGTAGCATATATATATAACAGATCAGCTATTAAGTTTAGGCCACTCTTAGATACGGGTGATGTTTATTTTAACATATCCTGCTTACTGCCATCGCGAATTTGCGACTCTGCTCTAGGAAAATTCGTACGAAGTAAGAAATGAACTTAAACTATTTCTAACGCTCACGATGTCAAATAAGCAGGGGTTTCATTTTTGTGGACAAATCGGATGTAAGATCATTGTAAGTCGGCATAAGACATACATTATAAAAAGTCAGACGAATTGGCTTTTTTGGTAGCGCAAATTTTCCACCGCTTTTGGTAACCGATTATAATGCTGAAAGAAATATTAAAATAGTGCAAGCATTTTTTGGAAACCGTTGCATACCAGAAATGCATAATTTTATAAACTAATGTGAGCGAAAGCCCACTTTACGTTTAATGACTTTTTTTAGAGAATTGTCTGTATTTAGTATTTAATTTAAATTAGGAAACACATTTTAAACTGTTTGCGGACGGATATGCTGTGGTGTATAAATCTTACTAATATTATAAATGCAAAAGTTTGTGTGTGTGTATATGTATCTTTGTTACCACTCAGCCCCATAACGGCTAAACGGATTAAAAAAAAAATAGGTATGCAGGTACTTTAGGACCTGGAATAAGACATATGATAATTTTTATCCCGGTTAATTGTACGGTTCCTGTGGAATAACAACAAAACTTAATTCTGCAACGGCTGGGAACGTGATCGAAATATTTTTTCCTCTGGTGTCACAGTTTATCAGGCCACCCAAGGACCTCTGAAATGGCTTAATGACTGCTATCAATCGATAACAACCGGGACCGAATATTTAACGTCCCCTTCGAGGCCCGGAAGCGCTCAGATGTTATGCCACTAAACTGTCACCCATCCATATGTGAGCCGCTGGGAACGTTGCTTAACTTTTGCGATCGATTAAGATCCCTCGGCCAAGCGCAAAAAGCAGTACCTAGGAACACTTATTTCTAAAGCTACAACTTGATAAAACTCACGTTTTTATTTTCATACATCGACGCTTGAAATAGGAAATGTGGTAACTACGCGATAGTTGCACAGATACATTTAAAAAACAATACCCTACTTATTGGCTATCGGGTAAAAAATATTTCCTTCCTTTTGGGTTTCCGTAATCAGTTAAAACCTAGGCCAACATAGTATAATTTTATAATTCTGTTTTCACATGAAGGAATTGTCTTTTCCCAATTTGTTTATTAATGTATCACTGTAAAACTCAATTGTACAAGGGCGAATCCGGGCCGATTTGCTAGTAGGGCATTAAGTTAGTAGTAGAATTATGGCTTGGTATCTGATCCATAAATTTATGGGTTTTTTAAAAGGAGAGCTTTAGCATTGCTCTATTAACCGCCATGTTTGAAGTTACGTAATATAAGAGTAGGCGTAAGACGAAAGTGGAAAGCCCGCGAAGCCGGAGTCGTCCATCGCCGCATGCCAGTAGGAATTCTTCAAGCGAGAGGATTACGTGACTCGCATGCTTTCTGCGCGTGTGTCTCGGCGAGCAAGCAATAATGCCATCGTCTTCCGACAGCCAAATTAATGGCACGGCGAGTTTTGAAGAATGGCAAGCAGCTCGGCCGAAACAAAGGCGTGTTGCGAGCTACGACGAGGGGGTGTGGTCTGGCCCGGCGAGGCTCGGAGAGGGCGGGAAGCCACACGCGAGCTGAGAGGGATGGAAAAGAAGGGGGAAATCTAGGTGGTCTTAGAGGGTGTGGGAAGGTATAAAATAAAACGGCACCCATTATTATGTTTTACTGTGCTCTGTATTCGCGCCGGCCTAGATTATCCACTCTCCTCTTCCCCCTTCGCATCGTTTAAACAGGGGTTTTACGATTGTCGGGGGAGAAATATAATTTGTATCGCGCGGGAAGAGAAAGTAAAAGTAATCTTCTCCTTTGTGTTTGTGCTCCGTCCTAAAAAAAAAAAAATCTGACAAGCGGCGGACTTAAGTGTTTCGCGTTGACAAATTCTTGGATGGAATTTTCTCAGCAACGTGAGGTCAAACTCAGAATTCGGCGTGTTTGAAGTAAACTACTCGTAAATGAATCCCAACATTTTCAAACTACGTAATAATAATTCAAATATTCGAGGTAACATTACACTGACGTTAATTACTTGCAATCGGATGC
This sequence comes from Clitarchus hookeri, assembly GCA_002778355.1. Classification (NCBI taxonomy): domain Eukaryota; kingdom Metazoa; phylum Arthropoda; class Insecta; order Phasmatodea; family Phasmatidae; genus Clitarchus; species Clitarchus hookeri. The sequence continues at coordinate 952,899 of NQII01000150.1, read as the reverse complement.
CTGTAAGTGACGCCAGACAAATTTTGTTATAACTTTTTAACGGCTGTTTTCCTTGCCGAATTGATGCAAATGATCATTCATAAATTAGCACCAATGTTCAATACAGTTTTTCTCCATCGGATGAAAAGCCTAGTCTTAGTTGTACAAAATGTTACCATTCGTGTTTAGTAGACTTTGTGCATGCACTCATAACACTCGATCCAATTTGTCGGTCACGCAGCACATGTTAACATGCAAGATTGCTGATTGCTTTTCACGCGATCGCCAGCAAACTGCAAAAGTTACCTCATTTAACAATTTTGTAGCCTGTGATATTTACGATAATAATCTCGAATACACTACTGTGTCGCAAAACGCCATTCGTTGATTCAGTATGGCGTCTGCACTACATTATTTTATGCACTTCTTGTAATCATGAACAACTTTTCAGGTTTTGTGAAAATGTAATCAATTTTAGAGGCAGTATACTGTTCATAGTAGTCTGCTGTCTTTTGATAAAAATAAAAGTGATAAGGATGATATATACGCAATCTTTAAATATGAGAGAAACTATATTTACCAGAACATTTTCAGAAAGTAACTATTGCAATACTTTTCAGTGCAACGTTACATATATTTTTATATTTCTTGTAACTAATAATATTTGGTTATCTACAAGTCAAACTATCTCAAAAATCGAGAGACCAGTCTCGCCTTTTTGAAGAAAATATGAACTCTAAAGGTAATTCAACTTTAGTTACTGAAACACTTTTCACTGAAAGTTTACGCAATAAGCGGACACGTGTATTCTCTGGACGATTTTTGTGATAAGAATAATTAAGTGAACTGTTATTTTGTACTTTCGTCACTAAAAAATGTAAACCAACACGAGAAATATCATACACGAACAGGAAAACAAGCAACGATTGACAAAAGTCAACTGATATGAAAAGATCACAAATATGATTCCATATAAGTAATTGAGACAACAGTAACTGACGAAAAAAAAAAATACACAGCTAATAGTCAGATACACGAACAAAAAGACGGTATGCAGGCAACTCTGGACAAATACACACACATCAAAACCAAACAGGCTTCCTGTGACGAAAACAGGTGCGAGGATTTTGATGCTGTGTTCTGCTGCCGTCCTAAATCACGCAAACACACTCAGGTACACCTATATACTTAACTGCTACGTGCAATAACTCTGCAATTACGCACGTCCAATGCTTTTAATTCATTCAAGCTTGCGCTGACTGCGAATTAGTGAAATTTGTTTCAAATAAGTAGTAGTTTCAGAAAAACAAGAAAAAAATATGGGTTTAAAATAACCTGTAGGATTTAACTCATCTGATAAAAATATTTTTCTAGTAGTCGGGAGTGCTTTGGTACCGAATTAAATTTATTGTGTGCATTTATTTAAAACAAATACCAGTAAAACACTTCTCATTTTATTAAAATTAAAATTAACATTTACTTACAATCTATTAAAAAAAAAACCCTGAAAAGTATTTTTGTTGTTTAAATAACTCAGCTGAGAAACTTTGGACGTAGAATATCCTATCAAAGATTAGCCATGTAATGGTTTATGAATGTTCTATTACTAGACTAACCTCATTACTTTTTGTCTATCTGTAACCGTAACTCAAGGGCGAAAATTCTATTTTAGCCAATTTGATAACATACAAGCTACGTAGTTGTCTACAAATAAAAAACATTATAAATAACAACATTAATTAAATGGGGTACCTAAAGGTGATTTTAAAAGTTAATTCTACAGCCAAAATATTAAGCATTTAGCAATAGAGTAAATTGTTGCAGTAAAAATACAGGATATACCTCTGTAAAGAGTGTTGTATTTTAAGGATTCGTTGCATTTATTTGAACATGCGAATATTTGTGAATGTCCAACTATTGTGATGCTCTACATTTGGGAGCTGAAAACTGATCGCAAACTGGTATGCGAGTTGTTGTGGTGAGCGTCACTGCAGTTCAAGAGAGAAAAAAAAACGTGCAGGTTATTAATAACAGAACTGGGCCATCCATCACAGCCGCCAAACCCAGAGTGGCGCTACATCCATTACATTTCTGATTGTCCGACCACGTCCAGCAGCAAATTCCTTTTTGGAATCGTATCAAACACCAAAGGTTTGACGGAAAATAAAGTCATCAAGCTTTCTAAACAAACGTGGCGCTGCCGGTGATGGTCCAATGAAACCATAGTTGTATAAACTTTATTTGATTAATCTCCGATTATTTGAACAACAACAAAACACTGGCGTTGCAAAGACACGGAGTGGAATAATTTAACATCGGAGTCTTGAGATCTGATGAGTGTCAAACGAGGTGAGTATGGAGAGCCGCCGGAATGCAAGGGCGCGGGAAACGGGAGATCCCCGAGAAAACCCGCCGACCAGAGGCATCGCCCGGCACGATCCCCACGTACTAAAATCCGGGAGTGACCCCGCCGGTAGTCGAACACGGTTCGTCTTGGCGGGAGGCGAGCGCTCTAACCGCAGTGTCACCGAGGCCCATTTTAAGTTAGGAAACTGTCCACACAAAATTGTTAAATTTACTAGAATTTGCGGATGAAATTAATTTCCGTTGTGAATAGTTATTCCAGTAATATCTCTTTGTATTTATTTTTTGTGTGCTTTATCGATGCAAACTGTGAGTGAGCTGAATCGGAGCTTTGCTCTTTAGAACCAAATATAGCAATTATAAACCTTGTTTCATTCTAGTTACACAATGCCCATACTAGCTTAATATCATCTGTTTGATTTCAAGCCATTTTGTGTAGATCTTTACCCGAAGGAAAAATGTTATAAATTTTTGGTTAGTAAACAAGTTTTTATTTCTGCTTTGCGACATGATTACGAATACAGGTTAACTATATTTTCTGCAGCTTATCTGCGCTAGACTTTGGCTGCAACCCAATTTCGGAATGTATAGGAATGCGGAAACAAACTGGTTGTTACATGAGTAACTAATTAACTTATACGTTGGCAAACATTTGCGATACGTACACGTATACGACACTTCAGGTAATCTCAATTGCTATTTACAAACATCACTCCTCTGGAGCCCCCNTTGCGATACGTACACGTATACGACACTTCAGGTAATCTCAATTGCTATTTACAAACATCACTCCTCTGGAGCCCCCCGGCTCTAACCAAATCCCCGAGGAGGGGTAGGGGGTAAGGTTTTCTTTTCTAAAGGGTTTTGCATATGGGGNGCCCCCGGCTCTAACCAAATCCCCGAGGAGGGGTAGGGGGTAAGGTTTTCTTTTCTAAAGGGTTTTGCATATGGGGAAGTGTGGTGGACGCTTCCAAAGAGTGGGAGTTTTCTCAGGGTTCTCCCAGTTTTTTCCCTAGTATCATTAAATCGTTGCTTTACCCTCATTTAATTGAATTCATTCTTAGCGCTGGCCACGACAGGCAGGACAATCAGCTAAAAATTAGCGCCTCTATTATGTCGTTTACCCAGCCTGTAAGCAAAAACAACGTACGGGGTTACATTTACATATACACATAACAATGCATGTTTAACTGTGTTATACGCGGATACAGACTGACGCAAAATGGTGTCAGCATCTTCGCTACGTGCTCGAATAACAATTTTGCGTGGAAAAATTTACACAGACCCCAGTAGCTAGCTGTCGTCCACTTTTTTGTAGGTCGGTTTCGCGTTGGATGACACGCGTGAGCAATTTAGAATGAGAGCGAAAATAAATTGTCCCGCCATTTGAGAAGGTCGTGCTCTTATCCGGTTTTCTTAGCCAAAAACAGTAGGGCAGCTGAGATCAACATGCAAATTTGCGAAGTTTATTGGCTAAATGTCACGAGCGACAGTGAGGTTAGGCAGTGCTCTTGTTTGTTTCGAGAAGCGCGAACGAATGTTCATGACGAAGAACGTAGCGGTCGACTCACTGCAGTGACAAACATTTTGGTGTAGAAAGTGAACAGTAAAATTCATTAAAAAATTGCTTTCCTCGCAATGGTTTACAGTTGATGAACTGAAGAGCAGTGAGAATCAGTGGTTCGGGACACATGCGGCAGACTTATTTGACACTGGCATACGGAAACTGGTGACACGCTGCCAGAAGTGTACGGAAGTTAAGAGAGACGATCTATAAAAAATGAAGTTAATATGTACATCTATTTTGGTTATAATAAATTATANTGTACGGAAGTTAAGAGAGACGATCTATAAAAAATGAAGTTAATATGTACATCTATTTTGGTTATAATAAATTATATTTACTATATATAGTTATCCGCTAATTTCTAAATGAACATTCTTATCTTTGAAAAAGAGCCACGTATGTATGTAGCCTGGTATATTGTAAAATTTCCATGTTATGTAGATGTTAAACATTTCTGTTACAGTTGAGGAAGTCTACTGAAAAGTTTTTACAGCGTGCGTATGAAGTAAGAAAAAAAGCTAAATTTTCCAACTTACCGGATACTGACATCTGAGGAGCATAAAAAACGGTTTCATGATACGTAGTACAATGTCTCGTAAGAGGGACTTCATACATGATTTTAAAAAGTTTTTACGGGAAATTCTGTGTTCCCAAAAGTCACGAACGAAAGTCTACTACGAAAGTAAATTTATCAATCACACGATATGAGTCGCGGTGGCATAGCGACTAAAGGGTTCGAAGGAATTCCACAAGTATTCGGTCTAAAGAAACTAATTTAGAACGATTTGTGCTACGCGTAACTGATGAGGTTTCCTGGCGAGATAAAAAAAAACGGAGGCAGACAAATTTCAGTAACCGTTCAAACCGACAAGACAGTTATAAAATAAACATTAAAACACTCCACTGAAATCTGCACCCAACGTTAAAAAGATGCTAGGGGCATAACCTAATGCTAAACTCANTGTACGGAAGTTAAGAGAGACGATCTATAAAAAATGAAGTTAATATGTACATCTATTTTGGTTATAATAAATTATACTTACTATATATAGTTATCCGCTAATTTCTAAATGAACATTATTATCTTTGAAAAAGAGCCACGTATGTATGTAGCCTGGTATATTGTAAAATTTCCATGTTATGTAGATGTTAAACACTTCTGTTACAGTTGAGGAAGTCTACTGAAAAGTTTTTACAGCCTGCGTATGAAGTAAGAAAAAACCTAAATTTTCCAACTTACCGGATACTGACATCTGAGGAGCATCAAAAACGGTTTCATGATACGTAGTACAATGTCTTGTAAGAGGGACTTCATACATGATTTTAAAAAGTTTTTACGGGAAATTCTGTGTTCCCAAAAGTCACGAACGAAAGTCTACTACGAAAGTAAATTTATCAATCACACGATAAGAGTCGCGGTGGCATAGCGACTAAAGGGTTCGAAGGAATTCCACAAGTATTCGGTCTAAAGAAACTAATTTAGAACGATTTGTGCTACGCGTAACTGATGAGGTTTCCTGGCGAGATAAAAAAAAACGGAGGCAGACAAATTTCAGTAACCGTTCAAACCGACAAGACAGTTATAAAATCAACATTAAAACACTCCACTGAAATCTGCACCCAACGTTAAAAAGATGCTAGGGGCATAACCTAATGCTAAACTCATTAAAAAATACCCAAAGACTATTTGCGGAGGCCAAAATAGAAAAATCCAAGGAACGACTATGCCTTTCTGTTGAGCTTTCTCTTACGCTGTAATGTGTACCGTTTAGTGCGGAGCGAGACATTGTGTTAAAGAAACATGCAGGGGAAAGGATTTCTCCAGGTAAAGAGTATTTCCCACCATTAAGTGTTACCAAATTATCCTAGAAATATTTCCGTTAGCGACAATCAGCAAGAAGCTGCTGAAGAGACGACGGTGACTACTGCTCGCCGCCCACCAAGGCCAACCGGGTTCAATCCCCGGTCGGGTCACTCCCGGTTTTTCTCAAGTGGGAATCGTGCCAGACGATGTCGCTGGACGGCGAGTTTCCTCGGGGATCTCCCGTTTCCCCCGCCCTTGCATTCCGGTGCTGCTCCATTATCACCCCCTTTCTCCTTCATTGGCTCTCAAGACCTCGTTGTAAGAGCCACCTAGATCTCTCAAATCAAGTAGCTGCTGGTTGCGATGAAATTTGTCCCGTTTTCTCTAGTTTTTCTTTTTTCCGTCCGCACCGCGAGAGAAAAAAGCGTAAAACAATCGCGCATTTGTTTCAAGAACAGGAAAAGGGAAGAAAGGAGGCGGTGACACTGACGAATTGACTCGTTGGCGGGCGAGGAGTTCAAACAAGATGGCATTCCGCAGGCACGAAAAGGCTCGAGAGACAAACAAAACAGAAATGAGACAGGTATAACTGCATTTATAAACCCATCGGGACTAGATAAAAATATCTGGTATAGTCTGTTAGCGGTTTCTTCGCACTTTTCAAATAAAACCTTTGCAAAATCACCCCAAGCATGACGTGTTTTGTTGTGTGTTAAATATGCCGTGTATCACAAGCGTCCTACACTTATTCTAATATAAAAGTACCGTATTTTTGTTAAACTAATCATTTACTTATATTTTTGTATAATTTATTATTTATTTAGATAACAGTGGCGACAAAATAGTTGGGTTGGTAATGCCTAGTAAGAAACATTTATTATGCAAAGTATTATTACACTGAGTGTGCAAGAGTGCTGTGCATTGTCCCTTTAGTGTAATTTTCCAGACTAGGATAAAGTTTGTATACATGGGGCGGAGGAATATCCTGAAAGTATAACTTTAAAGCGAAGTCGTGCAGAAAACATGGAGCCAAATTTTGTCTCTCCCCGACATGTCCAACATTGGTGGGAAAAGAAAACCTGAATATTTAAAATATTTTAATTGTATCTGTGTATGCTATGGATTACTGCTAACAGCGATATGGGTCACATGTTCTTATATGCAAAACAGTGTTTCGTAACTTGCTTATAACTTATTTTGTTCTGAATCTCTTATTCGGTGCGCTTGTGCTGTTTTTTTTAATAAGTATCAAAAAAATATGTTTCGTAGTGTACTGTGCTGGTGGATGCACGCCACAATTGTGTGTTATAATGGACACCTGTGTGCACGCATCAAGCGCTGCGAACGGCATAGCGTGCGCCCTGGGTCGGCATGAGGTTATAGCACATACTATCTTGGCGGGCGATACTCTTTGCCTGGCAGACTATGACATCACAGGGAGCGCTGACGCGGAGTCGTGACCGAGCTGTCATTTGTCGTGAGTGGAGTCTTGAGCTAGCCCCGCCTTTTTCCATCACTGCCGAAGCTCAGAGCGGGGGTAGTCCAGACCCCGTGAGGGGCCCTTAATACCCAAACGGGGTTTTAATATAGCCTACAGGGAGATTAGGAAGGAACAGCATTAGCCCCTTCCCAACTCCCTGCACAATCCCAATCTGCAGTTGCGAAGGTTGCCCTCCGCAACTAACATTTATGGGCCAACTGAGTTTCCCCAGTTAGCCCAGGTGTCCCAGAAATATTCCCCTCCCCTCCCCCTGCTCTAACAGGAAGAGGGGAGGGAGGCAGCACTGCCTAGTTAGTGACTCTACTTTAGTTTTGTTGTAAAATAAAAATGGGAATTTTGAAAAGTTGCAGGTTTTTTTTACGAGCTAGCCATAGTGCGGCGCGCGCGCGCGCGCGCGCGCGCGTGTGCGTGTGTGTGTGTGTGTGTCTGTCTGTGTGTCTGTGTGTCAGACAGGCAGTACGAGCGTTTGACAGCCACTGATACAGGCAGCGACGATGACTGGGTTTGTAGTCGTACGAACTGATGGGAAGTGTGCGGTGTGAAGCCGCCAGGTCAACTTGTTTCTTACAGTATGGATAAACTCGGGTGTGCAAAGGTGGACGAGTGGTGATGTCACGATGTACGAGTACGTGATTTTGGTTTAGAAGACCAGATATAACGTGGGCTGTCATATGACTGTGGGCTTCTAAGATCGTCGTCCAGTGAACGAGATTTGCGCCCCGATACCATCACGCTTATGCTTATGTGTAGACTCGTTGCGGGATTTGGCAGGGTAAAATATGTAACGAATTATCTTGGTGAGAAATATACTGCATGGGGAACGACGTCTGTGGCGAACTGAAATGGGCAACGTCACTGTCAACTGCTGTGACTCGTCGGATTGCGCCGTCCGATGAGGTTCGTGAACACCTTTGAGGCATAGATGTTTTTCCACAAAGGACTGCGTAATAATAAACTAGGTAACATCCAGCTGGTTCGTTAGGTACGCACGGAGTGTGCGGGTGTGTTTGAATTCGTATTTGGGACGAGCACACAAGCCAGATGACTGAGTGAATTAACAGTAGGTGCTGCATAATCGTGGTTGCTATGCAATGCGCGCACTTGATGTTAATGTTTGAACTGCGGCTGCGAGTTAGTAGAGGAAACGGTTGTGTTCTAGGATTTGGAAATGCAAGTAATAGCACATTCATTTTTAATGAAACTTATGGATGAAGGGAAGATCCACTTTTGTTGGTTTAGTGGACAGGAATAATTTTCTACGCTAGTCAAATGGTTTTTTGTGGTAATGCTACATTTTAGAGTAACTGTAATTTTAACTGTTGTGGCATTTATCAAGATTTTTGAGTGGTTTTCGTATTAATCATTGTGAGAGTTCAATATAAATTTTGTGTTGTATATACATATTTCAGATCGTTGCTGATAACTGTCCAAATATGTACGAGCTGCAGAGAAGCAGCATATTTGAATTTGATTTTGTTAAACGTTCTTCGAATGTGAAATTAAAAGAAAATATGACCCAGGATTGTTGTTGGTCAGGTATTGTAACCCAGTATTATTAGTGTTGAATTATATGGTACCACCGACGAAGTCATTCCAGTTAAGGTCACTCTATATTTATAGACTTTTATGCAAAGCAAGTAAATAATATATTGAGAGCATTATCTATGATAATACTGTACTCTTTGTTTTTGGTGAGTAGTGAGTGTGTACTTTATTGTAGTCCTACAGTGATGTACCGCTGAAACTATAAGTAGTAAACGGCTTGTACAGTTTCTAGGCGAGTTTTACTGGACCCTGAGCTTTTATACAGTAAAGTGACATTCTTTAAAAATAATAATAAACTAACTGATCTGCAACACAATAGAGATGATTCAGTAGTTCTTTGCTTTTATGGATATACATTATTGCTTGTTTTAACGTTTTTTTTATCTAGTTATCCCTGTAGTACTCAACTCACAATAACTTTATTTACATAAACAGTTACTTCTTTATGGTTTTAGAAATAATATAAAATAAAATAAGACATATTTATATTATGTTAAAGGTGCATGAACTTCTACTTAAAACATTTTTTTCGAATTAAACATTATGTATTGTTTGATCTTAATTTTTATAAACGCCATTATTTTTCATTTTTGAGCAGAAATGTTATTAACGACGTATCTTGACCGACGATTAATTTATTTGACTCTTATTTGGATTTTACCTAGCGTGATTTTTTTCTCCTCAGTATTTACTGCAGTGATCGTTCTAAACTTTGCTAAATTTTTCCCTTCAATGAATCGAAAGTTTCACCCCTGCGAAACTACAGTTTTAAATGTCATATGTTACTTTTGATCAGGATGATATATAATCTAGGTAGGTGGGATTCAGGAACAAGGTTGGAAATCTGCTACACTAAGGAGATTGAACGACTGTTCATTGCGGAGTGAGCACTTTTGACATGAACCTTTGAAAAGTGTCATGGCCCTTAGCTGGCCCACTAACTGGCATGCGCCCAGTGAATTTTATAACCACGGAGATAAAGTAGTTCCATGTCTTAACACTGAATTAAAAGTATGTTAATATTTTGTGAATACTGACATGATTTCTTTTGTTTTGTGTTTTCTTAATTCGCAATAGTGTAACAATAAGCAAATTTGTGAAATGTTTATTTTTCAATTAATTTTGCAGTTCAACTTGACCAACGCACGAATGTGCATACAAGTAGATCTTAAACAGGGCTTTCAGAAGTGCTCAGTTTACCGTGAAAAACCTATGTTAAACATTACAAGTGGTTCACTTTGATACATGGCTAGGAACCAGTTAAAGCGGTAGGAAGAGAAGGTGCAAAATATTATGTAATGATTTAAATGGCAGAGAACTAAAGTACGTTTGAAAGAAATAATTACTTAAGGCAGCTTACGACGAATGTGGCATAAAAATTAATTAATAAATGGAAAAATAAATATTTAACTGTAAATAAAACAGAATCCCTGATTTATTATACACTTAGCGGATACCCAAACGGAGTACGGAATATATTTACGATGTCTTGAAACTCCACGTATCATACTCAGAGAGTGAAAACCAGCATTGAAATGGCTATAAAAGTGTTCGACATAAAAAAAATTAATTTTTATCAGTTTATATCAGAAAACAATGCGGCAAAAGATTATTGATATGTTGTGTAGAGAGTTACTTTATATGGGCGAAAAATTTTGTCTCTAGAGATAGGAGCTAATAAAATAATAGAGGATTTTGAGTTATGGCTCTGTAAAATGCCGAAGGAATACTTGTGTGGGAAAAATGAGGAATGAAGAAATACTAGAGGACCTTTTGGAGGGCAGGAAGAGCATATTAAAGACTATTGATAGCAGACATAAAAGTTTGATGGGCCACTGGTTGAGGATAAATTGTTTTATAACAGAAGCAATTGAAGAAAGGGCGGAAAGTTAGGAGATAAAAGACGAAGCATTCAAATGATGGATGACGTTTGGTTGGGTGGATGCTTCAAGATGAAGAGGACAGCTGGAGAGATACAGATAAATGAGAGATACTGCCCTATGATATTCGATTTAAGTAGTTGATTAAATGAGACCGCGAACATTTTTTTTATATAACTAGGAATGTACGTAATAATGACAAACACATAAAAAAAAGTTTGCAATATACATACAGAATGCAAAATAGTATGAATATACACAAAATAAAACATATCAGTAAGAAGTTAATAAGGGTACCGATACAAAACGTAAAATTCAGTGTTTCAAACAAAAAAAAACATTTTTCCAAAATCACAGACAATTAAACAATACAGAACAAAAATAACGGAATGGTGTGTTTGACTAGGGAGGGTTTCTTTCTTTCCACTGCAGCTTAGTACCGCGTATGGCCTCCATGTGCATTGTACATGACCCTAACACGCCGTGGCATGCTTGTAATCGATATGTTGTCATCTTCCGGAAGAAGGTCACATTCCATCTGGGCAGCTCTTGTGAGATATGGAAGTGTTTCTGGAGGCTGTGGACGATTATAAATTGCTATTTTCAGCTTTCACCTGGCATGTTCAATGCATTAGTGCGCTATCTGTTGATCACAAGATAACCACATAACTCCTACCTCCCAACTGCCTTATCTCACAATATTCTAAACTTTTTGTGAGGTGTATATTATGTAAAAAATTTTTAAGGAAATGCCTTGTAAAATTGTGATTCATAAATTTCTAATAATAAATTATTTTAATGTCTATATTTCAATATAACACAAATGCGCCTGATTTAAGCCCACTTTATCCCCCATATGTAAATGAGTAGATGACCAAAATCGAACACTGGTCTTCTCTACCCTTTTCACTAGGGAGGTAATCTGTTCACTGCAATCCCGATAAAATAATAATATATAATTATGTCCAGTGGACTATTGAAACACTAAGAAATTTTTGACAAATTCGCCTCACTACTGTATGAGCGTAATGAGAATGCAGGAATGGTAAAGCTTTTCCTATACATACACTGTAACATCCAACATTTATTCAGAAAGGAGTGGAGACTCTGTGCAGCTCTTAATATCGAGAGCCAATGAAGATATTGGTTGCAAGGACGGGGGAAACGGGATAACCCCAAGAAAACCCACCGACCAGTTGCATTTTCGGTTCGCCTAGGTGGGAAGCGATTAGTCTGACCACTACTCCACCATAGGTCCCATTAGTTTAGAAGAGTCAAATGTGAATAGATATATATCTATATTTGCTTCCTGATGAATAGTAATTTTTTACATACTGTATTAAGTGTGTAGGTTAAAAACTCCAACTTAAAATTGAGGAAATTTACAAGAATAATTTGTTTATTGTACATGACTGCAAAGGGCGTGAGACGTTACCAAAATGCAGCCGCTCAAAGTTGTCAAATCGATATATAAGGGTTTCAGTAATATGTTGTTAAGAGCCTGATAACAAATGTGGTGAAGTAAAGAAATTTCGTAAAAAAAAAATGATTTATCATATTCACTACTTGCTATAATATTAATTTTTCAAAAATTTTAAAACGTTAAAATTTTCTTTATTTTCGTAAGCATTCAAAATAATTTTCTCGTATAAGCTTCCCAAATTTGCGTTACTTTTGTAAGATAAATGTAACCATAGGTGTGAGAATATTTCATTGTTTTTCTCGTGGTGGTCATATACCATGTTTAAAGTATATGCTGCCCGTTGTCGTCTCTTACAAATTCCTTGAGATTAATAACTTACGCAGCTTTGAGATGCACATATTTAGGGCGTAATTATTAGCTGGACGCAAACGCATGGCCCTGCCAAAATATTTTCTGATAAATGTTGGGGAAAATGTTATCTTATCTCAATCTATAGTAGTTTTTCTAAATTTATTTCGGAATATATTGTTACAAGACGCCGGAGGGGCTTATCCGAGTTCGTAAGGGATACAAGTCTTAATAAAAATAAAATATCTAAATTTGATTTTAATATATTAACACAACTATTATTTGCAGCATTAATCTATCCATATCCACTATTATCTTTTCCTTCTTCAATGAACGCAGTATTTAATGTATATATCAACTCTAATTAAAGTACTTCTCTATGTCTATGTTTTGGCAATAGTCAATTAACTCACACTCATCATTAACATATGTTAAGTCTCTGTTGCCGTCAATTGAAATGACTTTCACTCACGCATCCAGTCCGGTAGTCAAGCCTTCCATTCGCACCCTTCACTGCACCGATGCTCAGAGTCGCAGATTTTCTTCCCGCTCTGGTCACTCGGCGCCACTCGTTGCTCCTATGGCTCGTCGTCTATCGTTTAAGGCCGCACAATCGCCCAATCTCCCGACGCTCATAAAACTCTCGTTTCGGAGGCCTGATGTGCTTTCATAGTACCAGCAGCCAAGATCTGGAATGTTCTCTGCACCCCGAGTCACACTGAGCAAGGCAAGGACGATCGAAACCAGAACATTCTTAAGATAAACGCGGAAGTTCAATCAGCTGAAGGTCAGGAGCGCGCGGGCCACAAAAGATTTATCGCGGTGCCACGCGCGGTTGGCAAGCGTGTGCAAGCTGGTCTTTGTTTTCGCCGCCCACTCTTGGGTTACATGAGTGACCTTCACACGTTTGCACACTCGCAAGCGATGCGAAGCTGCGAGCGCGTTGCAATATGCAGGGTAAACATTCGTTGAAAACCAGAGGACTCTGTGCAACATTTCGGTTTCCCGCGATGTGTTTGGGAAAGGGAATACGGGATCAGTAGATCTCAATCATACTCCCGGTTCTACGTATGCTCTTATTGTAGAACCGAACACACTGTCTTTTCGCTTCAAGAGGCTTCCCAGTTGTCCTAGCTAGGCTGGCTCAATACCGTACCTCCCCCAACCCCCTTAAAAAAACTAGTGGCGCCGTGAATCGAACACAGGCGAACCGGGTCTAGTCCGTTCACGATTACTTCCAACTTTCCTGAAGCCCTGCTGAAGTTCTACTTCCAGGACATTCCTCTGCCTCATTAAAAGAAAGCTTGACCAAGTTTAGAAAATTACACCAAAGGGACCGCGCCCCACATTCGTGCGCAATCAGTGTAATAATATTTCGCATAAGAACTTTTTCCTACTAGGCATTACCTACACACGTATTTTCTCCCTGTTTTAATTATATTAATTGTAAACAATATATAAGTTATAGATAAATACAAGTTGAATTTAAATTTAATAAAAAATAAGGTATTTTTATGTTAACACAAGTATAAAACGCCTGTGATACATGACGTATTTAGGAAACAACCGAACACGTCATAGATGGGGTGATTTTTCAAATGTTCTATTCAAAAAGTGTGAAGAAACCGCGAATATACTATATTAGTCAGCTAGGCTCACGCAATGATTTAAAATAAATTGAGTTGATTGTAACTAATTTTTACTGCCCGAACATTCGCGCGGATTGGAGAGACAGAAGGAACGGTAAAAAACTAATTTGGCACGTATGCTTTACCAGACGCTCAAAAACCTACGAATGCGTATCACTATAAGTCAATGCCCAGGCAACTGCACCGTGAAGGGTGATTCAATGTGCAACCGGAATTCCGTTAACGTGCTGACAATTAGTGTCCGATGTACACTCAAGGCTTGCGCCCATTTTGTCTATCAAATAACAGTTATTCTGTAAAAACTGTGTTTATATTCTAAAACATTTTTGTATTTCTACGTGGCGTCTAGGAAATTTTCATGCCTGAAAAGTAGTTTCAGTTTTGTATAATTCCTTTTTCTAATGCGTTTTTTTAAAAGTGAAGATAGCTACAACAGGGTTTTTCTACAAACTTAATTTTTAGATACGAAGACTCCGGCATAAGTAGTTTAATGACTCGCATCATAATTTCTTTTACTTTATGTAACATCATAAAATTACTCGTGTAGTATCCTATGGAAAGAATGAGTGGCAGTTCAGTAGCTTGCAAATAGAGGCAGTGTTGAGGCACATCATGCGCGTGTCTTGCACACCCTCAGCGCTTCCGCACTTCTAAACCTCGACGTAAAATACGCCCTTGGTGTTAGCACCTTTAAGGGGCCTCGCTAATGATCATAGGGGTCTCATTGTACGTAGTTATGTATTATAATTTTTTTTTTAATTACGGAAAATTTTAATGTAAATTTTTTTTCAGGACAGAAATTAAAGTCGATATTTTGTTGCCAATTCATAAATTTAGTTATTGTAGCATAAATGTGGTTGCCGGTAATAGTCAAGTTCAGCTAAAGTCGCTGTAAGTAACCCTCTGTTTACAATATTCATTATTCTGTACACATATAGTAATAAGTTAGAACATTTGACTTTTAAAGTTTTCGATTAGTCCTGGCACCTACTTTCAAAATTAAGGCCATTTTAAAATTTAGGGTTTTATGTCATTTCTCCGAAAACATTCAACCATTGTTTTTGGTCCGCCATTTTGAAAGATAGCGCCACATGAAAAAATTAGGCTTTTAAATTATATCTTGAAAACTACTCAACCAATTTTCGCCAAATTTGGCACTTATGTAATACTGTAATAGTCCCGGTAAATGTAAGTAATTGAACATTACTAGGTATTTATTTTCAAAATGGCGGTCATATGAAAATTTTAGCTTAGAATATTGTATCTATAAATCTTCAAAAGAAATTTCAAATTAAATCTGTAAGCTGATAGTATAAATTGTATCCACCAACATTGTCTATGCAGCCTTATTACTTCGTAGTTTTGTAAGGTCGCCTCACATGAAATAATACAATTATTATGTCGTATAATAAGAAAAATCAACGGATTTATTTCAGATTTGGCGAAGAAGTTGTACTGTTGTAGGCTACATTAATTTATATGTTTAAAGTATGTAGGTCTCTTATTTTCTGAATGGCGCGTATACAAACATCTCATCTAAGTGTAGTATATCTACGAAACTGTGCATTAGATTTGCATTTAACTTTGTATATTTTACCTATGACAAATTGAATGTGCTAATATATAAACGTTTTGCCCTCCGTTTATAAAGATCGTCACATCATCAATGTGGGTTCTATGCCATATCTCGAGAACCAATAAACTGATTCATACAAAAATTTCACAAAGTATTGATACAATTTGGTATATAAATGAACATGTATTATGTGCGGCAGGCATATTTTAATGAGGTTTATATAAATAATTAAGATTAAATTGTTATAATAAAATGCAACCAAATTTTGTACGCAAACAGTATTATTAATTAGAAGCATCATTTATGCATAAATATATCTTCTTTTGCCGAATTGTTTAGCAAAATAGTGTCAAGTTAGTAAATGGAACGTTTTGGTCCATATTTCCGGGACAATTAAACTAATTATCACCTAATTTGGCACATCTACAGAAGATCATTAAAGTTACATGATTTAAATTCGAAATAGTGGCCATTTAAATATTTATGTATGTTTGACATATATATTTAACAATTTAACCAAATTCAATCAAACATTTATACTGATAGTATGTATTGAAAATATCCTATACAGAAACTCTTTTTAGGAAGTTTTTATGAGATATCCCTGTTTAAAAAAAGTAAAGTTTTCATGACATATCTCGGAGACCAATCAACCAATTTCCAGCAAATTTATCACACAAATGGCGTCATGGTGGGTCGTGTGTTTTAGTGGCTCAGGCACTTATTTTAAAAATGATGGCCGCGTTAATATTTCGGTTTAGTGAACCCTATCAATAAAAACATTAGACTGATTACATCCGAAGTTCATGCTCTGAATCCTACCCATGTGGTGCAGTTGATTGCTTGCTAGCTTAATTTTATGAGTTTTTCTGAATTCGAATCCTAGGCAATTCACTCGTGTTATTTTTATTGTCTTGATTATGTTTCACATGTTTCTAGTTTCATCTCTAATGATATTGCTGTCAATGAGACGTCAACGCCTGCCTACTCTCTAAGCTTTTAAGAGGTTCATTAAAATCTATTTGCACCCATGCAGAGTAAAGTAGGCTCAATAGTGATCAGCTAGTTCGTGTTATTCATATCCATTATAAATGAAATATTATAATTTATAGATGAAATACAAGTCATAGTTCAATTTAACTGAAAATAAGGTACTTTTATGTTAGCATAAGTATAAAACGCTTGTGACACGCGACTTATTTCGGAAACAATAAGGCACTATACAGACTGGGTATAATCGCCCGCCATTTTGGGTCATGCGCGTGGAAGTAGGCGGCTAGGGGAAAGTTGAAAACAATTCTATATTATCCTTTCCTTGGCTTGTATTACACGTAACGCTAGTAAATGCACGTATGGGGTAGCTTCCTAGTTTGCGTTTTATGGTTTTTGTTGATGGGTTGTTGTGCATCAAATTGTGCAAACAGCACAGCTAAGGGCTGTTTAGATTTCCTGTTGATGAAAAAAGAAGTGCTATTTGGATGCAAAATTGCAGACGGGACAAATGGAAGCAGACTTCTAATTCAAGGCTTTGTGAGGTGAGTTACCTTGGTTTTATAATAGTCTCGGATATAAAATGCCGTTATTATTTTGTGAAATTTTTTTTTAGAAACCTTATTGTAAAAGTCAAAACGATTTTCATTTTAAATGAATTATACTTTATTTAAGGTCATTAATTGCATGTAGGTGAAGTGGTACAAGTGTTTAATTGCCTGCATTATAAGCGAAAGGTGACTGGTTCGTTCCTTTGAGGAGGCATTTATTATAATTTAAGATTCGTTTTTGATTATTGTTTCATGAGAGCATAAAAAATAACAAGAATTGTATGTAAAAGTTCTGTATTGTGATTATATTAGGTATTTTTTAATGTGACACACTGCTGCACTATTTGTAAAAGTAAAAGGAAGTATGAATATCGTCGTAATTATAGTTTCTCTGTAAATGTGGTTACCGTTTTTCTAAAACATTCGGAATAAATTATGTTTTTTATAATATCTAGAGATTTTTTGTGCAGCTGGTGTAATTATAATGTCAGCATTACGTTTTGTCAGAAAATGTAGGCCTACTGATCAACAATAGAAGAGTGCCATAATTTTAGCAGCACGATTCCCTGTACTGAAAGAGAATTAATTTCCTTCTTAAATAAAATTAAGATTGAGCTAAGCAAGATGATAGGGATAATAGCACCATATACCTTTATTCAGTGTCTAATGTTTTTTGTTATTGAAAGGGTCTCACTTAGCGGTAATTATTAAAACATAGAATCAAAAACCGATTTCCAAATGCATAATATATGTAGATGGGGCTTGTTTTATTAAGGAAATATTTGAATATTGGAAGACAATAAAATTCAGTAATGCTTAATGCAGCGTGTCGTTACATAAAAAGTGACATACTCTTTACCAAAAATACTATCTAGAACATACAAAATTAATTAATATGCAAAAATAATTGTCTTACAACTCACCAATATATTCTTTGTGTTTCTTAAATTTAGACAAGTGCGTAAAAGTTAATACTTTTGAACATAAATGTCAAAACGTAGGTATAACAAAAATTAAATTCGTAAAAATTTTTTATTTTGTTTTGTTATTTTACAATTATGAGTAACATAATTTTGGACGCTGGTGTGCGCAAGTATACTTATAGATGTAAATCGACATACATTATTTGTCCTTACATAGACATTTAAAATTCAGTTTTACATAAAAATTAACTTTGTTTTTGGTACACTTTGAAGAAAACCAGTGGGAGCTTAACAGAGCAGATGGTTAGAATAAATGAAACAAAATGCTATTCCTATCATTTTCAAAGTTCCAAATCCTCCCACAAGAATGCCATGTGAAAAAAGTCGAAGTATAAGGTAGGCATACTATACATGAAAAAAATATACAACAGTAATTTAATCGCAGATATTGTTTCATACTTTCCCGTGCAAGAACCAAATATTTACATCATTTGCTTAATAAATTCAATCCTCAACTTAACTATTTGAAAGTTTTAAAAAATAAGGTAGACGTTTTAGAGCCGTGATATACAAATAAGTTTATTTTCGCGATAAATGACATACTTCTTATTTCATGTAACCACCGCTCTGTAACAAAGTTATCTGCATACTTATGTATTATACTATAAACTGTGGGTTCCAATTCCCATTATAAGGAATGAATGTTTACGCTAGTTTTCATAGTTAACTGACCACCCTTTAAATAGTAAAGAGACCGGGAAACGCAAATATATAACATAAATAAATATTTCCCGCAGGTTTCACAAAGTCGCGATAAACATTCAGAACGAAATTATATTCCGAATCCACTTCGTGTTGGTGAAGATTGCACATCTGACGAATAACCATCCGTTGCAGAAAGAAATAGGTTCATCTAAATAAATAAAATATATATATATAAAAAAAACACGTTAATTACAAAATTCCTTAATAATGAATAAATTGCTGCTTTTGAACGCATACATTCATCATGTAGCAGCGAATCTATTATTTAAGGCTTGAAACTTAGGTTCAGTTAAGGCATTCATGGCTCTAATTACTTACGCAGCAAAACATTATCCAACGCCTTCCTACAGCACACTCACTAGAAGATTAAGACACACAGAAATGTCATTTGGTGTGTTTTTAATACTTCGCGAGCCATTAAAATGTAAGATTAAAGCTCTAGATCCGCCAGACAGAATATGCATTCTCTCCATTGATGAAATGAAAAAAGTCGGGCCATTGATTTTGTCAAACACAAACATTCGTTTTGTGGCAACATCACTCTCGGTGATTCGAAGTCAGTTGGGAATCACCTTACTGCGGTCCTCATGAAAGGAGCTCCAAAAAGAGCTCACTGAAATATGCATACAGTTTGCAGTTAGGTGTGGACTGCATGTTATAGCTCTGTCATCTGATATGGGAACTAATAACAGAGCAACGTGGAGCCTCTTTATGCATAGAGGTGACACGAAATGAAAACTAAAGAGTTTTAATATTTAAAGGTATCAATAATGGCATTTAAGTTGTTCCAGATGTTTGACATTTACTAGAGAACCTTAAAAGTGCAGTTATAAATGCTGGCATTACTCTCCCGCTGTCACTAGTAGAAAATGAAGAACTTCCGAGTAATTTCGTATCCGGTAAATATATTCCACAACTTTGGCACTCAGAAATCAGTAAAAGTCAGGAGTTAAGGTGACTTCGCCATTTACAGAGAGGCGACATAGAACCAAGTCATTTTAGTAAAATAGATGTTGGATCATCCGTTCGTTTTATTTTTTCACTGAAGACAGCAGCATAACTGGAAATGGCTGTGAAGCTAAAAATGTTGCGCCCTGAAGCGTTAACAACAGCACATATATGTAGGCTCGTATGCCGGTGGTTTTCCATATGCTCTTCCAAAATATCCAAAGCAGGCATTACCAGAAAAAACAAAGTTGCAAGATTCCAATTTCTCATGAGATTTTTGGAGATTTCCTAGAACATTGAGACTGGAAAGGGCTGGAAACCTCTAAATATAGATACGATAATGTCTACACTGTCGTTGTGTGCAATATCTGAGCAACTCCTTAGTAAAGACTACAAGTTCGTTCTCCCGGACAGATTTGCTCAAGACTTATTAAAGAATATCTTTTCCCAAATCAGGAGAAAAGCAGGTTGTCCGTCTGCATTATAATGCACAAAAGCTCTAAAACTCATAACTGTATACCAGTTCATTTCTTATGTGAAAAGGTCTTCCTACTCTTGTGACAGTGATATATTTAAAATTGACAGTGTACCAAACAGGGAATGTAACATCACTCTAAACCGATAAGTTGCTCGATTACTGCCAAAATAGTTTCTACTTTAAGCGATGTTACAACGGATGTTTCAACAAACAAAATCATGTATTTCACTACCTGTAATTCCAGTTAGTATTGATGCACCTTCTACCAGCCACGTTTCCACTTTCAGTTTCACATACTGTTTCTGAAGGCAAAATACACAGAATTCAGTTTTCAGTTCACCGTGTCTGAAGACACGAAGTCACTTACTTCATATGACCGAAACAACTTGTTTAATATAGGTGGTAGTGTGACAAACGCAGTGTTAAAATAATATTTTCGATAACTGTAAGAATTTTTTTTAACTAAGGTGATACTGACATGCATTGTAGACATTTGAAGATTAAGCGGCTTAAGGAAACCCAACCATGCAGTGACTGAACTTATTTGTATATGTGAAGTGTTATACGGGAAAAACAGACAAAAGTTATTATTGCATAATGATGCCAAGTATCTGATTCCGAAAATTGTACATATGAAGTACCCACATCTGTTCCGGCGTGTTGTAATTTGAAAGAAGAAAATTGTCAAACGCTTTTTCACAGTGAGGTTCTATGCTGTAGTAGACTTAAACAAAAATTAACAAAAAAAAAAAAAAAAAAGGATGCAAAATGTATGGCACTGCATCAGTGAAAAAGAGAAAAATCTAAACCATAAATTCAACTTTCCAATGTGAATTCATTTTATTTCTGCAAAATATTTTATTAGTTAGGTTTTGTAGTGTATTTGACTTAATTTAAAGAGTGCAGATAGCACTGTAATATATATATATATATATATATATATATATATATATATATNTATATATATATATAAGAGAGAGAGAAAAGTAAATTAAAATTTTTAAATAAATCAATGTTTTTTCAGCTCTGTTGTAATTTAAAATAAAAATTGTTTATCACCATTTTTAACAGTAAGGCTTTAATTGTAGACGACTCAAATAGAAATGAAAAAATCATAATGTTTTTTATTTCGATTTGACGTGATACGCTACTATTGACTGTTCACAGTAAAGTGAGCACTTTTGAGGCCCTGTTACTTTTTCCTATCAGCCAGTTTTATTTTTCCACCATTTTTAAAAATAAATATTGCTATGTAAGTAATAAACGCAGTGTATGTATTTCACTGGACTCGAAGATTAACGTCTAAAACTACAATAAATTATATTTATTGACTTTTATTCCAAATTAGAGTGCTTCAAAATGTGCTCACTTTACGGTGAATAGCCTATAAACACTCTTACAGTTATATATTCTGTTGTACAAAAACCAACAACACTGTAAAGGAGAAATTAAAATGTATACTGCTGCACCTCCAAGAAAGAAATATGTAAATATTAGGTTAGATTTTAGTGGGATATTATTTATGGCATACATATTCTGTGCATGACATTGTATATGCAAAAAGGAAAGGAAGAAATAAATTAATGTTGAAAATCTATTTTGTTGTAATACGTGACCTGTTATTTAGGTTTTTTTTGTTACATTAACATTTTGTTATATAGTTTAAACAAAAATTGTAAAGGAGAATGTACTGCATCTACAAAATTTCAAAATGTAAAGTAGTAACCCAATTTCAATGGAAGTTATTGTTTGCGTTAGTATTGAAGGCGTGAAGTCAATATACGATTAAACACATTTTAAGTTGATGTTAATGATTTCATTTAATTTTATTTTAAATTTACTGTGAAAGTTGGTAACACACCATTAACTACTGTTGTTTCGAAATTGAGTCTGTAGCTCAAATAAGTTTGGATATATTATTTCACAAGAAAGAGTTAAGATCTTTTAAATGGTCCTAATTGAATTACCTACAGAAATGACTAAAATTTTAATGAAAATTCCCAATAATCACGAAAATCACAATGGTAGATCAATTGTCTAATGTAACTTATGTCACTTTTGCACACATGGTTTTATGTAAAATTCGGTGAAAGCTGGCAGCCATGATGCTGTAAAGTAACAGGCTTATTGTAAGCGGTTCGTAAATGTCAAGTGATATAGTAAGTTTTGTAAGTAGTCGCCACCTATAGTAACGCCGTATGCAGCATGGCCATAAAGGGTATTTCAGTTAAGGCATGTTTAATAGAAACAGTATCTTAGGTGATAAAAGTATTCTTGCCGCGTTAAGGCTGCGTGTCTACATTGAAGAGCCAAAAAAACTGGTACACCTGCCTAATATCGTGTAGGGCTCCCGCGAGCACGCAGAAGTGCCGCAAGACGACGTGGCATGGACTCGACTAGTGTCTGAAGGTATGCAGGAGACATTGAAATCTGCGCCAATTTGAGAAAGGGTTGCACGTCTGTCACGTTTAATGAGTATCGTCAGTAGTCGTTTGTCCCGTTCGTTCACGATCTTTTTCCGGCAGCAGCGATGTCGAAGATGTGATGTTTTACCGGATTCCCGATATTCACGGTACACTCGTGAAATTGTCGTACGCGAAAATCCAAATTTTATCGCTACCTCGGAGATGCTATGTCCCATCTCTCGTGCGTCGACTATAACACCACGTTCAAACTCACTTAAATCTTGATAACCTGCCATTGTAGCAGCAGTAACCCATCTAACAACTTTGCCAGACGCTTGTTGTCTTATATAGGCGCTGCCGACAGCATCGCGTTACTCTGATTGGTTCCATACCTCTGTTATTTGCATACGCACCCCTATACCAGATTTTTTTGGCTCTCCAGTGTATATAACCAATAGTTTCTTTTCAATATGTCTTCGAAAGTGACGAATATTTGTAGCACACTTCAATTCCTGATTAAGGAATATGAGTATGAATTGAAACTTAATATTACTTTCCAAACTAATCAAATGTCTTAACTTATTATACATCTATCAACATTATTTCTTTAAATGATTTTTTTGAAGTAGCGATGGAAAAGTCAGAGAACCATAAGATGTAGCTCTAGATGCGTACTGATGTGAGCGCAGGCTTGACCCAAAATGGCGGACGATTATACCTTGTCTATATAGAGCCCTAAAACAACCGAACACGTCATACATTTGGTGTTTTTCCAAAAATGAGATTGAAAAAGTGTGAATAAACCGCGAATAGACTACAGGGGTAAGATTCGAGTGTTCTGTTAACCCCTGCGTACCCCCTGCAGTCACTCGGCGTGGAGGTGGGTCACAGAGTATCAACCTGTTACTGTTTATCTGGCATCAACCTGTTACTTTGTATCATATACTAAGGTTCATTCTACCCAGGTTGGGAAACTCAATGCTTTTAGTTTAGCAACTTACATTTTTCGCCACTAGGTAAGCGCCAGTGTAGCATGTGTACCAGAGTTTTTATATTGTCTACGATAAAAAAAAATATTGCAATAATCATAAATCAAGTATAAATAACTACTGAACTAAGTAAAATCTTTCTCTCTTATTATTCACGCAGCTAAAATCTTTAAATGAAAGTTACCTTTTGGAACATTGCGCATATAGAGGCGGAAATTTTCCCTCTGTTAAAACTCTCCCAAAATAAATCGCGTTTTGTTCTTAACATGAGTTGAATAAACCTTACACATATCATACCCACTTCTATCAGGTACTGTAAATGATTACACTGCTGAAGTATCAGATACACTTAGTATCTTTTTAACATTAGCCAGTGTGTCGCTTCTGTTGTTATATTTTATTCTGATGCATTAAAAATTTTACTGATATTTAAAATGTGCGGTTAGGACGAAATTCCAATTTCTTTGTTTCAATTTGGAAACTACAAAGTAAAGTAATTTAGTAAAAAAGAAAGGTTCGATTCAGAACTAAGTTTTCGTTTTAACGATTTACATGTAGCAATTTCATTATCTCCTCTGAAACATTTTCGTGCAAATGAAGTAGTTACGCAGTACACCAACTCAAAACACGTACTTGATAACGTGCGTAACCGATAACGCGCGTACCTGATAACACGCCTACCTGATACCGTGTACCCAACTAAGGTCTATTCTACTCAGATTAGGAAAAAAAATGAAATTTCTTACGAGAGAGTTTGAAGTAGGGAAAATTTCCACCGCTAGGTGCGCAGTGTTCTTAAAGGTAACTTTTAATTACAATTTTAAACTACGTGAATAATAAAAGAGAAAAATTTTACTTTGTTACGGGGTTATTTTATATTTTTTGATTTATGATTATTACTATTGTCCTGTTATTTATAGTAGAGAAAATGTGGTACACATGCGACAATAACGCTTACCTTGTGGCGAAAATTTTCGGTTGCCAAAATTTTAGCATAGATCTTCCCAACCTGAGTAGAAGTAACCGTAACCCAACGATCATGAATCCTACGTGTGTCCCCGCCAACATATGCACACACAAGACTACTCGACTCGACGCACTGGCGAATTTCTGTATCTGTATTAGTCTGGAACAGGTACAGAAAACAGCTGTAACGACCCATCTATAACTCGACGACATCCCCGAGTCGTAACACGAGCCACGTCGTACATCCTNCCTCCGGATTTCCGTCAAAGGGACGCCGTCACTGCCAGCTCACAGAATCTCAAAGGAGCTCAGCCTCGGGGTCCCCGCTATCTTCACGACGCACCTGCGGGCACATCAAAAGAATTCGCCTGGCGCCTTGATGCTGCGGGGGAGAGGTATTTCAAATTAACGACATTGTTATTCCAGGAATTCATCTCTCCCCCGCAAAGAATATTATATAAGCCGCGCCTGCTCGGCGGCACAGCCGTCTATGTCACTTCACCTGCGACTGCCTGGCGAAACGTTTTATTAAAAAAACCACCCCACGTGTCTGAGTGAGGTCTGCTTGCAAATGGCGTTTAAGGAACGTTACGCGTCTGTACAGGTCTTTCATTTCCTCCATTTCTCTCTAAAGCATGTTTTTGTGACAGTGAAAATGGCTGAAACGGGAGTTTTCACTGTCATTTTCAGGTATGAACATTCCGATACAAAACATTAAAAAAGGAATAGGGACGCTCATCAAACCCTTATTTCTATTGTTACGTGATAAAGTGATAGGGTCTCCGCAGAAAGTTTCATAGAGGCGCGTTATCGACGGCAAGACTGCACGCTAGTTCAGTATCATGCCCGTAGAGGCGATGAGAGAGTTGATGCGCATGTCTCGGTCGCCCCTACAGCTCCCACGCTTTTAGGCCTCAATCGTGCAAAATTCGTTCAACCAGGCTGCCATCTTAAGGTCTCTGCCTATCAAGCATGCAGGCACGGAGGCCGTGTTCGAATTGGCTCTTTTAGTTTCCTAAAAGGTCACGTGACCCGAATTATTCGACTAAAATGATGACTATTTATACTTCAGTATTTACTTTTTAGTATGTAACGAAACTTAAAAAAATGCTTATCTACTAAATCCTTACCATTTTGAACAAATTACCATCGACAGCGTCCAAACTGAATGCTACTAAATACTTAAAAACTAATATTCTAAATAAACAATTTGAACATGTCTGGAGTTTGAATGAGGAATCAATGTTAAAGTCCTTCCTTTGCAATGCTTCGGTCTTAAAGATAAATGTTTCAAACGAAAAATATTTAATGAGATTTTCTTAGGAACTACTGCCAAATAAACAAATAAAAATTAATAAATGATTGTTTTGTAAAATGTAAATTGTAGTCTTAAAATTTAAAATAAATATATAAAATAAAATTAAAATTAGCAATATTTCATGACTACCAGTGTTCCTTAAGAAATTTCACGTACAGTACTTTTGTTTTTAATAGTTACCTTTGAACTGGATGCATTGAGAAGAAACGTTTTTAAAACTGATTCCCCTTGTAAACTTACTAGGCTGCAAGATTAGAAGACAGAGAGAGCTCTTAAGGCAGTTAAAGGGCAAACACTTTTTTCTTGGTTTTAAAGATATTTTGCGGGTACTTCTTGACATAATTGATGAGACATACCCATTAATTTGAAAAATAACATACGTAATATTTTTTTCTGTTTCAATATGAGAACCAAAAGTTAAAATCGATAATTATGCCCTTGTCTATTCCAAGTACCATCCATTTATATTTCTCACCAGTTTACTTACATACTGCCTGGGGCCACGATAGTGTAGTGGTCAGACTACTCGAAACGGGTTTGATTCCCAGCGGGGTCACCCCCTGATTTTCACATGTGGAAATCGTGCCGGACGATACCGCAGGTCAACGGGTTTTCTCGGGGATCTCCCGTTTTCCCTGCATTTGCATTCCTGTACCGCTACATACTCACTTCGCTTCCCCTTCGTCGGCTCTCGAGACCACGATGTTAATATCCACCCAAATCGCTTTACGCACTTACTGACTCTGTGCATCAGTGACCTTAGGACGAGAGATCTGGACAAATGTTAATATCTGACGCAACTTAGTGACTGAAATGTATAGAATTCAACAGTAAAAGTTTAAAGTGAAACTTATAAAGTAAAACCTATGTCACCTATGATTTTTATTGACGCATTAGCAGACACGCTACGGCTGAGTAAATTGTAACTGATGAGGCACGGGAGTGTGTCCTGGAATTCCGGAGTGTCAGGATGTGAGGAGGACCCAAGGAGGAGTTCTCACCTCAACACCACGGACGCACAGCCAGAGCAAGGCGTTTGGTCTCGGCCAGTGAGGTCGTTTAGTTCGCAACCAGCGTGAAGTAGTGAAGTACTCTATTCAGTGCCAAATGACCAATCGCCATTTGCAGTTGTCAGATTACTTTCGGCAACAATGCACAGTTCCTTCTTTAATCTGGCTTCATTTGCCACTAAACTACTCTTCGCTCGTTGTCTTACCCACGCTGAGAAAAAAGATTTGTTGACTCGTAGGACGTTTGTTTGGCCCAACCAAATAAATTGTTTGTATAGGGGCCATGAAATAATTTGTTTTTGAAACCAAATTATGTTGTTGTTGTTTGGTTGCCCCAAGCGCTGTAAATATGATATTGTAATGTTTTTAAATACATACACTTCCAATACTGGACAACGTGTGCAAATATATGTTTCAGGTTTTACAGCTTTGCATTTTACACTGAAGGGCCAAGAAAACTGGCATAGGCGTGCGTATGCAAATAACAGAGGTATGGAACCAATCAGAGTAACGCGATGCGGTCGGCAGCTAGATTGGTTACTGCTGCTGCAATGGCAGGTTATCAAGATTTAAGTGAGTTTGAACGTGGTGTTATAGTTCGAGGTAGCGATAACATTTGAATGTTCGCGTACGACCATTTCACGAGTGTACCGTGAATATCGGGAATCCGGTAAAACATAACATCTTCGACATCGCTGCGGCCGGAAAAAGACTGTGAAAGTACGGGACAAATGACGACTGACGAGAATCATTAAACGTAACAGACGTGCAACCCTTTCTGAAATTGGCGTAGATTGGATTTGTGGACTGCCCTGCAGGATTCATGGTGTGAATTGCCTCCTGCATACCTTCAGACTATAGNCTGTTCATCTTGTTATATTACGACGTTTGTGACATTAATAAGCATCAATATATGCACCCATAAACCATTATTACTATTGTCACAAAAAAGCAAACAAACATTTTAAGTGTATTTTCAAACGAAAGCAATCAAATGAGTGGCCAAACAAATATATACAGTTGGCCCAAAAAAAAAAATATTTTCTCGGAGCGTAATTGCTTTTGGCCAAACACAGAGGTTTTGTTTATGAATATGTGTATTAAGTTAGACGAACAAAGATTTTGTTGCTTTTCAAATTTTGTGTACTCAACAAAATATATATTTTTGACCCTATACAAACAAATATTTTGTTGGATGTTCTCTTAATACGCTTCCTCCTGGCTCACCGCAGAGGCGCACATATTTGACATTCTCTTTAGGATGTATCACAGCTGCTGAAATTGAATACTGTAGACGCTTTCAAATTGAGCAATGATGCACGAAGTAATTCCAGCAGGAAAATTTCCTCGTCGCCAATCAATACAAAGTGTTTCAGTAATCAATTATAAAAATAATAATTATTCTAATTTTGAGTTTAAATGAATTTATTTATTTATCTTAATAGCTAATTTTCGGTCGTCATCGGCAATTTTTTCCTACAAAATATTCTAGTTTGACATTTTCATTAAATTTGGTTTGTTAGGAACATTCTTACATTCCCAATGGAAATCTTTCTAGCTGAACTCTTCTATAAAAACGATTGCCACGAAGGCACTGCACAACTCACACGTTAGTAATGAAAAAGGGTATAAAATTCAGGAGCAAGGAGCAAAATGAGAACCATAAACATAANGGGGAGATAGAAACCAATAACTTCTGCGGTGTTCATCTCTTTGATCGTGACATCCGCAGGAGGGTGCCAAGTCACTTCGCAGTCTACCGCCAATCATAAAATGAAATTTTCGATGTTTGATGAATCCCATTAAAGATAGTGTACACTAGACTGGCAGGGACTGGCACAGCCCATAATGCAAGGGTACAGGAGAATGGTAGATATCCGCACATGTAACAGGCAGGAAGAGGTATGACCCATAACGCAGCAGAGCAGAGGAATGGTAGATCTCCACACACACTTGACTGACGGCAACCAGCAATGACTGTGCCGGCATGGAGTAGCTAAACGGCAGATAACCGTGCTTTTGACTGGCAGGGACTGTCCAATGGAACAGCAAACTTGAACGGCAGGGAATAGCCCGGACCGTATTGACGTAGCACAGGTGGATTAACTGGAATTGTATTATCAAATTCAGGGACTGGCACAGTACTCTGTACAATGCAAGTGGGCCAGATTCTGACAGGTCTGCGAAAGTAGCGCCACTGTTTACATCTGACCACACCTGACTACGTATCCTTCCGCCATCAGCTGATCCGGCCACATGGAAACGATGTTGTTTATTTTCATGCTGTTTTTATCAGCCGATCCCCTTGTCAAGGTACTGTTCGTGGGGCGTTTAAGGCAAACTTGCTACTCAGAAATACGTAGCTGCGATTGTAGTAATAGTAATGTGTACATAAATCATTAATCATTGAATAGTTATGTTAAAGGGCAAAAATTCGTATAAATAATTAATTTAAAATTTAGTAATTACAAAAAATTGTAGTGCTAAACCAATTTTAAGATATTTTAGATTGAAATCTGTCAAAAAAAAAAAAAGTAGGTTATAAAAGTAAAAATATAAAATCTTGCAAAAAATGTAATATTTGCTAACTCTGAACAGCTGATCTCCACACAATTGCCCGGGGGGACCAACATAGCCCGTAATGCAATGAAGCAGAGGTTCAGTAGATCTTCGCACACTCGACCAGCAGTAACCGGCATGGGCGGTGCCGGCACAGAGCAGCGAACCGGCAGATCTCTGCACACTGCACCAGCACGGACTGGCAAGGACCATGCCGGCATGGAGCAGCAAAACGGCAGATCTCTGCACACTGCACCAGCACGGACTGGCAAGGACCATGCCGGCATGGAGCAGCAAAACGGCAGATCTCTGCACACTGCACCAGCACGGACTGGCAAGGACCATGCCGGCATGGAGCAGCAAAACGGCAGATCTCTGCACACTGCACCAGCACGGACTGGCAAGGACCATGCCGGCATGGAGCAGCAAAACGGCATATCTCCTCACATTAGACTGGCAGGAACAGGCACAGACCATATTGGCATGGGACAGTAGACTAATAATTCTCTGCACTCTCGGCTGGCAGGGACCGACATGGGCCATGATGCGAAAGTTATTTTGATGTTATGGTATTTAAAGAGTTCAGGTACAATTTTAATTACAATGAATTCGTTTAAAAGACTGTGGGAAGGTAGCTGCGAAAGTATCGAATAACGTGGGTTAATTGACCGACTTGCAAATGAAGAGACGTTGATCTGTGACTGTCTAGTGTGTGCAATCCCTTAGAAATTGCGAGGACTAGCATTAAGGCTATTGCACAGTTGAAAACTTAAGCATTTTGATTTTACGTATGCTCATCCATACGTTGTTTCTTACGAAGCATGAAACGGTGGAGCATGCAAAGTTAAATTCGAGCACCCTTGACTTTTACGGTTTCGAAAAGTTGACATTTGAAATCCAAGCCATTTTACCTAGAATCATTCAGATGTTAGATGGACAGAACATATGTTTTTATTTTAATGTGAGTAGATCGTGAAATTGAGTTAATTTCAGGTAATATTTTATTTTCAAAATTAAATAAATGGCAGAAGAATGTTTTGAGGAAAACTAATACATAAATGAGCGGATGCTTATGAACAAAGAAAACTAGTGATCTCTTAATGGTTTGAAATAAATTTTCATATAAAGTTATCGGCTAATTTCAGAAATAAGTACATATAATTCATTCTTGGGTGATATACAATGATTTTAAATTGCAATATTCAAATTTTTACGAAAGTTGTGAAACCTATTTCAGTTGTATGTACTGTAACTTTACGTATGTAGAGTGCGTTAGTAGTTTTGTAAAAACGAACGGGAAGGTTAACTCAAAATAATGTTATTTTTTCAATTACGTAGTGGCCTTCACTCGATTCTCTGTAAGTTTGCTGAGACAAACCAAAGGGATAGTAGAGCTACCGTTTGTCGGGCCCACAAACCGGCATTAAAAATGAGGAGAAAGTCTTTTATGGCTTCGATAATACTCTTTATATTAAATGACTGAAACATTTTTCATATGCTGTTGATAGTTAAGGGAACTGCCTGCTGGCTGGTAGCTGCGAAATTTTAATAGGAATTCCTATGCTAAGGAAATTTCGCCCCAGAGCGTTAATTTAGAAGACAGGTGTTTCAAACAAAATGTATTCTTCCCAAATTTTTTAGGAGAAGATACATACGAGCGTATATTTTCAATATAGATCAGCTGTATGCATTTTTTTTGTAAAACATAAATGATTAAAAATTACTTGCACACAGGCTATACATGTTATGGAAAATTTCCGCTGTGGGGAATTTATCCTAAAATATTCGTGAAAAATACCTTTCGTTTGAAACGGCTATCTTTATAACTAACGTACCGAGGCAAAATTTCCTTAACATAGGATTTCCTATTTAAATTTCGCAGCTGCCATCCGGTAGGCAGTGCACTTAATTGAGCACTTTTAAAAGCCCAGGTTAGGATATACTATACCTTCTCATTCAACATCAGTCTACTATATGTACGATAATATTGCAATTGGCTTGATAGCTGGTTTCATGTGCCATACATTCAAAACCATGAAATGGTTACGAGTTATAATGTTTTACTAGTGCGTTAATTCGTACTTTAATAAGCACAATAGTAAACACGGGCTTCAGATGGCACAAATTTAAACGTCAGACTTGAAATGCAATATCAAGTGTCAACTACTGTATCTCTTATCAATCAGCTGCCAAACTTACTTCACGGTCAATTTAGCACTTTTGAAATCAACCTTTGAAAAATGTCACCGCCCATACCTGCATATAATTTAAACGTTTACACTGAGTGACTTGCGTTCTGTAAAGTTGGTAACTTCGGAGAGAAAATAGTTCCGTGTCTCAACGTTGAATTAAATGCGCCAGGTAAACATTTGTGAATACTGAAATGTTTTCATTTGCTTTCTGTATTTTTTTTGCATATTAGTGTATAAATTGACAAATTTGTAAAATATTTACGTGTCTAATAATTTTACAGTTTCACTAGACCGACGCATGAATAAAGTGATGAGGCCCATCAAAATGTTAGATTTTACACAAGGCGGAAGAATACACAGTGTGCATTCAAGTAGATCTTAGGCAGGGCTTTCAAAAGTGCTCAGTGAACAGCCTGAAGGGGTCTGCATGCCAGTGTGCGCTGTAATGGGCAGTGACATTTGTCAAAGGTTTGTTTGAAAAGTGCTTACGTTGCTGTGAACAGCATACCATCTGACCCGTGCTGTAGTGTCAAGGCGCGTTCAACGGGAGTCCGGTAACTTGATGGTGGGTTCATGTAACGTCCAGTCATTACAGTGGCCGTGTCTCTATTTAGAGAATGCTGTTTCGAGAGAGCACTCTTTCGCACAACCTGGCGAGAGCCCTGCTTCACGATCTCGCCCTGTGAAATGAGACAACCTCACTCTCGTTTCTCGTAGACACGGACAGCTGATGCCGAAATGGCGCGCAATCATATTATAAGCTGAAATCACAGTCATAGATATTGTAAGTAACTGATATATGTTTAAAAAAAACAAATTATAGCACAAACGGAATAATTGTTAGTGCATAAAACCGTATTAATTTTGTTTTATTTATTACCGTCATGTTGCAGCAAAGTGACATAAAAAATACGACACTCTTGTCAGAAATCATTATTTATACTTTATAAATACGTGTCAAGTAAGTTATTTCGTTGAATAAAACACATGAAATTATTTACTTACAGGTGAAATGCGACTTGGTTTCAGCCCAGAAAGCTACTAAAACCTTATTAAAACGCCGAAAGTATGTAAGCAAACATTGCGGCGTGGTCAGAGTGTGCGAGAGAGCGCCAGCGAGTACACAACCTCGTGTTCTCGCTCTTTCACGCTCTCTCTGACGAATCGAGACAACCGGAGTGCGTTCTCTCTGACGACACGACGGCGTGGTTGCGAGAGCATGAGAGAGCGCTGAACACGGCCGGCGTACCTACCGCTCCTTTGACACTCGCTTGCACCGAACTCCGGGCGGCATCTTGTCACGACCGGTACTGCGCGGGGGAGCGCTTACGTCATTTGCGAAAAAGCCGCCACACTCGCACACCGGCCAGAGGGGCATAAGGGGACACGTCTGAAAATGTAGGAGCAGAGGGGAACGGGAGAACACGAAAGACGAAACGAAGGTTCCCCAACGAAAATAAATGGCGGATGGGGTGGTCTGAGAGAGGAAAGAAAGGGTGGTGGTGGCTGGTTAGGAAGGCGACTTTTTTTTTGCTGGGGGGAGGGGGGATTAAAATGAGGCCAGAAGACAAGAGACCACAAGGGAGAAGGGACTCTTGCCTATGGGACCGACTGTTGCTCGGCGGTGCGAAGGAAAATGGTGTAACGAGGAACCTAATCCCGAGCGACGCACAATCAAATTGGGCCTCTCGAAAGACGACGCGGAGTAGAGGTGCGATATCACTGGTGGGAGTGCTCCAGCCTGCTCAGAAATATATTTCCCCATCGGATCGAGCCTACGCGGTTCCAAGCAGCAGTCGCCTAAGTGATCTTCCACGCTCGTATGTGATCATTAAAGGCCAACGTTTTTTTCTAGTAAAATGTAAATAAATCACAGCAATCCCCTTAATTGTGTAGCAGAGTAAGACAATTAATTATAACTCTCGGGTTTTTAGGTGATAAAAAAGCTCCGTCTACACGATAGCATTGTGTCTGTAGATATATACATTATCCACTATACTATGAGCGATGTGGAAACTTCCACGCTTTCGTGGGTATGTTGTATTTATATGTATTTTTAATGACAGTTACGTCTTTGAAGATAAACGTTATGTATATTTACATTATTTTTATGCCCTGCTTTCCAAATACGTAACTACAAAAGCATGTTTGCACAGGAATTATTTTTTCAACTCAACAATAGCAGCAGGAGAATTTTATACTTGGAATACAGACTAACATCACTTCTATTACGAAACGGAAACAAAGAGAGATACATATTCGTAAAAAACCTTTGGGAAATTGTTGCGCATGTTATTTACTTCAAATAAAGACCACGTCTATTTCGACAGCTAATGGAAAAGTAAAAAGTTAATTAATGTATTCTTCTCTGCGTCTTGTTACGACGTCACCGTAGAATTACATCTACCGTCCATTCGCTTGAAATTTGACAACAAATGATGGGTATTATCAATTTGTTTAAGATTTCATATGGCAATCCTTATTTCGATAGTTTGCTATTTTAAACCTGCTAACTAAAAAATTTGTATTCGTTTCTAATTTCCACAAACGCCAATCTTTCGTAAAAACTTTCGCAATGCTGTATTTAGGCTACACAGCCAATATTTGTATAGTTATTTCAGTTCAGAGTGGTAATAATCTTAATACGAAGATACAATTATGTGTGTTATGATCAAGTAAATCGTAACAGATTGATTTAAGATAGAAATAATTGCTGATCAAACATAGTTACGTCAGTGACCATGTAATGAATTTGGTTATTAAAATAAATTCCTTAGAATGCGTTGAGTACACTGAGGTGTAAATCCCGTAAGAGACAGCATACTACACTGAGAGTTAGTTAACCTAAACTAGAGTCCGGTGGTTTCGCAGTTCTCATTGACTGTCAGCCACTGTGAATCCAAAACCAGATAGTATACATCTCGCCAGCACCGCAGCATTCGTAAGTCGATTAGTGTGCAGTTTGTAATTTGCGGGTAAAATAGCCTTATAATTGCTTTTTGAGCTTCGCTACGAACACATTCACTTCCGCAGCACATGGCTGTAGAAGAAGTCGGAATAACTACGCGCGTTCAGGTTATTATGATGGGCACTAGCGTGAACCTACCTTTAAACCGACGCACTAGCTGAACGCACCGTAGGTAGACACCGCTGCATTCAGGACAATTTGCAAACACCCGCGGCGAGAGAATGCCAATACGACGCTAGCCCCGAGGACACATCAACACGGGCCTACGGGAACAAAACAAGATCTCACCAGTTTCGCCGCGAGGCGGAAGGTAAACCAGGACAAGTTTATTATACAGAATCAATAATGAAATCTTATCGCGCCCGGGAAAACTGTCTGTCTGCAGCCAGCCACCGATACGAGAAGATGCTGCCCTGGGTACAGCGCCATCGTGCACGACCGCTGTATCTGTAATGACGACCAGCCTACGGCGACTCAACAGAAGGTGAGACTGCAGACATGGATATTAAGACTAAATAAATATGTAGCACTAATCTAACGTAATATCCCTCAATGCGTTACAGTAAACGCAATTGCATTATAATGTTTTAATTTCAGATATAAATAGGAATTTTAAATGTGGCAGTGAAGCATATTTTAAGGCATAGTTTGCTACACAACAGGAATTTCTCCAAACATTTTGAGTTTTCTAGGAGGGAGGTTAAATTTTCGATCCCCAGTATTTCCGATACGATTTTACCTATCGAATTTCAATATGTCACACTCCTTAACCGTATCTCTTTATTATTGCATTGTGGTATACTGTCGACCTCATCTTAACTGTACGATTTTAAGGGGGGGGGNATATCGGATATATCGGATATCGGATATATCGGATATCGGATATGTCGGATATACTTTATCTCTTAAACGGTTTGCCTACCTCCCCTGGAGCAGTCGGTCGGTGCACCGCCGGTCTGCATTATGGGAGGTTCTGGATTCGAATCCTTGGTAAGACGTGGGTGTTGGTTTGAGTTAGGCTGTAAGTAAGTTTGCAAGTTGTCCCCTGATAAGCCTTCAGGCATAACACCGGGGTACATTAATAAGCCATTTACAATTCCATTTCCTTAACGGTTTGAGCTAGAGCATGCTCAGAAGTTCGAGAGACTTAGGTCATCAAGTTGAGAAAATTTCAAACGAGTGTTATTTTTCTGAATTTGTTTTTGCTCAAATTAAGTTATTTTGTTGGCTCTTCCCAACCATGCTCGCATGGTGTGTTAGAATTTCTCGGTTGTCGCTCATTTCCCCTGCGTATTCCCTGACTCGCCTGTAACTAGCAGCTTGCGGAACCTGCGTTTTGGTCACGGCTACTGAAGGTAGCGTCGACTGTGAGCGGAGTGGGGTGGACAGATTTGGGCTGCAGCACCGGAACTCAATGGCGGGGGAAACGGGAGATCCCACGAAGAAACCACCCGCCGACCAGCGCCATCGTCCGGCACGATTCCCACATGCGAAAATCCGGAAGTGTCCCCGCCGGGAATCGAACCCAGTTCGCCCAGGTGGGAGGCGAGTAGTCTGACCACTACACAACCGCGGCCCCACGTCGACTCTGGGTTCGGCTTATGTCCCTATTTTTTTGTGGTCAAAAGGCTTGGTTAAGAGGGCGTTGATACGTGAACTGGTCTCCACTTAAAAGATAATTATAAGAAGTTAATGAGGGTCAACAATAAAGATCAATTTATTACAACATTGATGGCCTCGATCTACAGAGAGTTAACACTAGGGGAAAGTCCGAGGAAGGATAGCAAGGAAAGGGACTTAAACAAAGTCGAACACGCGTCCGCCTCGCTCGATGCCCAGGGAAGTAGGAAGATGTCCAGCCCGCTTGTTGTCCGCCGACACACCCAGAAATACAATAAGCCATTTCACAACAGGCTGCAGGTTATGTTGGCCGTGGGCTCCGCTTCTGCAGGTTACATCGATATACTCATGCACACGCTACCTGATTAACCCTCGCAGAACAATCCCGCGGAGTACCGCGGTGACAACCCCTTGTGCTTATTTCAATGGCGTGTGTATAGTCTAGTCACGGTATCTTCACACTTTTTTAATCAAACCTTTGAAAAAAACACACTATGTATGAAATGTTCGATTGTTTCCTAAATACAGTACGCCTTGGGTCACAAGCGTTTTATATTTGTGTTAACATAAAAGTACTTTATTTTTGGTTAATCTAAATATTTTATCTATGAATGATAATATTTCATTTATAAATAATAACAATAAAAACAGGGGAAAATAGGTGTGTTGGTAATTCCTAGTAAGAAAAAGTCCTAATGCAAAATATAGTTACACTCAGTGCGCACGTATGCGGTGCGCTGATCCTTTCGTGTGATTTTCTGAGCTTTGTTGACATGAGGCGGAGTAATATCCTGGAAGTAGAACTTGAGCAGGGCTTCAGGGAAGTTGGAAGTAAGCGTGAATGGACTATGCAGCAGCCTCGACGTTTAAAAAAACCATTGACGTAGGTCATGAATAAGAGCGGTTTGACTTTTTTTTTTTAAATGCATCCATCGTTGTGCATGGAAGAAAATTGAAAGAATAGTGTTTCGATAAAGTGGGAGTTCCGCGATTTTGGTGTATAAAAGACTGTTTCCTGAACGTTTAAAGCTGAGATCCAGAGACCTAAAAAAAAAAAAAAAACCAAATGTAAAAAGGAGGGAGGGAGGAAGCTCCTCGTAATGGAAAACGAAGTTATGTAAATTTGGTAATGGTACTTTAAAGAATTCACAGGAACTTTGCAAATTTTAAGTATTTTCGTTTAAGTATCCAATTATACTCCAGGTCGAGATAAATCACTGAATTTAAATGCATATCTAATGAATCACATTCGATAAGTTACGTTAAGCTTTGAGCTCAAAAATATACTTTATCGATTTCTCGCTTATACTGCATGTCTTGTATATACGTACATGGTAACACTTCCTTCCCTGAAATAATCAATTATAATTTCTACATTTCTGCAATGCTAACTTTGATATTTCACCGTAGTGGTATCTTGCATCGTAAATCGCACGTTTGTTAAAGCGAAATTCTTTCCTCGCCCTGCCACAATCTGTAAAAATGTTACATCTTGGGCATAAATAATACGGTAAAATCATTTTACGCTTTAGTATCAACACAATTTTTTTTCTTTTTCTAATAGCATTAATTAACGTTCTCATTTTTTCGAAGCACTTTACGGTAATTTCAACTAAGTATATGACATATGTTTGACAGAAATATTTACAGAAAAGTCAAAGACGTTGCAGAAATGGAAGATTGGAAGATTTATGTCCCAGGTAATAATCTCTGGCCCTATTCAATTGTACTAGCAGATAAATTGATTAAGGTTACAAGTAATCTTGTTAAAACTTTCGCATGAAATACGTTACCACTTTTTTTTTTTTTTTTTTTTTTTTTTTTAAAAAAAANGAAAATGAGGTTGAAATCGTTGTCATGTTGTATATATTCCGGACGTGACTGCAACCTCAGCTTGCTGAAAATAAACTTCTCACACAGCAAAGCAGGAGCCTTGGTTTCTAAAATATTGCGAATGCGCGTGTGTGTTCTGGCGTGCTGCTTCCGTCGAACTATGATATGCGCCCACCTCGCAGGAGAGATTGTGCCGGGAGAGACGAAATCCGGCGGAACAAGCTGACTGATTATCGAGTACGGGGACCCGTCCAGGAAGTAATGCCGGCTAAGCCGTGCAGCTTATTTCATCGAGGAAAGCAGGTTATTACCGCCAGATCACCATTAGAGGGCGCCTTTGCTAGCGTAGCGGAACACGGGGCAGCGAGGTACCCGATTATCTTCTATCGGTTGCCGCCGAGCGCGTTCCTGAGCAACTAGCATTCTAAAGGTCACGGGTTCGGCCCCGCTAATTGGTATTCAAGATACACTCCAGGGAACTGCCACGTGCATTTCTCAATCCTTCCGTCATTACTAGGGTCGCTTCATTCCCGCGAAGTGATTTACACGTAATAGTATACCAATCAACATGCAAAACATTCATGTTTCATACCGTAACTCAAATTAATTTTTTTTTTTTACGAGAATACAATACAAAAGGCCGGTCAAGAGTAATTTCCATAGTCTGTTTAAGAACTCCTTCGTGAACAGCAAAGATATTCCATCGTATAATATGTCGAACGTAAAGTTGATTAATACAGACAAGCAACACTAGAAGCCGGAATATTATAGGTCCTACAGATAAAACCACGTTTCCAGCACTCCTCCACCAGGATTAGAATTTGAGCCCTGCAAACCAAGTCTATGCAAAATACAACTGAAACTTACTAACTTGTGTTTTGTACGTCGTCTTGTTTAGAAAACTCACTACTTGGTCCAGCAATTTACCTGAAAATATTCTTCGGCCATTAACTCCTCCTCCTACAGTATCTTCGTAACGTGTTGGGCGATCGTTACAACTCTCCTAAGTGTTAGAGCAGCTCGCGCAGCTCAGACTGATGCAGCGACGGGTCTTCTTTAATAATACAAAGCTACGTGACTCATACAATTATTTTTTTAACCCATCTTAAAAGTGGAGGGTCGCAGGTCCTAGGTAGGGATGGGATCTACCGTAAAACTCGGCAACTTTGTGCCACTTTTTTGATATTTGCAAGCATAATCACCCTTTTTTTTTATTAAGATAACGGGTTGGGAATTTTATCCAGCATAACTACACATCTCAAAAATGTAATCCTGTGGCCAAAACAAATCCAGGGAGGGAGGAATTGTTTTTGTGTGGCCCATTGTTGTATACACAAGTAAGTCAACTATGGGCCACGTCTTCTTGTCCCATTAAAATACGTGTCGAACGTGCCCTGGCCCAATGTTGTCACGCTACAATTATTCACGAGTCAAAACTGTGTACATTTTTGTTTTTTACATTTTCCCTCAATGTTTAATATGTTTTTCATGTTTTTTTTGTCAAATAAGTAAAAATTTCAATTGAAAATCAATATGTTATTTAAACGCTAGATAGTTAGATAGCTCTCTCGTTCTGAATGCAGCTGTGACCCATTGTTGGGTCGCTGGCCCAAAGTTGTCGAATCTTACGGTATGTGCGTCTCAGCGCTGGGCCTCGTACGCCTAGGCATGCAGTGTGACATTCTCACTGAACGGGCACATGCTGGCGGCTTTACTGGGATTGGGCTAACATGGCCGCGATTGGGGCCATGGTTACCTCCCATTCTAACCTAAAATGAACTCTATTGGTGAGAGTGGGGAAGGAAACCCGGCATAGACGCCGTAACAACCCTATACAGAAAATAGTAACAAAATCGCATTCGATTCATGAGGTAGAAGACGATTTATACCAGGACAGAGGATAGGAAAGAATAATTTTATTTAAGATGGTGGTTGAAACACTATAAGAAAAATGGTGGTAGGAAGGCTTTCAATTCCAATATTTTTGTTTGTTGTAACCAGGAGTGTCGGAGGTTCCACGCCCAGGTGGAGGGGGAAATGCGCAATAGGGACTTTACGAATCTGTTACAATAAAGACTTGAAGAATGTTACTTCTGAATGAATAATATTATGTTGTACCTAAGCAATTGTAGAGCTTTATTCTATGTCGCAGAAAACACAGAATGTGACATAAATCACCGACACTATAACAAGCATTGATTTAGGTCCACTACTTGTTGCCAAAATGTAAGTTTGTGTAAAAATTCATTCTTTAAATTTCACTGAGTTGGTAATTAAAAATTAAACAGAAAAAAAACAGGAGAACAACTAACCGATCAAAGAACCAAGACATTTTATACAGATACATGCAAATAATTCGGGACGATTCAAGGGGCATAACAAACTAATACAACGGGTTTTTTCTATGACGAAACAAATTTTATATAATTCGGTGTTTTTCTGCGACGTACAACAAAAGCTTTGCAATGGCACATGTTTTAATAACATCTCGTTAATTTCTAACCGCCATTACAAATAAACGCCGAAGAACATAATACTTGAACTGCGTTTCAGTGTAGTCACAAGCACCGACAAACGTTTTTTAAGGCAAACAGTTTGGCTCCTGGTATTATATTCCGCAGGGGCCGCGATGACTGAGTGGTTAGACTGCTCGCCTCCCACCAGGGCAAACAGGGTTAAATTCCCGGATTTACTCAAGTGGGAATCGTGCCGGACAATGCCACTGGTCGGCGGGCCTTCTCGGGGATCTCCCGTTTCTCCCGCCTTTTCATTCCGGCACTTCTCCATACTCACCTCGCTTCACCCTCATCGGCTCTCAAGACCTCGCTGTTAAGGGCCACTCAGATCTCTTCGCTCACTCGATCTATTCCGTGGCAGGAACGAATGGTGAATACTGTACATCGAACTTAGGCAGGAATGACTAGG
The DNA here is from genome assembly GCA_002778355.1 of Clitarchus hookeri. Lineage (NCBI taxonomy): Eukaryota > Metazoa > Arthropoda > Insecta > Phasmatodea > Phasmatidae > Clitarchus > Clitarchus hookeri. Next base: position 911,823 of record NQII01000150.1, on the reverse strand, counting down.
AAGTGTGCTTGTGAGGAATGGTGACCGATGAATGTGACCTCTACTGCAAGCGTCACAAGTCCTGATGGTTCGACTCCCAAGATACGATGCGATTGGGCCGAAACGGTACGGTCCTGCCAGCTGCAGCTAATATTAGTAACGGCCCGGCAGTGTACATACAAGCTGTTAAAAACATTCGGCGCGCATCGGCCAGCGCGCAACTGATAATACGCAGACTAATGTTTTTAGCACGGTATTCAGGGGGTTTATTCTAGGTTTCTTGAAAGGCAGCTCCCGATCGTGAAATAACGATTTACGTCATATTTCCAGTATTTGGTATTCTAAGTTAACGACGACTTCTCGATTCTCGTGAGAAAACGATCGAGAGCTTACGACAGCTAATGGTTATCGAAAGCTGCCGTTCCCGATCAGGAAACGTAAATTCAACATGGCAAATGAGAGGCATGGTGGCCGTATTTAGTGCAAACGGGCGTAAATCTTACGGTTCCGTCCTTCTTATTTATCATATAAAAGGTTATAATATATATATATATATGGAACATTATTATATGAGTCGAATTGTATCCACACATGTTCAGAAGTATGAATGTTATATTTCTGTATCGTAAGTCAATTGTGAAAGTGTGGCAATGGCCGAGTAGTGAGTTGCTTCTAGTACGTAGACAAAACATGTTTTGGGTTCGGAGCTCGGCTGACATTTTTAATTTTTTTACTTCTCATAATAATATAGCAAACAATTTTATACCTACATGCAATAATCAAACTAATTAAATGGGCAGCTTCTATCATGTGATGAATAACTATATAAGCTACATAGTTTTTGTGTACGAAGCACGTTACTTTATTAGTGGCAACGGGGATTCTTGCGTCCCCACCATTAAAATTACACACATTTTATTATGTACGATTTGTTGTGTAGGCCTAGCGTAATTTTCAAGGCAAACTTTATAGTTGTATTTATTAAAACGACAGTATACGTATCGTCGTCTATACATTTCGTTACGTACATCAAAGTGCAATTTATTTAAATGGACTGATCGATGGGACTACTACGTAAAGAATTGTTTCATATTTTAACAGTAATTTTTATACGTGAAACAGTATGTTCCTTTAAAACGAGTGATGTTTTCAATTTCCAACCCGTGTATACAACACATCAACCATTCACTGTCACCATTTTCCTCAGCCAAGCGTCTAACCATACGATGAGATAGCAGCCATGTTCAGAAATTTCACTCTAAATATCCCGCTTTACGCTTTGATAAATGGAATAGTACGTGTTTTATATAAGACAGTGTATAAATAATAAATATATATATGTGCACTTTTAGTTATTTACTAATCACTTAAATGCACAGTTCATAAGAATAGCTTTACTTTCATAATACATTATTACAGGCACAACGTGTGTTTGCATTTGTAACGTTGCCTGCCTTTGAATACACCCGAGGGGGGG